>OX403624.1:22617760-23217760 GCA_948107755.1 Campoletis raptor
GCACAATGCAAAAAACGTTTAAAAAAATGAATGTGTATAGCTATGATAAATGGTTCGTGTCTTGTTTCATACAGACTGTTACAAATCGCAGTTGAAACCACTTCGAAAATTTGTAGACAAACGAAACAACGTGTTAATGTAAATAAGGTTTCAAATGAAATATGATTTTTGTGCCGGTTTTATGCAACTGGAATTTTATGCTCGTTGGGCTAACGATGGTCATGTGATTCGAAAAAGTTTTTGAAAAAAACAAAAACAAAAAAAAATTAATAAATTACATTGTTACTTTTTTTTTTTTTTTTTTTTAATGCACAAGTTTTTAAGTCTGTTACACTGCTGGAGCTCCTTAAGGAGAGAAATTCGATAAACGGTTCACAACACAGCTTTGAGATTGGACGTCTCGAGACTTCAAAAATTCTTTCGTTTGGATGTCTTCGAAAGCATTGTCTTAGAGGGTTGTATTTTGTCAAGAAAACTCATAAGATCGTTTTCCATATAAGACAACGAATGTACGAGTTTTATTGCAAACCACGATCTCAATTTCATCCCGTTTCTCTTCCATCGGTGAAAAAAGATAACGAAACAAGTTCTCGGACTGTTTACCTTTTATCCGAAATCGATGCGACCAAGAACCAAGTTGCTGTTCGTTTTTATCTCTCAAACTAACCAACACGAGCGTTCATGTCAAGAAAGAAAATGAAATATATATAGATGTCCCATCGCCAATGCAGTTTTTTTTTTTTTTTTTTTTTTTTTTTTTTTTTTTTTTTTTTTTTAACCTGTCAGACAGAAAGCAATATATCTTCGTCCACCATCAGGCATCGTTTTGTCAGTGTTTAAGAATTGATGTGGCAATAGCAGGAAATTGGCCTGGTTGCAAATAAATCGAAATCTCTTCCATTTTTTCCTACTTCAATTTCGAGATTGCTCCATTTTGATCAACTCGTTCACCATATTCTTCGACCCTCAACCATCGTCAACGATGCACTTGAGTGCGAAGATAATTGGTCGACATGGAGAAAATGGATCTGTTTAGTCGAGTAGAATTTTCAATGTTTTTTGTGCAGAATGTGCATGAGAATTACGAGAAAATTTACTGTAAATCATAGTAGTCTTTGGAAGAATTGCAAAAATGAATAATTTTTGGAAAAATTGCAAAAATTAATAATTTTTATAAAAATTGCAAAAGGTCGTAATTTTTAGAAACATTGCAAAAGTTCGTAATTTTTGGAAAAGTTGCAAAAATTAATAATTTTTGAAAAAAATAGTAATATTGGATAAAATTGCAAAAATTCGTAATTTTTTTGAACAATTTCAAAAATTACTATACCTCACAGTAGATTTTCCCCTAAATCCTCATATTGTGTACAAAATTGAAAGGATATTAAAAAACGAAACTTAAAATCATACTTGACGAACCAGATTTGTTTTCTCCGTGTACAAATGACTATCGTTCAAAAGTTTTCCATTCTGATCTGCTAACGGACATCAAGATTATTGTGATTGATGATTTTTATGAGTTAAAAGAGTTTTATGTTCAGATGGCAATGATCCTCGAGTTGAATGACTCGGTATTTGACTTTATTATTCGCTGTTCTTTTTTGTCATAGGGCACAAATTTGTTATCTATATTCAATGAAAATGTCATTTGCTCCATACGCGAAAGAAAGATGGCTGGAAAACCATTTCAATCAAAATTTCACGATCAAACTGCGACGAACTAATTCCACAAAGTTGAAGCCAACTATATCGGGAGCGAGTGTGTATACGAAGGAATATAACAGCAGGATAGCAAAATAAGGAACTGCCAGGAACATGTGGTTGCAAGGGAAAGTCAGTTTGGTTATTTACAAAAAATATTGAACCTGGCAGTGCATTTACATACGAGAATAAGCGGAAATTGAGTCGTTGACTTGCTGCATAAGATAAACGTATAGAAAACGGAATAGGAAGAGAGAAAGAGAGAAAGAAAGAGAAAGAGAGAGAGAGAGAGAGAGAGAGAGAGAGAAAATGGACAAAATAGACTTAAACATATCCTTCGAAATCGCTGACGTCACATGTTGAATATCCTAAGGCTGATGTGATCGATTATCCAACAGTTTTGTAGCGACGAACGACTTAATGATGGAAATAAAAAAAACTAGAATAGAGGATCCGATAGTTTTTCCTCGAAATGAAAAAGTCCTATTGCGACGACAGCAGATAGAGACAGAAAGAAAGAGCGACCAGAGGTGGGTGTGTATGTCCAGAAACTTCAAGTCAAAAGACGTAAACCAGATGATTTTACAGGTCGAATGATGCATCATGCGCCATTCTGACCTTAAGCATTGGGCTTGTAACCCTCGAGGTCTTATAGATCCACCATCCGATCTTCGCGCTGCATCCACGCGTCAGCAAGAGAAAAACGATATATAGAGCTCATTCTTCGATCTCGATGAACGCGGCAGCAGGTTTTACGTGACGGCCGAGAGAACGTGATCTCGCGTTGGCGACTATGAGACGAGTCGACAAGGCAAGAAACTCGCGTCAAACTATTTCTATCCCATTCTCACCTTCTTCTCTCTCTCTCTCTTGCTGTTTCTTACAGAAAAAAAGACCTCGTGTACATATAGGGGAACATGGGGCAAAATGGACCCCTGGTGCAAAGCGGGAAATTCAATTTTTTAAATTTTTGGGGCAAAGTGAGCTCTCCCAAAATGAAGGAAAGTCAAATTTTTCTTCGAATTTGATCTTCCTTCATTTTTGGGAGAGCCCACTTTGCCCCAAAGATAAAATATTTAGGATTGCCCGCTTTGTCCCAGGGGTCCATTTTGCCCCACATTCCCCTATTCATGTTGGATGAACGGATATGGAATAGAGATAGGATGAGAATCAGGGTGTGTGCGACGTTCTCGCATACCCGACTAATGGCTCGCACCTACGACGACCGACCGTGCATAAAATTATATAATAGGTATGTCCCGTCTATATACGCACTTATATATACAGCCACAGCCATTATGAGATCGTTCAGAGATCGCGGGTTCTCTTGCTGATGCACGCGTTTCTTCTTCCAACCCCTTTTTTTTATTTTTCCTTTCTTCTGCTCTTCCATATGGATACATAACCTCAACGCTCTGCAGCAAGCGATAAATAGTTGGATATATATATAGATAGACAGACTGATAGATATTCAAGGGATACGAGAAATCGATAGTTCTCGGGAGCATTGACCTCTGGTATTCCGTCTAGTTTGATGTATTATTCCTGTTTCTAATTTCCTATTCTTATCACCTGGGTTTATGTACTTTTCTTAAATCACTTTTATAACTGTGTATAGAAAAAAAATGGCCGCTCTCTCGAATTTCAATTCTAATTAATTTTACCCACTCAAAAAAATCCTAAATCCAACGAAAATAAGCTTCCTCAGGTGCTTTCCCCCCTTTTAGAAGGTCCTTGATGCGTTGACAGCTTAGCCATCCACCGGCTGGTGTATCAATCGCATCAAGAAGTGGTTTTTCTGGGTTTCTGATGATGCTAATCAACTGGAATACTGGAATACAATTCCGTCGAGAATTTTTATCATAATTCGGATCGTCTCATCGAATCTGAAGAGTTTTTCAGCTTCGTCGAGTCAAAAGAGCTGTTGGAAGGTTGTCAGGGCAGCGTTAATAGTGAATTAATGCACGAGTGAGAAAATAAATAGGGAGGACTTGGTAGATAGGTGCACTATTAGGAAAAAGGGTTTTGCGTATCGCTGACACACGCGGTATGCAAATAAGCAAAGGGTGTAATTGCGAGAGGCCACGCGCGCGGTCGTGTTGAAAAATAAAAAAAGAAAAGTTTGGAGAGTGTAGGAGCAGCGTCTAGCCAAATTGTGGCAGTCGAGATTCTTCGTTCCGTAGGTGTTTGCTGGGCCTCTCTAACAGATCGCGTGTCAAGAGCATGGCACGAGCGAGAAATTATCCCGTCCTGGCTTCTAGTGCTGAGACTCCGTGACGTTAACGCCCGTTCAACCGAATAAGGCAACTATGTTTATACCAAGAGCTGCTTCACTGAGACGAGAGACCGAGTACTTCAACCATCCACCGCTGCCAAGTCAGCTACTAAGCTTACAACTGCACTTTTCTCTCTCTCTCTTTCTCTCTGTACTTATAGGGGGACATGGGGCAAAATGGACCCCTGAGGCAAAGCGGGGAATCCAAATTTTTGTATTTTTGGAGCAGAGTGGGCTCTCCCAAAAACAAAAGAAGATCAAATTCGAAGAAAAATTTGACTTTCCTTTATTTTTGGGAGAGTCCTCTTTGCCCCAAAAATGTAAAAAATTTTCATTGTCCGTTTCGCCCCAGGGGGCCATTTTGCCCCATGTTCCCCTAAAGACAACACTTTCACGTGAATACTCCGTTAAAATTGGCGTTCCAGAAGCGGCTGAAACTTAAAGAAGAGAGAAAGAGAGAAGAGAGAGAGATGAGCCAGAAACTCTAGACGCCAGACATTAATTCGCTGGTAATTGACTGAATAATTTTGCACGCTGTAACGTTCATTGATACAGTTATTTACAAAATAATAAAAATGATAGAAAACATGATTAAACGAGGTTCTCGTTCGCGTGGTCTTGTTTAAGGGGATCTGTCAGTTGCAGGAGTAGGGATTGATACCTGAAAAGTAGATACACGTTGTTCTCAGACAGGCTTATGATATTTTCTCAAAAAATGACAGTTCCACGTTGTTCTCTTTTAATGACAAAATAATGTGTAATTTTTCTTTTCCTTGAAATATCAAGCCTCGTTAAAAACGACGTGGATGTTAAATTCTTTTTTGCCGACCGCGAGACTGACAGATCACCTTAAATATGTGATGATCAGAATCCAAGGAAACGCGATGTATGCATTGGATTTTTATTCAGTTTGTAAATGCATTAAAATTGCAAAGATTTAATTATATTACTTGGGCTCATTAGGAGTTTTTTTTTTCGATCTTTCGCCTTCAGCTCCTTGTTATAAGGATTGTCATTAATTTTATAACTTTCAACGTTTCAACTGATAATTTGAATTTCGATTTGAATATTGGAATTAAAAATAGATTTTGCCATTTCGTCAGTCATAAATTGAAGAAAAAAAAAAGAAGAAAAAAGATTGTGAGAAGATACATTCGTAATAAAAGATCTTTTTATGACAGATTGGTGATTTTCGTCAGCCAACCGATTAAGATTTTTATGAAATTTATTTCACATAAATAGTAAGTGTCGCCGGTGAATCGATTCGAAAGGTGAAATGAAAAACGTGAATTCTGAGCTATCAAACGAGAAAGAGAGACAGAAGAAGAGATGTGACAAGTGGTGATGCTTTGAACGTTGAGCAAGCGAGCGGCGCGTTTCTGCGTCAGTCACCATCGTGAGATTCTGAGTGTCGTACGTGTGGAGGCCAAGCCTTGCATCGAGCTCACTGACCCCTACGACTAATGACCAACGATTACCGACCTTTTTCATACTTTTTTATTCATTTTTTTTTTTTTTTTCTTATAAATATCTTTCCAAGCTCGCGCTCTCATCGCTAGAATAAGAGCGAGTGAGTGGTATCTCCGTGTCGCTTTCGCATCTTGTCCTTGGTTCTCTGCACAAGGAAGAGAGAGAGAGAGAACGAGAGCGGATAATAGCGGCATCACCGCCGCATACAGTTTTTTTTTCGTAAATTTTTACGAAGAAATCGCCACCCGGTTAAACGTGAGAGAGAATTCTTTTCTCTTCGAGAAGAGAAGGAGATGAGAGAGGAAGTGACGTACAGTGTAGCCGCAGAAGAGAAAAAGAACGAAGCGGTAGAAAAATGCCAAAAAAGCTCTCTTGATCTTCTACCACATGTATTACAAAGAGAGAACCACCTTCCACGTCTCTCTCTCTCTCTCTCTTTCTCTCTCTTTATCTCATGATCCCTTCACGTCGTGGCTCTTACCTTTTTCTCGCGAAACAGGAAAATTCCAGGGCGAAAAAAGGGATCAGGAATCAAGAGAGAAAAAAGATAGATGGAGAAAAAAGCGAGAAAGAAGATCGTCTCTGTCTGGTGTGTGGGAGATAAAGAGAGAGAGAGAGAGAGAGAGGAGAACGAGAAGGAGCTCTTGCTGGTTTTACGAGAAAATTCTCAAATTTCTTTTTCTGTACAAAAAAAGAGAGACAATAGGACTTTGGGGTAAAATGGAACCCAAAAAAATCAGCAATCTAGAGTATACATGAAGAAAATTAACAAACTGTTAACAAATTAACAAGTTGTTTGAAATAACAGAACAAAGCTTTCGCTCTGAGGAATATCTCGAAGAATCATGGGGCATTATTTTAGCATGAAAACTCTTCGTAGAAAATGGTTCATCGTTTTTTGGAAAGTAACACGTTCCAAGGAAAACAGATTCGAAGTTTCAAGGATCTTCCCACTCCCTCGAATCCTTTTTTCTGAGAAAAAGGCCGTTGCGACCCAAATAATTTGAATTTCCGACCAAAATTTAACTAAATATTTATGAATATGAAGATTTTTTTTTAAATTTCCACTATGAAGGTCCCTCGATGGACGAATTGTGATAGAATAACGTTTCGATTTTGTCTTAAAATTGTGTCTCATTTTGACCTCTTTTTCTAGTTTCCCCTCAAGTCTACATGGAAATTTTTTTTTTTTTTTTTTTTTTTTTTTGATTTTTTTTTTCCATTCTGTACTTCGTCTTTTCTACCACTTGTGTATCTGTGCATGTATCTACGCATGTTAGTTCATGTTCCTGTGGTAGGGCAGCTGTAAACCGGTGAAGATTCGTTTCGATCCGATGGGGAGTAGCTAGAGCCTTGGGTAATCCGGCTATTTTCGTTCGATCTTCTCGCGATCATCTCATCCTCACAAAATGTCTCTTCTCTACTCTATCCACCCTGCTGTATCCACCATTTTTCTCCTACCCGTCTCATTCCATGCGATTGGCCAACGCGTCCGTTATCCACAGGAATTTCCAACGTTTGCGCCTTGCCAGCCATGAAAGACTCATTTTCCACATGAACCAGAAAAACGTTCAAGTTCGGACCACAAGGGTTATAAAGGTGCGGTTGCGAACTATGGAATCTTTTGACCGTGTACGGAACTCCATTGTTGACGCACCATTAACGTGTAAACATCGAATACAAACTAAAATGATCGTCGTACGATAATAAAGTGTTCTAGAAATTTTATCAATCATTTTCAATTCTCAAGACGACGAAATTATCATTTTTTTCGATTAAAAATAAAATATGTGAAATCATTTTTATAAATGAAATTAATTAAGGAGTTTCGGTAGTTTCGGTACAAGTCATACAATGTAGGGGAACATGGGGCAAAATGGATCCCTGGGGGCAAAGCGGGCAATCCAAAAAAATTTATTTTTGGGGCACAGTGGCAAAAATTTGACTTTCCTTCATTTTTGGAAGAGTCCACTGTGCACCAAAAATAAAAAAGTTTGGATTGCCCGTTTTGTCCCAGGGGTCCATTTTGCCCCATGTTCCCCTAACTGAGGTTTAGGGATAGCGTAGGCATGTCTCTCTGTTAAAAAGTGACTTTTCGTTTGAGAATTTTGTGGAAACGGTGTAGACAATGGTTTTGAAACTTGGAGGACATATTCAGGATAAGTCGAAGAACGTACTGATGTAGAAATTTGAATAAAATTGTTACATTTCGTCACTTGTACCGAAACTCCTCAATACGACGAATCTTTGTGCATATTGCATGATTCAGAGACGACAAATAAACATAGTTTTTTGTATTGTTACCCAAGGGTCCAAAATAATCTGCATTATTGAGATAAACATATTTTCAAGCCAAACGAAATTGACTGGGAATAGCACGCAACGACTGACACGCAGCTGTAGGGCTTCACAAAATGAATTCATAAAAAACTTGACGCAAACTGAATATTTATTATTTTTTAGATAAAATCTATATACGGACGAGTTACAAATAGTAGAATCGCCGTCGTAATAAATATGTTCTTGGGACACTGACTCACATTTCTGAAAATAAAGTGTTCCGTTGTCCTGAATAAAAAGAATTTTATTTAAATAAATCAGATTTTTTGTGACAGTTCTGGATAAAAGGGGAAAAAAAAGAAATGTATCCTTTCGGGGATTTTTGCCTTAGGCAGCGTTACAAATTTACCTACCGTTCGATATCATATGGTAACAAATACTAAAAGTCTCAGATAAGCCTCGAGCATGGGTACAAATTATATCAAACGGAGAAAAAAATAGAGGCCTCCAGAGACCAAAAGCAGAGGATACTCCAATACTGGGTCACGTTGGAAATCCATTTCTTTGACCTGACCTGCATTATCATCTATTTTTCTGGTTTTTCGATTTTCTGTTTTTTTTTTTTTTTTTTTTTTTTTTTTTTAGTTTCTCTGGAATGTCAAGATTCAAAGTGTTGTCATTTCCTTCTGGAATTTTTTGTCTCCTAAGGGTGGAATTTCTAGCCAGGCAGCAATATTTTGTGACGTTTCGTCATTGAAAATCGATGATCTGGTCTCAAGACAAAAAAAAAGTGTTTTTATTATAAATGGAGTCATTGCTGGTAATCGAGATTCGTTTTGATCTCGCCTCGTTACGTTTCCAATGGTATATAACGAGGCTATTATTGCAGTGTTGCAAGAGACCGATGAGAGTTTATCAAAAAAAGAGAAACGTCAAAAAATAAATAAATAAATAAATAAAGAGTAAGAGTCTATAGTTACTTTCGATACGAAAGAAAATCGAATCAAGAATCTTTCTGGAGTTGAATTTCCTATTACAACGTCTATGAAACTTTATCGGTGTTAATTTTCATTGATGCTGTGATTTGATTGGAAAGCAACATTACAAACAATGGTGAAAACTTTACGAAGGATACCTCGTACTTTATGGACGATATAACTATTGGCAAGCATTTAAGGAGATTCATGTAGTTGACGACTTAACAAACAGTCGTTAATTAGAAAAATTGAATACAATCATCAGTACTCACAAAGTTATCTGTTCAAATTTTGAGCCCTGAGGATCCCTTTCTCGTGAGAAATTAATTAAAAACAGATTTTACATGAATTAACACAGTTCCTTATGGTCTGCAGTGGTTTTTTCGTCTGTATAGGGGAACATGGGGCAAAATGGACCCCTGGAATAAAGCGGGCAATACTGAATTTTTTATCTTTGGGGCAAAGTGGTCTCTCCTAAAAAAGAAGGATGATCGAATTCGAAGAAAAATTTAACTTTCCTTCATTTTTGAGAGAGTTCACTTTGCCCCATGTTCCGCTAAGGGTTGAGTCATTGATACCGAAATTTCTAATCAGTAAAAATAAACATATGAGAGCCAATTTCGATGGACATATAAAAAAAAAGCAAAAGTACATATGTGTCTGTAGTGAAACAAAGTGTATGTGGATCGTCGTATGTATATAGAGACTTTGAAGCTCGAACAGTTGTGCACCGATCCGACAAAACGTGTGGCAATATAACTATACGGAATCTACAGTTCATTCCGCGGCCACAAACTAATCTCGAGAGCTACGCTCGCGAGAACCAGAGCTGGTTCCAATGTCTGTACACATATATATATATATATATATATATATATATATATATTTGGATCGAAAAACGATGCTGGAGTACGGCAGGGGCCAGAACTCGGCTGGTGGAGCAAACCGAAGCCCTGAGAGGTTTGGATAACGTATCGATATTGGAAGGAAAAAGATTAATACCTCCCGAGCCAAAAGAGGAACGCGATCGAAAGAGGCAAGAGGTAGCAGGAAGAGAAAAAAGAGAGATAGAAGTCTTCCGACATCTCCCGCACGTATTGTTGCTATATATATTCTGCTTTTATCCCTCGATCGCTCTCCCTCTTTTTCGCGGTGGATTCTCAATGTATACGTACACATTCTTGCCACAAACCTTCTACTATTTTCGACTCGAGAATACTTCTACACATTCAGACATCCACATATATATATATATGAGCAACGTATTCGTTGTAGACGTACTGGAGATCGCTACTAGCAGGTGAGCCACGAAAACCGCAAATCCGATTTTATATCACCGTATGAGACTCTACCACCCACCAAATGTTACAAAAACGGATTTTCACATATAAACGTGATTCCCCATACATATATATATACATATATGTATCTATAGGTATATAAGTATTGTGCTTTGTTATCGATGGTACTCGATTTCCTGAGTTACCAGATTTCACAACGTATTTGCCAGCTAACTTCCTCTTCACTATCGTATTACCGAAATCAAGCAAAATCAAGACTATTTTCAAACTCTTCACGCATCCAACTCTAACTCTGCCTGTTTAAAGAAATTCATCTGATTATCGACTCAACAAACAGTTATTATGTCAAAAAATTGAATACATTTATTAGTAAGGGAACAGGGGCAATATGGACCCCTGGGGCAAAGCGGGAATCCAATTTTTTTTATTTTTGGGGCAAAATGGACTCTCCCAAAAATGAAGTAAGTTCGAATTCGAAGAAAAATTTGACGTCTCTTCATTTGTGAACACGAAAACTTGATGATAAATGTTACATAGAATTTGTCATCACGTTTACAGGGATGATTCGTGTGAAAGTAACGAGACAGTCTTGCACAGTCTTTATGCCTTTCTGTTGGTAGTTTATAACACAGTTTGAGAGAATGTTCATCTTTATTGCCAACAAGCGAATATAACAGGCGGTGAAGCTCGAAATTCCAGTATTTAGCCGAAATTCTAGCAGGCACAAGCCAACAGAGAACTAACCTACCAGAGGCATGTTCTACCTTCACTACGACTATAAAGTAACGTAACGAACGACGACGATAATCCACGTTGGCAGGGGCTCTCCAGTTGCCGCCAAAATCCCCAGAGCAGAGCTCACAACACCCCTCTATCGATATTCACCCTGTCCACGGTAACCACCGTTGAAGTTTCCACTTCCAAATGGCAACTCGCATTTTGTTCCACGAGTACGGAAAAGAGAAAGATAGAGAGAGAGAGATAGAGATAGAAAGAGACAACAACGATGAAAAAAAACCAAGAATAAAAGTCAAACAACCTGACAGTTGTTTTGGTAAAGTGTCACGTGACGAACAAATTTGCACGTGCGATTAAAACGTGATTTATTTTATTTTGTCTACAAATTTTCAATACTTTTCAACAAATCCTTACACATCCATTCTGCTCAGTCAATTAACTAAACCATCATCCAATATTTCTTTATGGCTTCTCGATTATAATCTCCTACAAATAAATATGGGGGAATATGGGGCAAAATGGGTCCGTAATGAAAAAAAATTATTTTGGCACAAAAAGGGCTCTTCAAAAAATAAAAACATTTGGATTACCCACTTTGTCCCAGGGGTCCATTTTGCCCCATGTTCCTCTATAAAAATGTACAATATTACATTTTTTAGGCAATAATGTTCGTGGTATAAATTTAATTTATTGACTTTAATGAAAAAGAAAAATAGACAAGAAACATTGAGAAATAAAGACGTCACAGAGTATTTTTGCAATTAGCTTTGGTGTCTGTTTTCAAGACATTAAATCTCGAGTACACATATATTATCGTGAATTCTTCTCATTTACAGTGGCAATTTATAAGATAGTTTCGATCGTATGTGCAACCGCGAAAGTGCTCGGTCTTTATGTATCGTTGAAGAAATAAATGTAATGGCTTGGTGTTTATAAGGGAGAAAAGGGAATGAGCGAGCTTGGCAACAGCAAGGCGTTAATCTGTCGAAAGGCTATAAAGAGAAGCTCGCTAGATACTCGAGAGATAGGCGAGAAAGGCTCGGACAGAAAGACAAGGAAATAAGATAGCGCGAGAAAGAGATAGAAATGCTAAGGTGAGCAAGCCTCGGGTATAATGAATGATGCGACAGATAATGGATGATCGTATCTTATAGTCAGCTCCTGGGCTACCAACCTTGTGTGTTTCTAACTGTTGGGTGTGATTTCACGCCTCTCGCGCAAAGCTGTCGTGGTAAAGCTCTCTGCTTGCGTGCCACACTGTCAAGCCAACTGAGTACGTGACGACTCTTACCACAAAATGTACTTATATGTATATATGTATATATATATATTTATATCTCTTTATATATATTTAACTGGCAACTGGTATGTTATACTTCAACAAACTCTATACGAACAAGACATTTCTTATAAGTGATTAATTATACATTCGAAACATTGATAAGTTCTGCACCATTTGACATGTTTTTTCATTTTGTTTTTTTTTTTTATGAAAAAATAAACAAAAAATTGATCTAATATTTTTTCTGAGTCACTAAGAGGAAAAAATATCTCGATTATGCTGCTTTATAAGGCTCAAAAAAAGGCGTTTTTTGAGGAATTTTTTTAGGACAGAAAAAAAAAGCAAGTCTAGCGAAGTTTTCAAATCATTTTATTGCATGTTTGAACGTTAAAGTAAAAAATTTTAAGAGAAAAATATTCAAACGCAATTGACTTTCATACACATTCGTGACACACCTCGCAATTGCAGTCTCGCAAGTCGTCGCAAAAACAAAAAGTTTTTGAATTTTCATATATTAATCTTCTAGATGAACTAGGAAGTCGTGGAAAATTTTTGTATAGAAATAAATATTATTCTAAACACCTGAAGACGAAACTGGCAATGAGTTTCCAGATGGACGAGACGAATCGATCTCATTGAAGATTCCAACTCAATCAATAGCCAAGTACAAAGTACTACCCAAGAGAGTTCGTAATCCAATTACGCTTAATTCAATTCGCAAGTTTGCTACAAACAGAAATTGGACTGTAGATGCCCTTTGATATCGACGACCAATGTCTTAGCATATTGAAACAGAACGTATGGATTTGAGGTCCCATGGACTTTTTGGTTCTGTGGATTGTTTGTTTGAGTCCAGTCTCCAGACTTAATAAAATAATCATTAGAATTTTTGTTAACATTTTTTTTTCACTGATTCAACGTTTTCACTCGATTTTTTATTAGCCATTATCATAAAATTTACAAAGTTTTTCATTTTAGAGACGATCCATGCAAATATCTTCGAAATTCGACAATTTCTAAAAAAGTAAACTTTCGAGGTCAATTCCGAAGCCGTCAAATATCTCCCTTCAAATCTGAGAAATCTTGTCTCGGATAGAGGAATATGGGGCAAAATGGCCTACTTAAGTTCCTGTTCCCCGAATTTTGAAAAAAAAAAAAAAAATGGGGCAAAATGGCCACCCCCTCCAGTGCGGTAAAAATCCATAATTGTCAATTCTCTTTATACACACGTTGCAATTTTCTCTTCCCGAATGAAACATGAAGGCAAACTCGATCGCTTTGTTTCTATTTGCTTTAGTCTTCGTGAACAGGCGGCCTACACATTCAAGGATGCGAGACTTATACTTAATAATTTGAAAAAAGAAAAAAAGAAAAAATTAATTATGTGCCTCGAAAGGTGGGAGTTGGTCGATAGAATATTTTTTCTATGTTGGAACAGGACTGATAAAGCTCCGAATATACGAAGTGGGTGTGTGAAGTGAAGACGTCGATAATCAGGATCTTTTATGGGTTGAGATGCCCGGACATTTATGATGCCTCAGGTCATATGAGAGCCTCCTCTTGATATAAAGTACCTAACATTTATGTTCTTAGATAGATAACTATAGCAACGAGTTTTATCGTTCGATCCATGCCATTGCATATTCACGTGATGATCATATTGACAATTTAAAAAAATCTTATCTCCCCAATAATCAACACTCGTTGTAATGGACTTGAAAAAAAAAAAAACTTGCGAAACCAGTATTTAAATAATCGACAAGCTGGACCATCTATACTGGCAATTATCGATATGATCATTAAAAAATAATAAATACTAAAGAAACGAGTGTAAGATTGTTAAGAATGTTAGATAATCGGTGAAAGGTATGAGACCGTGATAAATTAATTTTCCAGAATTAGATCACATCGCACGAATCATACGTTACATTACATGTACGTGTTAATGTATATGCTTTTTCGAAGGCATCAACAAAATGTACGATATGTATACGTAGTTTGGAGTTTGGAGTGAGAAAACAGGAAATCCGTATGTCAGTCATGCAACGTATGCAAAAGCCTCAGGATGCGTTTTCTTGGTGTACGAATATCTAACATATTGTACGAGTAGGGGAACAAGGGGCAAAATGGACCCCTGGGGCAAAGCGGGCTATCCAAACAAATTTAATTTTGGGGCAAAGTGGGCTCTCCCAAAAATGAAGAAAGATCAAATCTGAAGAAAAATTTGACTGTCCTTCATTTTTGAGAGAACCCACTTTGCCCAAAAGCAGAATTATCAGGCTAGTCCGCTTTGTTGCAGGGGGCCATTTTACCCCATGTTGCCCCTACATGTCGTGTATGCATGTGTTTTCGAAGGAACGGTGGAAGATGCGAATGTGTACAACTGAAATGGACATAGAGTGAGTTTGAACGAAGAAAACAGAGAGAGAGAGAAGAAAAGAGAAGAACGAACACTTTCCTTGCAACTCGCTTCCCTATCCCCGAGCGTCTTTCAATGCGCTGTTTCTGATGCAAGAGGCTAGCTTTATATTTCTGTATATACACCTTTCTGGCAGACGGGTACTTCCCGCGATATATCCAGCGATACGGTTGAGGCAGCAGCTCTATCTAACGCGTACTAGTGGCGTCTTTCCTGCTAACTCTCTGTATCTACTGCATGCCAAGGAATTTTCTATCACTGTAGCGTATAAGAACACACTATTTCACCTATACGTATGCCCAACAATCCTCAACGAGAGAAGGAGTTACGAGAAAGTGGCTAAGCTACAACGTTACCACCACCACATACAGAGAGTATGGTCAGCCTCGACCTGCTCTTCCTTCCACTAGCTCTGCAACGTGGCTTGTCAGACCAGTCAGTAGTAAAGGCAGCATTGGTCAGACACACTTTTACGAATCTCTTTATTCTTCTTTCCCAGTCTTCCTCTATTTTTCTCTTTCTAGTTGTTGATGCCAGCGAAAATAAATATAAAAACATAAAAAATCATGCATACTACAGACAAGTAACTGCAAAATGTCGAGAATTCTACTGTGCAAGGCTTTGAGCCAGGGGAAAAGTAAAACACAGAAAAGTCTGTTGAGACCAGGAGATGTAAAATGTTGAAAAGAAGATACGAAAGAACCAGCAAACGAATGGATGGAAAAGACTGTCGTGACCTCTGTCTTTCAGGATCTACGTAGATATTGATATGAAAATATCGAGTCTCTCTCTTCCACCAGCAATTCTCATGTAAAGTTTTTTCGTCCCATTATTTTTCCACCTTCATGAAGAGACTTAATGGACCAAAAGGTCGCTCACGCACCGCATATCTCTTAACGCCTTTAACTTTGCTTTCGCTACATTCAACGAGGGTCCAACCTTAAGATCATCGAAGCTGAAAGGACACAAAATACGACCTTCGGGCACGAGCCCAACGATAAATACAGAAACTAAGGAATGGCACAGGCTTGAAAAAAAAATAGTTTATAAGGACGAATCCTGGGGATTATCGTTACGAAAATTCTAATAATTTATCCCTTAATCAAATGTTATTCATTTAAATCGAAGTAAACTTGTTTACGGTCCGTTAAAAAAGTATTTCTTCTCGTTCTTTTCTCTTTTGTCTTGGTAGGTGATTTTCATTCTTTAACGACTTTCATTCCCTTTTATTGTTCATTACAAACATCCTAGAAATGTTGTTTCTTTTATATTACCGCTTGCACATTCGCCCTCGTGCTTGAGGACAAATTAAGAGATTTTTTGTATACAGTGTAGACAGACAATGACATGGAAAATGTTTGCGAAGCGAAATAAAAATCAGGATTCATCGTTTCGATGCTTATATTCTCATTTCTCGCCGAGCGATAAAGTTTTCTTGTTTTTTTATTATTTCCTCAGTCGTCTCGACTTTTTTTTTGTTCAGCGTACTTTTTTGTACTCTGTTGTCTTTCTTATCAGCTCTTCGTCTCTTGAGGAAAAAACACACCACATCGGACAGACCTCATCGTCGACACTCTCGCGTTCCATTTACGTTTTCTGGCTGCCACTAAGTCCTTGAAATCTCTCGTCGCCTCTTTCGTCCGACTGACTCGAAATCAATGTTTTTTTTTCTTCCAATCAGCTTCTTCCTTCTCACGCCTCGCTTATTCATCTATTTCAAAGATTGTCTCAACTTCAAAACTTTCGTCTTGAGATCCTTGCAAAACGATCGACCGGTAAATATTTCGTGTCAAAATATATTTACGAAAGTATAGGGGAACATGGGGCAAAATGGACCACTGGGGCAAAGCGGGCTAGTCAAATTATTTGATTTTTGGGGCAATGTGGGCTCTTTCAAAAATAAAGGAAAGTTAAATTTCTCTTCGAATTTGATCTTCCTTCATTTTTGGGAGAGCACACTTTGTCCTGAAAGTAAAAAAATTTGGCTAGCCCACTTTGGCCCAGGGGTCCATTTTACCCCATATTCCCCTACAAAGCGGGGTGAGAGATTCAAGCATCGAAAATGGTCAAACCGAGCACCGGGTTCTTCGTGGAAGAAACAGTTACGAAATATCGTTTCCATATCCTCTTCATACGGTTTATTCAACTTTGTTCTTAAAGTTGCAACTTATCTCGTAGGCAAGATCGGTTTTTGTTTTTCTTCCTCGGCTCGTGTTGTCCTTCTTCATGAATTTTCCAATCTTTTATTCTTTCTCACACATCGTACAAAAGTTTATGCTCCTAAGGACTTGGTATTCGAAGTTGTAAAATCATGTGCGAAAGAGTCCAGGAAATGCAGAGGCCCCCAAAGATAGATGAGTCGATATCTTGGTGAATCGTTTTTCGCAACGGTGCGATAACCATCGGGATTTTCACACGCGCGGACTTTCATCGACGACGAGTAAAGATTGCTGAGAAAGAGTCCAATGCGAGATAAGAAAAAGAGGAAGCGAATGCTTGGGAAGGCTTGGAGGAAAAAGGAGGAGAGGCGAAGGATCTGAACCTCGGGCTCGGGTTAAAGTGGTACCTAACCCAACGCGACAGTCAGATGCTTCGCTCCACTGCGGAATTGTTTTATCCTCCACCGTATTTCGGGTTTTTCCCATTCCTTTTTTTCTTTTCTTCTTTTTTTTTCTCTCTGTTCTCCTCACTCGCTTGCTTCTCTATCTCGTTTTCTAGAAGAGGACGATTTCGTTTCCGACGCTCGTTTTTCCCGTCTACTTCACCCGATCGTGTGCCCCCGACTCCACACGTTTTCTCTTGTCTCTCCCCGACCAACGAGGGATGAAACTCCGGGATGAGGTTCCACCCTTCACCCTCCAAAGACGTGCGTCTATCTTCTTTCTTCCTGTATATATATATATATATATATATATATATATATATATACAACATACCCTGAGACCGCACACTCGTCCTCCAAACCATATATACCTCCGTACCATCAAAGTTACCAACATAAACTCGTCGCCCAGCAGAGTCTACTCTCTCTTTCCTTTTCTCCTTTTCTCCATTCTTACCTTCTCCTACTTTTCTATACTATTCAGTTTTCAGTCTTCTACGTCGATTGTTTATACCTCTCTGACGTTCCCATGCAAACCAAATGTTTTCCGACGACTCACTCATGTAGATTTACTTTTTCTGTTTGGTTTACCCCAGGAAGCAACGTGGGACTAACGTCGTCTCACTTTATGTTTTTCCAGATTTTTTTTTTTTTTTTTTTTTTTTTCAATTATACAAAACGATTATGCAGACGAATAAAGTCACCGGAATTCTTATTGAATAATTAAATAATTATTATTGATATAACGGTACAATTTTTATTTATTTAATATTTTGAAATGAAACAACACGGGAACATGGGGCAAAGTGGAAGAAAAGTCAAATTTTACTTCGAATTTGATCTTCCTTCATTTTTGGGAGAGCCCACTTTGCCCCAAAAATGAAAATTTTGCGATTGCCCGCTTTGCCCCAGGGGTCCATTTTGCCCCATGTTCCCCTAATTCATAAAAATGATAGTTGTTAATATTTATTTGATTAAAAATGAGAATATGTCAAGAATGGCATGAATATCTGTCTTTTTTTAATGTGTCAGAGGGACCACTGTAGGTTTACAATAAATGATAATAAAGTTTCGTAAAATTCATATAGATTTATCTACCCCAAAATCTATTAATTAATTATCCAGATAATAACGTTAATTTCAAGCTGTCAAATTCCAAGTTGCTCTTGAGATGCATGACAAGTAAAGTCCTTTGTTGAGGCGTCGAGATGGACCAACTAATCCGCAACATAATCTAGGACATATATGTAGCAAGTTAAACAAAGACGATGCTACAAGGAGAATGCTTCATGTTGGCAACGTCATTTGTATTCGCGAGCCTTGTTCTTGAGATTGAATCCAAGGTAGATCCATGGATCATGATCCATTTGAACGACAGCAGTTTATTAAATAAATAAATAAAACCTGTCTGTCAAAATCCAATGAAAATTGGTCAAATAGAAGCTCAAATTTGAATTTTTAATCCTTTCTCAAAAGTCTGACGATCAATTGAGACAAAAATTAAATAAAAATACTAAAAACTGGAACCATGACATGATTCTTCTTCCAAACAAAGCGTTAGATATTTACATACGACGTACATTTGAATAAATGTCTTGGTATATGAAATAATTTGGTTTACGATGTTGTCTTCTTCGAGAATTTGCTCTCTGGCCTCTTCAAGATTCCCTGGAGTCTAATAGGACTTGCACGAGTGCTCGTCCATTATGTCGAGCCTCACTACACCACCACCATGAGAAATCTATTCCTCACTCGAAAGGTCTTTAACCGCTCTCTACATTTATTTGTTACAGTGAAACTCCACATCATTTATTGTATCCTTAACATCCATAAGTAATAGAAATAAGGTTTATACATTTTCTGTATCCAAGTACTCAGTGTTTTCGAAAGTACCAATTGTTAGGAACGACACTCTCACCAACATGATCAAATAAACTAATTCAATTAAAAGAAATGCACAAGATGTTTATTCATCCATATGGAGTTCTGCACCATTTGCATACTATCTGCTACAGAATTATATGTTAAGTCTCATCCCCTTGGCATATAGGGGAACATGGGGCAAAATGGACCCCCGGGGCAAAGCGGGCTATCCAGAGTATTTTTATTTTTCGGGCACAGTGGGCTCTCCCAAAAATGAAGGAAGATCAAATTCGAAGAAAATTTGACTTTCCTTCATTTTTGGGAGAGCCCACTTCGCCCCAAAAATAATTTTCTTCAGAAAGCCCGCTTTGCCCCAGGGGTCCATTTTACCCCATGTTCCCTTACATCGTTATCGCAATGAAACTGCCTGCGGAACTTGATACTTCATCGCCAACATCTGTCGTCCACTTCTACGAATGATACACAGAGTGTCCAAACAAATAATAAACCTCAATAATCGTGAAATTAATCCGGAAATTATAAAGTAAAGTCTTTAACGTTGATTTTCTGTTGAAAAAAGAGTAATTTTTAAAAATGTATTGGAAATTTGATGAATTCTAAAAAAATTTGGAAAAATAAGGATTTTGTCGATACTTTTGTTAATATTTTTTGGAATATTTTGTTCGTGTGATTATTTAGCACTCGATGTAAAACACATAAACGTCAAACACATTCGATTTTTGTCTCTCAATCGTGATTTCATGGCTGTGTATTTTCGCTAAAGTGAGTATTCTCAGTGCCCTTTGCTGTACGATGTTGGTGTTTGCTTTTCTTCTACTATATGGTTTTCTGCTCTTCTTCTGTCTGTGATTTCCGTTGGCATGACAAAGAACTGTATCGGATTGGAAAGATATCGCGATCTCTCTTTTATAACCGGTCACTTTTATACTTTTCTCTCTATTTCGTCTTGCCCTCTTTCTCTCTATTTCTTATTTCTTTTTGCTTTGGCTTCACCGAGTGACATTGCAGTGTCGACAAACCCCGAGCTAGGCTTTGAGACGAATCCTTTTTGTTGTGAACAGATTTTCTCTGTTCTCCAGGAGGGTCAACGGATGAGCTAAGTATCGAGAAGAATCAGAGTGACCCAGCAGTTCCGGGATCATGTACAGGGTGGTCCAGGAAAAAAGGTCATTCGTCATATAAACTTAACGAACTGTCATTAAAAAAAAAAAAAAAAAAAAAAATGTCCAAACGAAAATGCAGTTCGCAGCATTGTCCAGCAAAAGAATTGAGCTAAATTTTTTCAAACCGTTGTTTTTCTAGCTCCAATAATCGAATTTGAATTCATTATGAAGGATTTTCGAACGTCAAACTATTTCTAAACTAAAAATTTTCAAAATTTCAAAATCCCAAAAAAAAAAAAAAAAAAATTAAAAATTGTTGATGCAGTTTCGCATCGAGTTTAATTTTAGTGACACCCTGTGAATCTCTGGACACATATGTGTGTGCGCGTGGGTAACCGTGCCTGAGACAATGCAACTGACTTTCTTATACACTTTTTTTCGTATTTTATTGTTTATCTCTGGTCTGCGAGAGATCACAAGTTCGGAGAGACAGTCAACTGTATTGTACGAATGTATGAAAGTTTGTATCGCTCTGTGCAGCGTTATACGACGTTTATTACGTGAATCCCACGCGTATATATATGTATATTTGCGTGTATATTTGAGTTCATTGCCGACATGCTTTACGATTTGTCATACAGAAACTTTTCTGTCGTACATACGAAGAAGGAGACCGACATTAGCGTGGCATCGATAATACACTCTCTCGAGATACATAACGTACCGAAGAGTATATCTTCGTTTATTTCTCTCTTTATTCTTATTGTCGTTGTCTCAACTGCTCCATCTCCTGAGGCAGACTCCGTTTGAAATATGATAATGGAGTTTAATGAGGACCGAAAGATATCAACCGCACAATGTTTTCCTTGGACTTTTTATCTATTTGTTTGGACTCTTCATTTATTTGCAAGCAGTTACAGACAAAAAGATACAAAAAAAATATTGAATTATTAATAATATATAGAAATATTAATTTTTTATTAGTATTATTATTATTATTTATTTATTAGGGGAACATGAGGCAAAGTGGGTTCCTCGGGCAAAGCGGGCTAGCAAAAAAATTATTTTTGGGGCAAAATGGACCCTTCTAAAAATACAGAAAAACGTTCTAAAATAATCAAAAATTTATTCAAGGAAAATTCTTCACGATCAGAGATCGAACGATCGTCATTTTGTCATCCAACAAAACAGACTTTTTTTTTACATTTATTTTATAGCACAATTCCTTATTTATGATTTTCATAAAAATTTTGAACTTATCGATCATTCGAGAACTTTATTTTGATCATCAATCTTTTGTATTATTTTATTTTATTTTTTATTCTTATTTGTAATGTTAATTTTTATTATTTTACTTTATTTTATTTTTATTATTTGATCATTTGAGAATGTCCATGAAGAACAATAAAATTTCGTGAAATACAAAGGATTTAATTTTGATTGAATCAAAACTACGAGTGTGACGTTTGAAGTGAGGCCAAATGGCAAGCGTGAAAATGAGAAACGAACACGCGTTTTTATATTGTATTTGATTTCTTTACCGATTTCCCTTTTCCTTTCATTCGAACTGACCTTTACTCTTTGCATTATAAAATGGGCTTAGCATATCTACGACATATCTACGTAATCATGATTTATTATAATCCCAAATGAATTTCTATTGTGATTAGAGAATTGGGTGTTGATATTATGTGTGATAAGGAAAGTGTGAGCTAAGACCTATATTTTTTATATTTTTGTTTTTTGATATGGAGAAACTGCTGAAGACACGGATATGCGAGTTGTTTTTTCTTCTTTATGAAAAGACTTTTATTCGAAATAATCACAAAGGCGTTTTTTTTTTGTCCAAGAAATGTATTTTTTCTCTTATAAATACATTTTTCGTCCTTTTTTCCCGTTGTTCCCTTTTTTTTCTTATCGAACGCCCACACTGAGGATCTCATTACAAAAGAAATCTTATCTTTTCTGTATCTCACGCTATATGGCAATGGAATGATCAGTTGCTATTTATTCGTTTTCATTATTCCCTCTCAGGTCTTTCTCACTTTTTTTTTTCTACTTCGTTTTTCAATAAAATGTTTCTTTCTCATATAGAAGATAATGATTGAGTTGTATTGCTAAGCTGCATCGCGATTCGTTCGATTTTACACGATATTGGCAAGAAAGCAACATACAATGGAAGAAAACCAACAGAATTCCCTTTTGTTGGTATACATTCCCTCGTTTTTCTTCGTAAACAAATAAGCACAAAAGTTTCGCATAATGAAGGCTCTCTGCGTTCCCTTAACAGACTTTATTCTGCTTGAGGGAGAAAAAACGTAATTAATTACATACTCGCAATTTGAACAAATATGAGCTGAAATATTTGAACGAGATGTGCACTTTGTTATGAAGAATTCAAATGTAATAGCAAAGCGAAAGTGCCGTCTACCATTTTGGCTCATTATTATTGTATTATTTGATTTTATTATTATTTTTGTATCATTATCTTGAATGGTGGACATTTAATTTCATAGTTTTGCACGTCGTTACGTAAATAGAGGAATATGGGGCAAAATGGACCCCTGGGGCAAAGCGGGGAATCCAAATTTTTTTATTTTTGGATTGTCCGTTTTGCCCCAGGGGCCCACTTCGCCCCATGTTCCCCTATTCACTATTTGAATAGTAATAATCATTAAAAATTGAATTTGTATAAAAAGTTAAAAAAAAAGCCCTTCAACGGACCAAAAAAATGGTTATTCTTACAAAGTGTCCCATTTTACCCCATAATTCTGTTCTGCTGCCCTCCCGTTAGAAATTCGGAAACACTTTCAAAAAATGCGATGACATTGTAATAAAAAATCCAACATTTAAAACTAGAAAAAGCTTTTAGATGTGTCCTGATTATTTTCCAAGCGTGAAATGTGGTGAACTATTTATTTCTGAAATAAGACCAACATCCTGTGGAATAGGCACAAACGCCATGGTCTGGAGCGCTCTTGAAGTCACAGACAGTAAATAAACCGCGTTCATAAATGACGCTGCGAATCATTCAGTTGAAGAAGAGGAAGAGGAAGAAGAGAAAAAAAAGAGTAAGAAAAGAGAAGAGTAGAGGAGGAGAAGATGAAGCAAAAGAAAATAAGGAGTGCGCCTACAAAGGCGTGGGAGTGCCTATCGGCAAAAGGAGTTACGGCTTTCTTCAGTGTCATTCGTTACTCTTACAGTCTCTCCACATTGCTGTTTATTCTCTCTTTCTCCTTCCTTTCTATCGTTCCCTCTATCCTTCTGTCTCTAAACTTAACTTATTTTATTCTTTCGTGCTTTCTTCTCGTCTGTCTGGCTGTCTGTCGACCTTCTGCCCCGGCCGACTGCTCCGACCTCCACGAAGGTCCGGCTCCTCACACTTCCGACGACCACATACATATAGTAAACCGGATGTGTGACTGCTAATACTTCTCAAGACCTTTTCTCAAGACGCGAGTATTCAACTGTCCAATCACGCTATTCCTTTACCTTTTAGTTCCGGTTGATATTTCGCCATTTCCAACCAGTAGCTTCTCCAACGATATGCTAAGTAACAACCAACAAACGTTGTCTCAACACCCACACGCGCCTCCAAACTCAGAAAACAGACAAACACAAACATCTCTTGCCTCCTTAATCTCTTCACAACAAAGGACAACAAGAAACCGAGTCGATTCATCGATGTACGAAGTATATTGGCCATTCGAGCAACTCGCTCTCGAATTACTTCAATACGAATGGTCTTGAAACTTTATTGAATTGCTGACCAATACGCTACGTTCGAAATAAATCAGCTATAGATTTTCATCCAATAGTTCTGAACACAAATAGGGGAATATGGGGCAATATGGACCCCTGGGACCAAAGCGGGCTAGCCAAAGTATTTTGTTTTTGGGAGAGCCCACTTTGCCCCATGTTCCCCTATACTGAAAAATTTGATCCTAATAATTCGTTATTACTTCGTTTTTGTGGGATTGAAAATACGCAGACATTATTCAAATAAATAAATATTTGCTCGTATTCTTGTCCTTGAAATTGTGGAAAATTATTCTTAGTGTCCCTGCTCTGTATTTCTGCTCTGATGGAAATGATAAGACAAAAGATTTGTTGTAATGTAAAGAACAAATGGATAGACTGCGTTTACATTATTTGGTTGAATTGTTTATTTTTACAGTTTTTTTATACATATTTTTTTTTTGATTTTTTTGTTTTTCAAGGAGAATAAACGAAGAGTAAACCATTGTCCATCACTGCAAGCAGACCTTCCATTAAGGAACTGCAATAAAGTCGAGTTCTTAACGAGCACAAATAGAACGAGTTTCGCACGTTTACTTTCGTTATTACGAAAGATGATAAAACTGGAACGTCAAGGGTTTATTATTACCGTAACGAGAAATAATATTTATTTACACGAAATGAAAAAAAAAAAAAAAAAAAAAAAAAGCAATTGTAGCAGGATGAAACCAACTCGTGCTTATTATTTACGACGTTAAAGTTAAACTAGTAAACAATCTTTTACTACATCGAGGCACAGCTAGAAGTTGAAAATAAATTTCTCGAACCAATAACTTTTTGAGTGTAAACAAAGTTCAGTAAATGGCTCTAGTGATTTATGAGAACATAGACATTTTCATATTATTTTTTTTTCGAAAATTATTTTGTTTTTATTGCGTAAACAATATGTGAAACTGACAATAAACGAGACATGGTCGATTATTGAAAAATTTACAAGTACAAGAAATTTCAAATCTTCTCCATTTTATTTAGAAACACTACAATGATTCCAAGTCGTGCAGAAAGAACAGTTGGGATGAGTTAATGAAGGAAGTCAACCCCGAAAGATTTCAACTCTTTGAAAACAATGAAAGACTAAGAAAGAGAGAGAGAGAGAGAGAGAGAAAGAGAGTTAAATCTCTCAAAGTTTAAACTTAATCTTTCTTCATTGTAGCAAAAAGGATCCCAGCTGAGTTTTCAGGTTCAACTTTCTCATCGTTGTGCATCCATATTCTCACAGCTTATGTATTTTCCAAGTAGTTGATTTCAGGAAAATTTAATCAAAGATTAACTTGTTAATTGAGATGTTTTGAATTTTTCATCTGCTTCTACAAACAAAATGAACAAATACACGTCTGTTGAGAAAGAGTATAAATTCTCTTCCTCGGTTAGCATCGAAAAAGGGAAGCAATCCGAGTATGTGTCTAGTAGCCAGACACATTTCTCATAGTTTCCTGGGATTTGTGGTGAAAACGGATGCAACATAGGGATTAGAATCCATCAGGCTTTTCGATTGCATCTGTATCCAGATCTAGAATAGCAAGCTTTGCAAACAACGCATATTGACTCTCCGCATTCCTCTATATATTGTTCCTGAATGTATTGCGTTATACCAAAAAAAAAAAAAAGAAAAAAAAACACCGGTAAAAGCTTCATTCTTACTTGCCACCTTGGGGCACAAAACTAGGCCCTAGGCCAAAGGAAACATGGGGCAAAATGAGCAATACAAAATTTTTTATTTTTGGGGCAAAGTGGCCTCTCCTAAAAATGAAGAAAAGTCAAATTTCTCTTCGAATTTGATCTTCCTCCATTTTTGGCAGCGCCCATTTTGCCCCAAAAATAAAAAAATTTAGATAGCTCGCTTTGCTCCAGGGTTCCATTTTGCCCCATGTGCCCTTATATTTCCTTAAATTCAAGTATCCGAATTTGTTGGCTTCAGCATTTATTTTTTAGTGTACTTAAATTTAACTTTTGGCTATATGAATAATCTTTAAAAAAAAAGCTTTCAATATGTTCTGAAAGAATTTTCAAGACGAAATATTCAAGAGTTCATTTTTTATAACAATTTTTGTCACTGGGGTACAAATCTACCCCATGGTGGCAAGTACGTAATTCTACAGAGGTGTGGCAAGCAGAGAAGCAGCAGAACGTTAGGTTACTTAGAATTAGTTTTGGCAAATGGCTACTTAACATGCACATTAGTATACTTCACTGGTGCGAAATAAACAGCTTTGTTGAGCAGCTATCAGGGCAGAATGATTCAAGGAGCTTCAAACACAAACATATGGCAGCAGAATCACAGACACTAACAAGCGATCCATGTAAGTGAGCAGTACGAAGGATCATCAGGGTCCAATGATCCGCACATCGTCTTAAGCTCTTCAGTAAAGGAAACGCTGTAGACCAACAGGAGGATTAGTCGCTGATCATTGTTGTATGTATCGACTACTCCTACTTGATTCTGCTGATGCAGTCATCAGCCTTAGGCAACGTTGCTCTCTGCTTCCGACCGAGAGATCATCGTCTTGTCAACCGAATCAATCTATCCCTACCGCAAGATTACACGTTACTGGCATTATGCAGATTGAGATGCTTACGATGGTTCCCAACCATCATCAGAAGCATAGAAATCAAGGTAAACGTTGAGTTGAATCGTTTCATGGCTACGACATCATTCAGTTTGATTCGAATGACTTCGTGTTTAGAAACATATTTCGATAAATGATGTTCAGTCTTCGTGTCAATGTTTCAATGCAGAAATAGACATTTGGGGGAATATGGACCCCCGATGAAACAAGAATGCTCAAGAATATGATGTTGTTCGTCTGGTCGAAATGATCATTCTGGAAACGAATCAGACCTAGTTGAGGTTGGCAAGTTTAAATGAAGAGAAATAAGGTTATATGTTGATAAAACCAATATCTTTGAATTGGATCTTCTTATTTGTTATGTATCCAAACATGAGGAGCTATCCAATGAAAAGTTGTGTTTCGATAAAATAGTATCCACAGGTATAAAATTTGTTGGGTCATATCGGTTCATAACGGTGACAGATAAAAATCGTTTATCATACGAGGCCTTTTTCTTGGTTCAATGGAGAAAGCTGCAGGCAGCTAATATCGGATCATTTTTTATCACATTACAATGGCCAATCAGTTTGTGGTGGAAACCGTTGGTGGAGAAGCACATTATTCTTTGTCGGAATTGCACGCGTCTTTGCTCCAAGATCATGGATCATCTGTGTAGAAATCGGATTATACTTTATCGATTAGATCCTTTGTCGTACCGCACGAACAAGGGGTCGCTTCGGACGAGGGTCTCAACCGCCTGATCTCATGGAATTTGCATACGATCATCTCAACCGGACCATGGAATGTTGACCACGACTGTCCAAGACATTTTCAACGAATCGAATTGCCGGTTAAGATGTCCTCGAATAAGCTACTAGCAGAGGATCACTGCATAAAACATAATCGAATCAAAGATTCGATCGTGACACTCACTCAAGGAAAATAAATCGTAGAATTCAAACATTTAAATCATTTTTTTTTCACGGTAAAACATCGAAAAATGTCGAAATATTGGGATAATACAAGAGTACGTTGAATGCGATACGATTCTTGGGATTAATTGAAGAATATTCAACTCCAGATCTGTCATTTAGACACTTCCGGTTCTCCCTTACCAAAATATACATCTCAATCGAATGAAACACGAGTTACATAAATATACCAATCATTTATAAACGAAAATCCAATAATTAGGGGAACATGGGGCAAAATGGACCCTTGGGGAAAAACCGGCTAGCCAAAATGTTTTATTTTTGGGGCCTATTTCAGTCTTCTGATCATTTCATCCTACATCGAAATTATCTGAAGCTTTGGATATTACAATCCAGGCCAAATGTGCAAACTACAACATTGTTTTTAACTGCATCAGTTGTTCGCGGCACGAAATTTAGCTCCGGTCGAAATCAGTTGGAGAACTGTAATATCTAGAGATCTCGAATTCGACCCTCACTTTTCCATCAGGTATTCGAGACCACGTTTGGGGTAACGTGTAAGCCATCAGGCAACCGGAAGTGTGACCCTTATCATGAGCTATAATAATAGCGGTAGAAAGGAGATTGAATTAGGAGAGAATCACAATGTTCGTGTTGCGTGACTGCGGGGCATTTCGCACCCTCGCGTCAATCGAATATCATTTTTCGAGCAAACTTCTCACGCTTTTTATTCCTTTTCATATTCTTATGCAGAGCATGCACGATCCAATGATATTAAAATATACATTGAGAGCTTTCTGCTTTTGATGGCTTGGAACGATTGGCTGCAAATTGAGGAAACATCGTGAATAGAGCGTGCAAATAAAAAAAAAAAACCAATTAAAATATTCATCTCAACCTTTATCGCCTTGACACTACGTCATGGCATTGATGTTCCATTAAAATAAAAATCACTTAGCAATACGTCAAATTTCACTTTTCATACTCTGGCAACCTTTTAATTTTATGAAATATTGGAATATTTACATGACAATAGAAAAAACCATGCTATGCATCAAATTTGTCCTGATTGTTCCTTGTTTCATCGAAGACGTGGCTCAAAAGAATCAAAGAGTGCGTCCGGTTAACAAGAAATGTAAGATTGAAAGTAAGAAAAAGTCAAAAGTACAACGATGCCGCCGTTTATTGATCAACACTACGAGACATGGGGCAAAATGGGCAATCCAATTTTTTTTAATTTTTGGGGCAAAGTGGTCTCTTCTAAAAATGAAAGAAGATCAAATTCGAAAAAAAATTTGACTTTCCTTCATTTTTGAGACAGCCCACTTTGCCCCAAAAATAAATAAATTTGGATTGCCCTAGGGGTCCATTTTGCCCCATGTTGTGGTATATTTACTCAGGGAAGCTGTATGACTTCTACTTCATGACATTTTACGTTCGAAGATAAATCCCACGAGGAAATAGCGTTACCATCGCCGCTACTTTTGTTCTTCTTTAATTTCGCAAGGTGAAAATTTACCAAGTAAAATAAAAAATCTCAAAAATACAGATAGGAAAACGTGGCTTTTCCGTGTTATAGTGTCTCGTTGAAAATTTATTAACAACATTACTACGAGGCAATATATGGCAAAGGAGCGTTGGGTCAAATTACTTGGAAGTTTAAACATTTTACTGTTTTCTTCTTTATTTAGTAAGTTCTTAAAACTTGACTCATGACATATTTGAGTGTTGTGCTACTGCGCTGTTTCAACTGCTTCGAATATTGCACCGAGTTTCATCGCCTTTGCAGGTTCTCTTTCGCAGCAACTAATTCTCGCAGTTCGTTCTAATTTTTTTTTATTTTTTATTATGTAACGTATACTGACGTCTCTGTAGAAGATTTTTTTCCTGAAGTCTTAATGAAAAGATTTCGCGCGTTATATAGAACGAGACCACTCTTTTCATTTCCCTACCGCTTCTATGCGCGATCCTTCCTATTTCTTTTTCGAGTTTTTCGCTATTCTCATATGTCACTCTCTATAGCAAAGTTCTAGTTATGTTCCGCCTAACTGTAAAAATTTCTTTCCCATATCCCTTTTCTCCTTGGGAAGCTTCTATATCTTACTATTCGTTTCACTTCTTCTCTCTTTTTCGCTGGCATATTTATATAGATGTATATTGTACCATCACCCACCGCAGCGGACTCTTCAAGGCGTGTGCGGCGGCTTCTTCAAATCCTCGTTAAAAAGTTAAAGTGGATTCCCTGCGGAGAGTCCCACGAGTGGTGTGGCTCTCCGCGTACTCCTCTACGTCTTTTTTTTTCTTATCTTTTTTTTTTATCCTTCTTTTGCCTCTCGTCTGTTCTCTGCCTCTTCCATTTCTGCTGTCGCAGGGACGACATGGAAAGGCCACGAATGTCTTTTCGTTTGGAGCCTTCGTGTAGCACTATTTTACTGCACTATATATACATATTATATTTTCTGTATGTTAAAACTATGCTATAGTACATCCTAAAGCAACGACTATGTCATCACAGCCCTGCGAAAAGTCCATGTATATAGTAACATTGCATAGACTTCCATCAAGTTGTTCTTGCTGATGTCGAAGTGCACAAACAAACGTCCGGATGATACTAACTATGGTTCTTGAAAAATCTACAGACTTATCTTGACTTATAGGGCAATGTGGGGTAAAATGGACCCCTGGGGAAAAGCGGGCAATCCAAGACTTTTGCTCCTATTTAGAAAAAAGGCAGAGACAAGCGATTGCTTTTTATTGTTTTTTTTTTTAAGTCGAGTCGTGTTTGCACCTTCCAGCCATTTCGCTTCGGCCTTTTCTACATAATAGCTGACTCGACTAAAGTTAATCTTTTTGCTTCTATTTTGTCCGCGAGACTCGATACAACATTCCGTGTGAACCTCATTCCTCCTTCTCCTTCCCACCTCTCTCGGTCACTCTCCTTTGGTGGTTCTCTTTGGGCCGCGCGAAGCGGTCAACCACGTCGTACGGAACTCAGGATCCTCGAGACCACATAGCGAGAGTATAAAAGTCACGGAGTAACCGAGAGAAAGAAAGAACGGGAACGCACATTCGTCGCGACCGCGAGATCGCAAACGTAGATTAATGTATTTATTAAACGGAGGGCAGCGCGGAAGAATCCTTTGCCACTACTTTTGTGCCGCTTATTTAGAACTTTTGAACATTGTACAGATTTTTATATAAATCGCAGTCTTGAAAAAAAATAATTTTTTTTTTAATCTAATAATAAATACAATAAATTAAATTCAAGTAATAATTTAATATAAAAATTGAATTAAAAAAAAAATCTTTTTTTTTTTTACATTTATATCGATCAATCTATGATCGGATACCTGAGTTACTATTAATTTTAAAAAATCATGTCATCCACCGGACATTTATCGTTCCCACACTTTCACATCAACAAATCAAATCGAATTTGTAACATTGCTAAATATATGAATAAATATATTCAGTAAGATTCAAACTCGAGAGACTTTAATGGTCTGTCTTGTCATGGAGGCATATGAAAAGATCTGATAACCGAAGAGTAAGTTTTACGAATATTTAGACTAGATGGGATAGACCGATAAATATGTTATTGGAAGTTGAATCCTTAGACCAAGATTTTTTTAAATGTCCATCAACTCTGCTCTCGTCAGATTGTTTGTTATGGGAAGTTCTTATGTTAACACTAATCCGAGCTCCCACATTGAGACATTAAGTCGTCAAATTAAGAATATTTTGTACGAGTCATTGGATCGAAGTTTATTTACATTAAAGTTGGGTAAGTGTGGATTTCATACTGAGAGGCTTTGGATGCAATGAAACAGAAATTTGATTCCTGAAATTGTTGAATTTGGTAAAAATGTGAAAAAAAAAATCATATTTTTTAGCATTTTTTAGCATTTCATATTGTGCAGTAATATAATTAACGATGTTTCGAAGTTAAAGCCTTGAATAATAAATTTTTCAATAAATAATTATAATGTAGGGGAACATGGGGCAAAATGGACCCTTGGGGCAAAGCGGGCAAACCAAAAAAAATGATTTTTGGGGCAACGTGAGCTCTCCCAAAAATGATGGAAAGTCAAATTTTTCTTCGATTTTGAAATTCCTTCATTTTTTGGAAAGCGTACTTTGCCCCAACGATAAAATTTTTGGGATTGCCCGCTTTGCCCCAGGGGTCCATTTTGCCCCATGTTCTCCTATAATACAATAATGTTGATCTAATCGATAAATAAAAACAATTTTACATAAAATCTTCTCTAAAAAAAGAAAAAAATTCGTCCTTGCTATAATTTGCTCCGATATTGTTACTTAAACGAATGTAATCGGACACACGTTCGTAACAGAACGTAGTTTTAAAAAAATCCCTATATGATGGCAAGGAAGACGATGTGGAGTGTATGGTATGGAAATTAGAGTCGATTTGTGTTGATCTACGTCAAGACGAAGTCAATAATCCAGCGTTTCTCTAGTCTATTAAATGTTCAAAGTACTTATTGGTTCGAAGGCTCGGCAGTTGGCGCACTGGTGCCTTCCACGTCGTAGTGAGTGACTGACAACGTGTCCTTTTCTCTTTCTCTCTTTAGTGTTTTCTCTTTCGCGAGAGGTTGCTTCTCATCTTGCTCGAGCAACAGCAAATACCCGAGGGTACTTTTCTTTCTTTCTGATGATGCTTTTTTTCTTGCCCACGAGCGAAATCGTCTTCATCCTTTCTCTTGAAGGCTCGTTCTTCCTCACCAGCACTCGATATATATTCTCTTTAGTGGGGGGACTCCACTTCGCTACTTATTTAGGCCCCACCCCAAGGAAGAACAATGATGTCGTACCTTGTCAAGACTCGGGTGGAGTCTCTTACTTAATTGAGTCGAATCTCGGAAGATTCGAACGACGTTTTTTGTCCAGAATGTGTGTATGTGTGTGCATGTGTGTGGAAGCAAGAGAAAGGAAAGAGGAATAGCAATGAAAAACGAAAAATCAAAAGAAAACAAAAGTCCACTGTAGTGGGAGAGTAAGAACAAGAGAAAAGGGAACCAAAGAGATTTTTACGAAGGAAAAAGAAGAATCAGAAGAAGAAGAAGAAGAAGAAGAAAAAGGTTTGAAGACAGCAGTGAAATACATCCAGTTGTGGTTAAACTCACAAACGACATCAACTCTCTCTCTCTCTCTCTCTCTCTTTCTCTCCATTGCTCGTCTCTGCTGTGTTTGCGATATAAAATGTTGTGCGAACACCGGGGTTCACTGTGGGCGATCGAATCGCAAACTCGTATTCTCCTTTCGACTCAATCTTTTTCGGAGCTCCAAGACTTTGCCAGATATCAATGATGATCGATCCTAATTGTATTATTTGTTGGGTCAAAAGAGCACAAAAAATTATCCATTTTTTTCAATGCTCGTGAGTATAGAATGAAAAAAAAAAAAAAAAAAAATGTATTATTTATATGTCACTGAGAAATATATCGCTCGTGACAACAGATCGGAAACAGTTCAATAAAAACTACGCCATCGATTCACCAGCTGAAGCGTTATCGAATATATTTTTTTTTGGGTTTTTACACCTGTCAGAACTTTTTTATGTTTTCAGGTATAAAAAGTCCCAAAACTCTCATAAAGGATGAATATTGAAAGCTGTGTACGCTAAGCTCCGCTGCATGAATTATTCACTCGACATTTGCAACGTTCACTCCGAATCCAGTGGCAAAATATTGTGCAATTTAAAATTTGGTGTTTGCGTTTTTCTTTTCTCTCTCTCTCTGTCTCTAAACGATTATTTGCGAACCAGGTGCTTCGAAAAATGATAAAAATCAGTATAAGTAGTTTGAAAGATGCTTTTCAAACGCTTTGGTGGCTGGAAATGTTATTTAATTAGGTCTTCGTTGACATTCTGGGTCATTTTGACCCAGAGTAATTTTTTTCCAAAAAAATTAGCGTTTCGTTTATTTAAAAAATAAGGAAAATTCAGTCGTTCGAGTAAATACTTTTTTCACGAGTCCATCTTCAGTGTTTGGGCTCAAAAATCTTCAAAAGTCAAAGTTTTCGATGATTTTCCTCAACACCGGACTTCAGGAATGTTTAAATTGTACTCCCGGTTCTTTTTCGATAAAACGGTTGCCATAACATCATCGCCCGGGTCAAATTGACCCAGTGTGTTAATGCCAGGACAAAATTTGATTAGCCGTTGCTCATAAAAGTGATCGATCAAAAAATTAGTCTCACCGAAGGCTGAAATCGCGAAGTACCGAAATTCTGATGCCACAAAATGTTGGATTTGATCGATATTTGTATAAAACACTAATAATTATATGCAAACGAGTCAATTCGCTTATGAACGATATTGATTTTCAATGTTCGACAGCACATGTGAGACAACACTGGTAACCGGATACGAGTTGAACATACAAAGTGATGGGAAATGCTGGAAACACGTCGAAATATATTCGACGACACGAACTTCGCAGTTAAAGCGGATGATTCTAGGTTGAAGCAATCAGGGCCGATTACGAGAAGGAAATTTGCTACTGAATGCAGAGAGATTCTCACTTCCCCCAACCCTCCGTTCTATCACCAGGGAGTAGTTTCAGCTTATAGTTCGTGTCTAGTTCGCTCCCGACCCCAGAATTATCCGAAACGATGAACTTCATCTCGCTCTTAGTGACGCAACTATGAGCTCCATTCATGTGACAGTGTCCGAGAACAAGAGAGATATCGAGAGAGTCACGTTCCCAACTAATCGCACATGATCGAGAAATCCAGTTTCTCAACCATCCACCGAATGGTCTTATAATCCGTCTAATCGTTCGTTGTAGATCGAAAGGTACCAATTGTTTCCTTCACATCAGGTATAAATGTCAAGTCAAGGTCATACAAGGTCATACAAGGTCATACAAGGTCATTTAAATCGTTTAATCACAAGATTTAAGATTTTCCAACATTCATTTCATTTCATCATGAAACAGCTGAACCTCTTAGACTTCACAACCTTCGTGGTCCTTTGTGTACCAATTAATAAAGAAAAGACTTATCTTTCCAGAAGCTTTTGTTAATGAAAAGTCTACTGCACTCATTTTGCGAGTGATGGCATCATGATGTCTACTTTTTATTTTTAAAACTGGTCCATTGAACCCATGATTCAATTTTTTTGTTTCCCCATCTTGCAACGTGTATCGGTACACGATGACTTCAAGGTGGATTAACGTGTTCATCATATTTAAAAGAAGGAGACCCACCGCAAAATTGACAGGGGATCTCGAGGTGCGGTTGAACGGTGTCTGAACCGCGTTCCGAGACAGCGTCCATAAGGCTTCACCTTTGCAATCCATCGTCATCTGAAGTCTATTATGATTGAGCGAGCAAACCATTTGTAGTTACCGCTCAAATTCGATACAACAAAACAGACAAGAGTTTCAATCTCTGCGTTATAAGTTTTGTTTTTGTTTTTTTTTCTTCTTTCTACGTCCTTTTATCGAAGTCAATGGGAACAATCGCATAGTCGGCATAGATACATAAGAACGATAACTCTTTCTTCGCTCTCGTATATTTGCCTTTTTTCGCGACGAACAATCCAGGAGGCCCGGGCACGTTTGGACCAAGACCCTTTTCACGATTTCATGGCGGCTTATTTTTGCATGCCACGCTCTTACAATCGATACATATTTCGAAATATACGACCACGATGTATAGAGAATCTGCACAGATGGCGGTTATATTCCCGAGGGCAAATAAAAAAAAATATATATATATATATATATATATATATATACATACGAACCAAACGGGAACACGAGTCTCTTGGAACAGAAGAAATGCATTAGTTCTTATTCAAGGTCAAACACAAGAGACAGAGAGAGAGAAAGAGGGAGAGAAAAGGGCTTGTGTTTGCTCACGTACTTCGAGATCTATTGAAGTCCTCTGCCGATGCCCTTTAAATACAGTGGCGTAGAGGAAGAGAAAGGGATTTCTGGGCTCGTGGACACAACGGATCGAGCCAACCACCAACGACAAAGAGACGTCGCACGACGTCCCGTAGCCTCCTAAGCATCCATCCTCTTTGCAGCGGAGGATTGCTCCCGCGGTGTGCGGAGCTCAAAAGCGGGGAGAAGGAAAGACCGCGCGACAGGACTCGAAACTCGCCTCTTAAACTCGGTGTTCACTGCCGCCGGAGATTTGTAGCCTTTGCGTGATATATCGCGGCATTTGCTATCTGGCAGGTCTTCCCCCCTCCCCCCTCCCCTCCCCACCACGCTCCGCTGTCTTCTCTTCTTCCGTAGCTCATGGATACCCAGTGCAGTGCACCCGCTGAGATACCATGAACAGAGTCCCCCAAATTCGCGCACTGGACCAGATGACCAGACTAATACCAAGACTTGAACACACGATTAATGCATTCGGAGAGCAGCCTGCGGCGAAAATACTGTTAACCAGTTTCACTTGGTTCAGCTCCTTGATAAACTGTCAGATATGCTCACGTTCAGGTTCTTGTCCTCGGGAGCTTCCTACCAGCTCAGTCTAATTCCTACTCGTGTTGGTTTTAGTAATTTTGTTGTTCTTGGCCATGTAGTCCGTCCTAGGAATCCGAATGCTCCGGAAACTTGCAATCTGTTTGAAGATTTTCGAACCTTTATCACTTACTCACCACGTTGGAATGAGTTAGTAATCACTAATTTTTTTAGCAAACAGAAAAGCCACTAATTGGAGGTCCATGGATGTAACGGAAGTCAAAGAATCAAACATTTGTTGATTCTTTGATTACAACTGGTTACAAACACACTATTCATTAAATTCATTCATCTTCAATGTGATTGTAAGTCATCCGAAAAACTAAAAACACGAAACCACAGTTTTTGATGTGATCTTGAATAAAAATGTCTGACTCTGTCAAAACATCATCTTTTCAGGACAGTCACAGAAGACACTAAATGACGTCAGCCGGCAATGTCAAAATTACGATTGCATGCAAATGATGATTGGTGGAAACATGAGAAAAAGAAAAAAACTAGTAATTTCGGTGAAGATTTCCTAACGAGTGACAGAACGAAATGAACTTTTTCTTTGATGAGGACCATGCACTTAAATACGTGCAGATATTTTTTGCAAGTTTTCTCATTCACACTCTCGACTAGAGGTGAAACTGTGGAAATAGTGGGAAAAAAAAAAAAAATCATATAGTCCGGGTACTGATGTGGCACGGACGCCTTCAACGGTGATTGTGGATTCCTATACTCGTTTGCCTGTTCACCAGAACTTGGGCAATAATGCCATGGCGTGTTATACCACATGGATACATAGATATATACCTTGTGGTAATTGCTGCGGCTTCCCATGTCGAAAAATAAAAGTGCTACTATACTTTTATCGATCGGAGGTTGGAGCATGGTTCAGATATAGCTCGACATTTTCGTGAATCTGACCGCTTCCCTGGATGTCATTAAATGCGTTCAAACATTCGCTCTTCCTCTTCCAACGGTTCGCCATTAAACTTGCTCTCTACGGGATAATCAGCTTTCTCGTTGTTCGCCGAATTCATCGAGCCAGAGCATATGGCTTTATTTCGTCGTGTGCACTCGAATACGTGCTCTTTGTAGATAGCCGCCACTGGTAGAAAAAGAGAGCAGTTTAAAAGAGAGCGGATCATCTCATGAGTTGAGAGACTCATCCACTCGTGCATTTCATATTGCTCCAAACAGCATTTCAAGAGAGTCAGATTCTCTCTAGTTCAAGCTACAGTACTCTCTATGTGTGCAGAGTAGATGCGATATGTGTGTAATATGGCTTGAGTGCACTGAGTAATTGACCTCTCTCGCCATCGACCCCATCTCATGTGCCCGTAGAATCGTTATCCAAGTATTTCCAAGTATTGTCCTCTTTTTTTCTTCCCATTCACAGAAGATAATTAACAGCAAATATAACCAAAAAAGTCTTTCGATGTATATCAATATGTGTTTAAGCCCAAGTTAAAATGATTATTGGATTATATGGCCAAACTCGATAACTATTTAATTAGTGGTCAAAGGTAAATTGAACGAATTTCGAGTGCAACTAAAATTCAATCAGAATATGTATTCTGTAAATAGGGGAACATGGGGCAAAGTGGGCAATCTGAATTTTTTTATCGTTGGGGCAAAGTGGGCTCTCCCAAAAATAAAGAAAGATCAAATTCGAAGAAAAATTTGACTTTCCTTCATTTTTGGGAGAGCCCACTTCGACCCAAAAATGAAAATTTTTGAATAGTCCGCTTTGCCCCAGGGGTCCATTTTGCCCCATGTTCCCCCTAAAACGTTCAGTGATCCACTATTTTGTGGCAAACTGGAGTCAAATGCAGTGAATCGACCGTAATTTTTATGAGAGACAAAAAATGATTGCGAACATCTAATAATACAAGCGGAATCCACTTTGCGGTAGAGTGTACGCTATGACGGTTTAAATTAAATATAGAATAATGTATTGTGGTTAAATATTTGTGTGGTTTCGAGCGGAGTCCGGTGGGTTGGTGAAAATTGAAATGAAAAAGGGCCAGCCGGAAAGTAAAACAGCGAGGAAGGGGCGGATAGCTTGAAAACGGGGAATCTGCGTTGATTTAGTGGTGTAGCGTTAGGGGCCAGATGAAGTCCAAGCAGTGGTAGAGTGTCCAGTTGGGAGACCGTTTGAGTGGACAGCGTTCGGCGGAGAGTTGCATTTTGGAATATCAACATAGATGCATCCAGGTACACATACATATACAAACAATATTCACTATATTCCGTTTATATATCCCGTGCGAGTTGTGCTATGACGCAATGATACAGATAGCCACCGGAAATGGCGGAAACTAAACAGTGGTAGCCGGAAATGATGCCGGCTACCGCTACGTACTTCCGTTTGGAGAACGCGCGTTGGACGTTCCATGAGGAGTCACAGGGAAGGTTCTTCTATACAGTAGTATTATCTGCTGTTCGCTAGAGAGAGAGAGAGAGAGAGAGAGAGAATTTCGATCAAACTACCTATTCGCAGAATTCCACAAAAAGCTTCAACATGCAGCATGCAGGTTACCATGGACATGTAAAACTTTTGCTTCGGTTAAGTGATACACGTTTCCATTACAGAGCTGTAGGACAAAGATGTAAATACATGGAAGGAGGCCAAAAAAAAGGAAGATTTGCATGTAAAGACATAGAGCAATGCTGGGAATCCGCAACTCGTGTTCAGGGCGCGAGAGGAGGGTGAATGTAATGCATTGCGAAATATAGTGCAGGCATTGCACGAAGTGTGTGCGGTACGCATACGAATTTTCCATTTGCCACTGTAATAGCGGTACAGAGGGTGTGCGGTTATTTTATATCACTCTCGTTCCCTTGGGTCACGCGATTCAACACTGCTTCGATTTTTCTCATCGTTATTTCATTTTTTATTTTTTATTTATTTATTTTTTTTTCACCCACTCTTTCGACCTCGAGCGTATATCCATCGATGTATTTATGGTAGTAACGATCGGGATCGTCAGAGTGAGTCACACAGAAAAAGGGATGAGGATTCAGGCAGTTGGAGAATCCCGCAGAACGGGGGTAACGTTCGGTAAAAGACAGAGAAGATCGAGCCGGAGGACGCGCGACGAAACTGAGTAGGGCAAAAAGGCATACTAGAGGTTGGAAATAAAATCCGATGGGGTGGAACAGGTGATGGTGGCAGAGTGCCAGGGTTAAAAAAAAAAAAAAAAAGCAGAAATTGCCGGTCGGTTACCGGAAGAGGGGTATGGAGGTTCGGGTGGACAGAACGCTCGAGCCTCTCGCGTGTGCATACGATAAATCTCCATAAATATGTATGAACGTCCTACCGTTCCCACGGGACCTTTCGTAGTACTATAGAACCTTCAATCCTTCCAATACACTCTTCCCTTTCACTTTTACTGCTTCGTTGCCGTGTCACTTGCGTCCTAGACTCGACCCAGAGTACCAACGAATTATTACCGCGAATGCTATTGACCTGACACTGTAATTCTTCATTTTCATCTTTCAATATTCACTCCCGTTTTCTCGTCAAAACGACGTATCAAAATTCCAATTGATATTCCTTGAAATATAGGCTTTTAGCTTTAATATGCAAAGAGGATGACGGCTACGTGTATGCGGATATCCATTCCAAACTCATTTCATTTATAGGACCAAAGTCACTTTTTTATTTCTGCTCTCTTCATTAGCATGACGGTCTTTCCAAAGAACGATTCAACTTTTTTGTCCAAAAGTTTATGTTAGTGTCGTCACTGCTATAGTTTTTTTTAGTCAACTTTACTAACTATTTTTTTATTTTCAAAAGCCTCTAAATAGAATGAAGCTTTCCTAGAACACTTTACACGTGGGTGAAGGGCAACATATCTCCAATGTTGTTGATTGAATGTCAACGTCAGGCCAGACGTTGGAATGAAAATGCGTGATGCATGCAGTCCCTCTACGCAGTTTTGGGGCGTGTTTATCCGATGGAACACATGTGTGAAATGCTAGTCGGAGTTTCACCAGTCACTACGGACACTTGAATGTTCATTAACGGTATATACACCAGTCGGGACTAAACGAAAGAGACGAGCAACGTCGGCAAAGCGGATCCTATAGGGCACTGCATGATGAATGCTGCATCCGCAGAAATGATTCTGGAATTCATACCTATATTCCGGAGCGATGAATATTACTAGCATAGCAAAACGATACAATTGAATCACCACCAGTTGGCATATGGGGTGCATCATTCATTCGTTTAAACAAAAATTTGTATTTTCAACACCGGACGCAGCAGCATTCAAGGAGAAAGGATTGTGCAGATATTCGCTGATTCCCCGCGGAATGTATCATTCGATTATAATTCTGGACTATCCCTACGACACCCCATAGAGTGGTTGCTGATGCACTGCTGAATCGCATTTGCACAATGCCCAAGGGAAACTGTGGGCATCATCGGAAACTAGGAAAAACTGGGCCCCGCTCAGCGAATGGCTAACCAGCGCATGGCTAAGCCGTCATCCAATCATGTATTGATCTCACCCAAGGCTGCTTAACTTTGGTGACCACTACCAACCAACGATCATCGCTGTCGGTAACTATGTCAGAAGGTATGACAAATATCATAACTTCTCCAATTATGACATCAAACAAATGGTCTACCACTGTTTTAAAAAAGGTCTATTGAGGAATTAGACATCTTTTGTCTAGCCTTCTAAACCAAATTGAAAAACGCATTGAAATTCAATCCTTAGGTATGCAAAAAGTAAGATGTTGATTGTTGATGAATTTAACGATTCCAGCTGCACATCTCCAACTTGGATGCCGGATATTTGAAATGTCTCCTTTAGTCAAGGCATCAAGCAGCTTGTTTTAGTTGACTTGTTGGGCTACCCAAAAGAGCCCTGGGGGCCTACTCCACGTCAGATACAGATTATAGTCAAGCACGCAAAACGGCCGACCATGTCGTTCTCGATTTACAACGATGTCGGTATATAGACTCGCTTCACGAAGTGGATAAATTCGCTTCGCCGAAGACACTGACGACTCCTGAAAGTGGCAGATGTCGGGAGTTCGCGAAACGAACGAGCGAGTCCGTGACCCAGTTCAAATAGGAACCATCTCTTATAACCCGGATGGTGTGCTCAAGCTTTTGGAAGCAACCAAGTCGCCAGAGAAACAGAACAAGATGGAGAAAGATTGTGAGAGAAAGAACGACCGCGGGAAAGCGGAGTAGCAAAATTAGAGAAACAGTCGGACTATTTCAAAATTACGGAGCATCAAATACATGCTTGAGTCGTTTCAAAATTATAGTATTGTCTATATATATATATATTTGTTTATAACATGTTCTGTGTGAATCAAGCGTAAGGATGAAGAAACTGAAACATAAATAAACGATCCAAAGTTTCCCTAGATCTTCTGCGACTACGGAAGCAACGCTTTCATATCAACATTTCCGCGTCAATATTATTATGGCTCACTCCAAGGTGATGAACAGAAAGATCCGTCAAACTTGGCGCTAACTAAAGTTGCACGTGTAACCCTTACGTCTGACCTGAGACGACCGATGGCAAATGTTAAGATGTTATTTTGTATTATTCGAAACTTATTTCTGTACCTCTACATAAATTTACAGAAAATCATAGATTCCGACGCAACGATGATTTCTCGCAGACAACAATTGCAATTGCTCACAATGTTTTACTGCATACGTGTGGCTCATTTTTATTTTTTCATTCAGAAGGAAGTCTGAAGTAACTCTTTTGATATGCAGGTCAGTACTTTTTGAATATTCTTTCCGTTACGATACCCTCCATTTACATGAAATCATTATTCCACACCAGACATATTCACAGTCAATAAGAATCATTAGCTATTGCAGAGTACGTGATTTCATATGCGGACTAAATTCTATGTTATGTTACGTAGACCAGCAACATATGCCGGTATGCAGACTATGATGCGCCATTACGCAATGTTCCTCTCAGTAGAAGTAGAGGATTGAATTGGTACATACAGTTATGTGGGCATATATACAAATGACTGTGGAAACCCTGTCTGGTAGATTTGAACAGTGAATATAACTGCGAATCAGTCCAATCGATATGTATTTATACTGGTATACCAAGCTGCTGCAAATACATGCCTATCGCGGTTTCCCCAACAACTATCACGTAGAAATTGGCTTTTCGTTCAATAAACCGTTCCTTTTTCAACATTTATCTCTTGAAACGTCACGGACAATTGTGGATAAGTGACAATAATTGATGGTTTCGCTGACTTGTGGTATAAACTACAGTCAACTTAATCGGGTCTGCTGTCATATCTTTATTTACGGTTAACACTAATTATACTTCAATTTTTCATAATCAATTCCATAAATCATATGATTTTTCGGTTCATAAGATCGAGGGATCGTATCGTAGAGTTCAGATCACAAAATTTTGGAAAAATTATCAATGTCATTGAAGATTTGAGAAGGTTGACTGTTCAACAATGTGGTATCAATATAATCATATGATGCCTGTCCATATGATTTATAGTTGGTTCATCATTCAATCATTGAACTTTCGACTAGATTGGATAAAAAATCGCGATTTATTTGTATGCTTCTAACGTACTAGTGTTGCTTGTCGTCTGTAAGTGACAAGTGATCCGGTTGCCATTCTTTTTAAACACAAACCATCGTTGATCAGACAGTAATCAATTTCAATGGAATCATATTTATATTTGAAAGGTGCGGATAGATCGATCCACTTGTTAGTTTATGCATTTAATAATGATGGATGGCTTTCACTGAATAATGGTTGCCCAGCTGCCAGTCCAATATTAAGGATGATGAATCCAAATGATTTACATGGTACCTTGGTTTTTTTCCTACCAAATATTATTGACCTGTCAACACTGTGAGCTATAAAAAAAATCATTAGAGTAGTATAGAAAAAGAAAATGAAAAAAAATATGTAATCGCAGTCGGTAGGACTCGAACCTACGCTCCCAGAGGGAATCTGATTTCTAGTCAGACGCCTTAACCACTCGGCCACGACTGCTGTGTTATAAACTTCACTTAAGTAATGTGTATACAGGTGAAAGAACTGCAAGGAGAGTGGGGCAAGTTGGACAAGTTAAAAATTTTCAGCTGAGGTAGTAAAGACTCGTGAGTCTGGAAAATGCAGCAAGTGAAAGTAAAACTGATAGCAGAGCAGTCGTGGCCGAGTGGTTAAGGCGTCTGACTAGAAATCAGATTCCCTCTGGGAGCGTAGGTTCGAGTCCTACCGACTGCGATTTCGTTTTTTTTTCTTTTTTTAATACACTTTTCAACTGCCTCGTTCCAGCTTTTTGATTTTTTCCACTTTTTTTTCCTCTTTTACACTTTAAATTATACGAAGCGATTCTCGTTAGGGTTCCCCGATGGTTTGCAGGGCTCTTTTTTTACATGAGCTTTCGAACAACTCAAAAGAACTTGCTATGGGGAAAGAAAACGCGTGACTGAACGATTATGCTAAGTGGTTGAGAACCGAGTATTCAATTAGTAAAAAAGGTCGAGCAGCTTTTCCGTCTTTCTTCCACGATCTTTCATTTGCGCCCCCGGTTCTCGTCATCGCGGCATACCTCGCCGACCGCAATCGTTCGTGATTTGAAAAATTATTTGTGCCTCCGTTCCTCTCGCTCGGCTTTGATTAATCGCAGACTGCCGTGCTTCCTATGTGTGTCAGACAGAGAGCGAAAAAACCAGAGAGGGTGCAACCGACGTTCCCACTATGTCTTGCTCTCTCGCACTCTTACCATGCGATTTATCGTTTGCAATTTGTCGTCGTCCTCCGCCTAGTATTTGCTGGTAACACGTTTGACGTACGCGACGAATTAAGTAGAGCACAGTAACGACAAATTCCTGATGCGGATGCAACCAAATTCCAACTTATCGTCTGATCTCCTAAACATCAGAAAAATTATACTTCCGACCTCAATGAAAGATAAATTCATCAACGAACCCCTACGCATATACTTGACAGCAATGGAAAATTATTAATTCATCCAATTGCCTGTTTCACTAAAAAAATCGTGACTCTTTAATTATTCAACCGTTAATTATAAGCTTTAAACCATAAATTTCCAGCCACAATCAAACAAGTCAAGAAAATTATGATTCAACGTTCAAGATAACATACAAAAACACTAGATGTCAATCTAAATGTATGGTTATCAGTCTTCCTAGAAGTCGAAGTCAGGAAACACGACATATCATCAAGTAGCTCAAATTTTTCAGGCAAGAATCGTCAATTAATGATTGATGACCAAAAAAATTGCATCATTTTTATGAAAAAGCTCATTTCCATGATCCTTGCGTTGTTTTATGACATGAAATTGAGAGATAGAAGTTGATCACCTGCATAAATTACGCGCTTGAATTGCTGATGGAGTTATTTGTCAAAAGATTAATTTTTTCTCAAATGTACTGGACGTCAATGAAACCCAAATGTTTTAGCCTATTTTGACCTTTGGGAAGCAATATTTAAGTGTCATGGACGTCTAACCAAGAAGACACGGAATTGCTGGTAAGTTGGAGCGAGTTAATCGGTTCGTAATCCACAATGAACCGTTAACCTTAACTTTGGTATGTCGAAGAAGATTGAAGCAGAAGAAAGGTGAAATTAACACTGACGCTTACACCCGAGTCTTTTCATCGTTGTACATGCCATCAGGATGTTGTTGGCTTTCTCGAGGCTCACGTAACTGTTAATTTCAAGGCAGACAACACCCATGGGAAATTACTACAGGTTATATCATTCACTACAAAAAAGAAAGACAAGGCTGTGTAAAAAAGAAAAGGAGTAAAGTTGAAGAAAAAAAAAAGCAAGTGCGATGCATACACTGCTCGCAGTAAGTCTAGCGGAAGATAGCCCAGTCTTCGGCTACTTGAAGCTTGAAAATTGCAAGCACGAGAGCGTAGAGACGCGACATGATTTTCTTTTCCGCATCGTGCTTCCAGATTCGTTTATCTTGAAATTAGCTGACGTTCAATTCAATGGAAGAAGAAGTCAAGATTTGGTTGCAATTAAAATGATTAGCGATATAAATGCTTGAAAGATAGGAAAGTTGGAAAAGTCTCCTGAATAACCAATCAGTGCCTTCTCCAACTTAATTCTCTTCGTTTTCGATACTTCCATGTTCTATATAGTCGAGTCTATAGATACTCGAGGAAATATATGTTCTATATAAAGTGTACCGTGGTCGAGCTCGAGCTAGTAGAGAAGAAACCCTCCTTTGTCCTATTATCTGGCTTTCTCGATCGCGAGAGCTCTTGCCGAGTTTCCGATAGTGGGAGGTTCGCTCTCTCGATTGCGGCTTCGAGTGTCGATGTCTTATAAAAGTAAAGAAGAAGAAGAAGGTGATAGAGAAAAATTGAGAGTACGCGAAGAAAGATGAGAGAGAAAGATGAGGAGGTGACTATGAGTGGTTTCCTTCTATGTGGGAAGTACAGGTCACATTTATAGGTTATTATCTGGCCACCCTCTTACAGAAGAAGGCGTGGATATAATGATTCCTTTCGTATAATTTTCCCTCAGGAGTGGAAGGTGGATTCTGGGGTTGTAAAAATGTTGATATACTGTTTCTTCTCGCATGGTATAGGCAATGGTTCTGCAAAGAGTAAGAAACAGTAAAATGTCAGCACATAGAATCCAATAAAACGATGAATACTAATCATTCATTCGATTATTGTCATCGTTTTTGTGAATGACCTTCAAGGTACCCTTCAAGTAGAGCTTCATTCCAGCTGCCCTTGGTTGCAAAATGTTGCTGCGCACCCGATTCATGACGCAGACCCATTCGATCACATTGCATAGATTTCCCTTGCCGAAGGGTTCATTAATTCCTGGAACACGAAAGGTTTTCCTATTGCGGCAATAGTAAAAAGCATTTTTGATGGGAGTCCTCACAGAACGTTAGGACGTAGCCAATGATTTTTGCCATGTGGGTTAAAGAATTTTCATCAGCGGAAGACGGAATGGGGGAGGACGGAAGATCGAAAGAAGTGTAAAGAAGAGGGCGGTTCCAACTTGAGAGAGATTCCGTGCTAAACGAGATACGACGTAGAGAGAGTGGCTGACCCCCCACCGACGTAGATGAACGCCCTGCCAAAGGTATTGGTAAGAACCTTGAGGGGTCTGAGCAAGCGATAGGAATTCTTTGCTATTTATAAAGGGGTTATTAGCAGCCCCGGGCAACCCTGTCCCATATCACCGATCGGCATTGCTTCCATCAACAAAGAAGACGTGAGAGAACTAGGCACTAGGGATCCACAAGAGCAGACACTTCTTTCTTTGTCTCAGGCTCGATCGCTCCTATTTTATATCTTGGTGCTAGAACTCTCGACACGCGACCCCTCCAACTTTTCAACTCATCACGATTCCGTCCATCCGTTCGTATCGCTTCCGCCATTTCTCTCTTTCTATCTATCACACGATTCTGCATTTACGATGCCTTCACAATTGATTCTACCAGTTCTTTCCCATTTCAAGATTCATTGTCAATGAATCTCTGTTGTCTCAATTGAATCATGGAAATCGTCATGTCACTTCGAATTCTCAAACTATCAAAAACGTTTTCGTTACGACTTACTAAATTGCTTTCGCGATAACAAAAAGTGTCAAGAAAGAAAATCCTGTTCTATAGTCACGTCTCAACCTAACGGACTAGTAAAAATGAATAGAAATAAATGTTCCAACATCCTCACCCTACGAGAATCAATGATATCATTTTCGCACCGACAAGAATCGATGTCTAGTTCGGTGGATGTGTGGTTTCTGGAAGATCCAAAGTTAAGGAGCTTCGTGCGAGGATATTACCAGGTTGGGTGACCGCTTAGCCGTCCGGGGGGTTTGCTTATCAATTCCGGAACGGGAAGCAGTTTTTCTGAGTTTCTAATACTGCAGAGAAACTAAAAACACAATTAAAATGTAGCCAACAGTAGTTCATTAGCAAAAAGTGATTGTAGGCAACGCTCCGGGGTGGTTTTATCACGGGAACAGAAAAAGTCAAGTAGGGTTAAGATAACAAACAAACAAAAAAGGTTTTTGCACAAATACTTTGATATTTATTGCATCCACGGTGCCGTCAATGACGCATGAATCCAATCAATGAAATATTTTCATCAGTGTGTGTGTGTGTGTGTTCGTGTGTGTGTGTGGGTTAATGAGAATCGTAAAAAAAAGGATCAAACGAGGTCGTACAATTCTGTTCAGAACATTCATGGCACCATCAAATTGAATACATAGTACTTTGTAACGAACATATATCTGATAAAAATGCAGATCTTGACATTGCGTACGTAAGAGTTACGATTGTGCGACACGCCCTTCGGCAAGGTCGTATACCATGGTCGTTCGTTCTGTTGGTATGCATGTTCAAGCAATTGGATGACGAGGGTTGGGAATAAAAAAGATATAAAAACGTCTAAGAACAAAAAGAGGAAAAAAATGCCTGTGGCAGCTGTGGAACCGCAAGAGAGTACTGCGCATTGAAGCATTCGTCGTTATCTTCAATACTTATGATCGTACGGGTGTTCAACCAATTGATTTTCATGCGTGACATATTATTCAAGAGCAAGACAAATTTCTCTGTAAGAATTTGTATGAAAACTCAACAATATTTATACAATCGTTCGATATCTATTACAAAAATCATACAAAATAGGGGAACATGGGGCAAAATGGACCCCTGGGGCAAAGCCGGCAATCCAAATTTTTTTACTTTTGCGGTAAAATAAACTCTCTCAAAAATGAAGGAAGGTCTAATTTTCCTTCGAATTTGATCATCCTTCATTTTCGGGAGAGTCCATTTTGCCCCGAAATTAAAATTTTTTGGATTATTTGTACCGCAGGGACAAAATTTGTTATAAAAAATGAACTACTGAATATTTCGACTTGAAAATTGTTTTAGAACATATTGAAAGCTTTTTTTTCAAAGATTCTTTACTTTATATAGCCAAAAATAGAAAAAAAAAAAGTTGGTCAATGACAGCAAAAGAATGAAAGAATAAAGAACAGAGAAGATCGACACTTTCTATAGACGTGATAGGTGGACGATAAAAATGATAAGAGCGTTGAATAATTGTATATGTGAATGTTTATGAGTTTGAGGTATAAAGCTGGTGGTCGAATCGTTTTATCGTTTTATATCGCTTAGCCCGGAGACTATTGAGTAGGTGAAGTATAGAATATAGAGGCATTCTGAAAGAAACTACCAACACCAAAAGGTCGCGGATGTTTGATGTTGAAAGAAGAAAAAACCAGGATCAGAAGGACTCTTTGGTGTAAAATGTTGGAGGATATAAAACTCATTCGACGCCGTCATAAGTTATAGCCATTAAAGATTAATAAAGCATCGAGGTGAAAGAGAGCCATAATAGTGATGGCGATCTGGTATAAGCGAGGGGCGTATGGCAACGTTCGTGAAATGCTTGCTTTCTGCAAACTCATACACATAGCAGTGCAAATACCACTGGAAGGTTATAGGATACGGAGTAGTAGTGAAGAGACGAGAATAAAGATAAAAAAGGATAGAAAGTATAGATTGTGATGGAGAAGAGACGGAAGTTGAAGAGAGAAAGAGAGAGAATAGTACGAAAAGTACGAAAAAGTATAAGAAAAAGAAGAGTTGGCATGAAAGACGAAGAGGCAAAAGGTCGAACCATTTGGCTTTACGCCACACCTCTTGAATTATTTACCTTTTCCACCTTCAGTGCTTGCTCCAACGTAATACTGCAACTTAGGAAGGACCCTCTGTATTTTTCTCTCTTTCTGAGCACCAATGCCACCCCTGCATCGACCATGAGCAATGAGCAACTCAACCTTTTCCTTAGCAGCACACGAGAAGCATTTACGGGTTCAGTGTTCGAGGTTGCTAAAGTTGCAGCACACACTCTTCTCACTCTACATGCCTTACCACAGCGTTTGTTTCTACCCTCAAAACGTACTTGCACCCTAACTCCAGAGACTACACCTCACGCGAGCATAAAAGTTACCAGCATGCTGTTGTGTGCACCTCTAGACGTCCAATGGAACAAAAGGGCATGTTGGACATCGAGAAGGAAAGAGAGATAGACTGAGAAAAGTTAGCCTCCGCTCGCTTCCCAACACATTCGCCTCCAATTGCGGTAACGTGTTACAGCCAACTAAATTCGTTCGAACTCTTAATTACAAGTGGAGGGAGACTTCTTGGCAGTCGATGTTGCACCGATAATAAAGATGCGGCGAAGCAAACTCCCTTTACTCCCTGTTACCCTATACACGTACACAATATATCGTGCGTTGAAAGACTGTGAAACGGATCAACTTAACCTGAGCTAACACTTTCAGATGTTGGACAATGTGATCAACATTTTAACTCGATCCTTGTACACAAATTTCATCACCATTTAAACAGAACAACAATTTATTCGACTTCTAAATCGTGTTAAGAAACTTTTGCAATATATTGAGCTCTCACGTTTTCTATCACTGTCCAACTACAAAGAGATCCAACTGATCATATTCTTTAGTTGTTAAATCGTTTTAAATCAGATTATCCAATAATTACGGGAACATGGGGCAAAATGGACCCCTGGGTTAGGGGGTCCAATTTGCCCCATGTTCCTCTAATGTTACTTCATATATTATTACGTCATATATTTGAGTGGCATGACATTTTTAACATCGTATTAAGTCCAGTAGCTATGAAACTTGATCATTTGGACTCCATATCCTGGCAACTGAGTTCTTGAAACCACTAATGGACTTAAATTCGATATCGTGGTTTAGCTTTTCGTTGTATATTACGTATTTTCATAAAAAGTCAGATACAGGCTGCGAGACCAATAGAATTTGCTGTCGTGGATGAAAACAGAGAAAGAGACGAACTATATGGCTTGACAGTTGCATAAACAGGACATGGATTTATCAGACACATTCACCACATTTATTCAACTATGACACAGTCCATGGTATTTTATATAACAATATATTTAGTTGTATATGGATAGTTCACGACGCCCACGAAAATGGTAAAATGTATGGACCCCTCGATAAATAATCGAGGTTTGCTCACTGTTGGGTCTCCACTGCTGCTACAGGGTTATTCTGTAGGATATGTGGCTACCAGAGGTGCGTGCTCGCAACGGACCCGGTCATTATCCACGTTCAATCGAATAAATCAATTAACCGATCGCGTGCCCATGGGACTCTAGAGAGAGAGAGAGAGAGAGAGAGAGAGGAAAAAAGCAAGGGGAAGAGGAACAGGGTGTGCTAAATAAAGTGCAAGTGAGGCTTTTGGGAACGATTACGATAACAAACGCCACCCCCAAGTGAAAATGTATCGCCATTCTGAATTATTTACTTCAGTCAATCGATCATTATAAAAAAAACGTCGATTGTTGTACAATTTCAAAAATTTTGTATCAAACCTTTCGATCAGTATAATTTTATACTAAAACCATTTTTGCTCAGGGGCTCAACTGTTGTTATCTATTTATTCAAACTTTCTCCTATTTTACGTCGATGCAAACGTTAGCATGAATATGGACCCTTTGGATTAAGAGGCAGATAAAACGTGGTCGAGCGGTAAACTCTCGTCGTATCTCGAAACACTATATGCAGCTTTTCAGTGTCACGTAACCAAAGCGTAATAAAAATGCTGAACTAAAGGACCTCATGCTTGGGGTCCTTGACTTTTTTTTTTTTTATTGTTTATTTATTTCTTACATCGATGGCAGGTTCAACTGCAACATGAAGATTATTATCCTCGAGACCATAACGATTAACAACCATTCAACAATTAATCTTCAATGGTGGAGTAATATTTTTAACGATTTATCGTTAAAAATTTTTTTGTAATTAAAAATAAGCCAGAAAATGGAAAAATGGAAAGAAAAAAAAAAAAGAAAGATTTTCAAAGTTCTTTGAAGGCGAAGTTTCAGGGTTCGAGCTTCAGATGCATTTCAATAATTAATCCCATTAGGAAATCATTATTTAGTCACGACACAATTTCGCCAATATTCTCAATACAAATCCGAATCCAACAGTCTATACATTTTCACAAATAATTTACAAACTGTCTCTATTGTGATTACACTCTCCTCGAGACTCTCAAACTCTGTGAAGATTTTCTGTCCGAATTAGAACAAATTATTTGCAGACTCAATCACGTTGAGACTTCTTAACTTTGTTCGAGTTTTCCACCCAGAAATATCAGGTGGATATAATTCACCAACTATTTCTATGAGACTCTTATATTTTCTTGTGGGTTTTCTGCAACGTTCGAGGGAATGTCTTGCAGTGTGGTTCCCTTTGTGTTTTAGTTTTTTTTTTTTTTTTTTTTCCATAACATTCTTGTTTATGAACTTCAACAAGAATTTCTCACAGAACTGATTTATACGTTACCAGGAAAATATCAACAAAAAGATCAAAAGTTAAGTTTTTTCAATACACACGTAAATCTGTATATCAAATAAGTCAAATAAGTAAATACAGTGAGTTTAAGTTTCGTTACATGAAAAATGGTCTGAGACTCTGTAGAAAAGATTATTCTCGTCCAATTGACACATCAAATTATCAAGGCATCCATTTTTCCTCGAGTGCACAGAATTTTTGAAATTTTATACTCTCTGGGGTCGTCTGGGGTTTCTGGTTACGAATTTGAACTCGAAACTCGAAAATTGAAAACTGATCGTTTCCTTTTCTTTAAAAAAATAAAATAAATAAATAACGTCCTTACATGCATTTTTGAAAAAATTCTTCCGTGCTCTTTCCTTTTTCTTTTTTCATCTCTATAATCCAGGATTTAAGATTCGCCAATTATGCAGTTTGATGAATTTTCTGAAAAACGATGAAAGATTTTTTTTTTCTTCGTGAACGTTTTTTATGAAATTGTAAACAAAAGTCACAATTTTGACATTTTTTTGTTTATCAAAAATGAATTCGTGAAAAATTTCAGCCTCCCCCGACGGAATATTATTCCCTTAAAAAAATTTTCCCCATTTTTCGGAAAAGTAACCAAACTGCACAATTATCTGGGATTTTGTGAGTTGACTGTTTGCTGTGTAATGAAGGAAGAAAGATTTGATTTTTTTGTTGTTTCTTACTAATGTCGTTCTTGTACGACGGGGATGTTGGAAGGTGGAAACAGTAGTGGTAGAGAAGGCGAGAAAGACGAGAGGCTTTAACTCACGGATATTATAATGGATTCAAGTGGCACGTCACGCGCTTCAACAAACACGTCACGCAGGAGAGATCTATCTTACTGAGGCAGCCCGAAGCATGGCTAGCACGTTCATCAGAGTCCCGCGAAAGGAGATGCTGTTTTTTTCTTTCTTTCTGTCATTTTTTTATTTTTTTTCTCATCCCCTATCACTACCTGATCGTTCTCTTTCCATTCCTTTTCATCTTCGTTGTCTCCTCTCATTCAAGAGGTGCTGAAACCTCAACCACGCCCCAGCCACCCGCGTATATCTCGTTTTCTATAACGCCGATCGTTTCAGAAACGTATACACCCCAAAAGGAGCAAATATAGGAAAACATGGGGCAAAATGGACCCCCGGGGCAAAGTGGGCTATCCAAAAAAAATTATTTTTGGGGCAAAGTGAGCTCTCCCAAAAATGAAGTAGAGTCGAATTTTTCTTCAAATTTGATCTTTCTTCATTTTTGGGAGAGCCCACTTTGCCACAAAGATAACAAATTTGGATTGCTTGCTTTTCCCCAGGGGTCCATTTTGCCCCATGTTCCCCTATCTATGTATACAGACATATGCAATGATGATGATGCTGCTGTCGATCGAACTCGTGGTCGGCCCCGTCGACCACGGGATCACCCGTTCTCTGGATCGACTAAAATCGACGCGATCAGGAAACACGAAATTGATTGTACCTCTTGCTATTTACACAAGCTACCAATTACTATCCACTATAAAATAAGCCTTAAGGAGGCACGATTAGTCCCTCAACGTTCGTGAAGAACTTAAATTAAAAATACTCTGAGATATTCTGATTTGTGTCAAATTTTCACTCTTTTTTCATTGCAATTTATTTTTATGTCCTATTATCGTACGTAATCGTAAATTATTATAAAAAAAAAAAAATTCTAAAAAGTAGCAAAACTTTGACTTTTGAAATTGCAGTTCTTTTTTCTTTATTAAATGACAAGCTTCAACAGTTACAATGTCAGATTTGATTAAATATTTGTTATTTATTGAAGTTTTGATCTTTCTGAAAAAAATTTGATCGTAGGTAAATTATTATCGAATAATTAGCAATAACGATATTCGAAGATAATTTCAATAAAAATAACGACCCTATCAGAACTATAAATACTTAATTTGGAACTTTCAATGAAATTCTGAAATTTGGGGATAAATAATATAAGATGAAATTTATTAGTTTATCTAAAACTCAAAATCAGACGTAACAAGAGAAAATTAAAATGCCACCCTGTCAATTTGCAAAGGGATAAAAAAAAAAAAAAAAACAGTAAAATTTCTCACTCGAAGACTAATTTAATCAGAAAAATGGTCAAAATTCTATTTGAAGATTTGTTTTTTTTTTTTTTTTCATTTCACTATGAATTCTACACTTTAAATAATACTGTTTTTCAATGTTGAATTGTAATAAAATTTAATACTGAAAAAAAAATTAATATTTATTATTTATATTCAATCGATGAATCCAATTTCGTTGAAAAATGCGAGAAGTGAGTGGTCTGTACTCGAGTAGGATTTCTGTATAAAACTGGTGCTAGAAACAATTCTTTCGAGACCCGAGCAATATATTCGCCCGGATTTCTCATCCATAGTCATGACGATTACAATAACAAATAAGTGACAACTCGGTTGCCTACGCGAGTATAGGGATATCGCAAGAACAGAATCTCTCGCGCCATGAAATACAGAGAAAATTTTTATCTCGTTGAGACTACACTCCACGGGATCGTTCGAGTCAGAGACGACGAGAGAACTCGAAAGATCGACGAGTTTCTGTGCAGAGAGTTTCGAGAGATATAGCATCGAGAAAAATGTATATATATGTATATATATCTATATATAGAATGAAAAGACGGACCAAAGGTTAAACCGTGCGAGGAGAATCGTGTGAGAAGACATACGACCGTATGAATGCTCGTGACGTCAAGAGTGAGCACAAATCGATTTATCACCATCGATATTGTATGCCATATTGCCCCATTTACCAAAAAACACAAACTTCTCTACTATTTCTCGATCTAATTTTCCAAATTTTCTTCCTACATTGAAATTTACGAAAAAAATATATAAATAAGACGAAAAAAAATCGTGTTTTTATTCTATACGAACGATATATTTAATTATTCGTAAAAATGAAAAGTTTTTTTATGTGTAAAATCCTGTAAAAATATTTCGAAATTTTAGAGAAATGTAGAGTTTTATGTGAACGAATTCTTTGCACGAATTCTCACAAACAATGCGACTGTATTTTTATTATTAAAAGAACAGATAGAGAAAAATATTTTGCGATATTCTTTAGAACGTTTGTAAAGGCATTCGCACCTCTTTGGAGACTCCAGCTGAAAGATCTGATACAGCTACGATATGATTTCATCAAAAATACACTTTCACACGACTCTCTTACTTTGGGCAGCAGGTGTCTTCATATTCTTCTTGAATATGACTTCAAAGATTCAAAAGTTCACTGAGCTCTATTGCTTCGCTTTTTGGAGCATCCAATTAAGACGACTTCCTTCTCTAGCTTCGTTAATAAAACGAGAAATAAATGAGATAGACATCAGAGTTGAAAGGCATTTTGCAATAATTTTGCATTTATACACGTTCATATTTCTCCATCCAACCAGATCCATTATGATAACTCAATGAAAATAGATCTCACGACAGCAATTACACGTCTGTATGCACTAATTAAATTACACCCTCTTATCTTATGAGAAAAATTTATTGATTAAACAACATCAAAATGACTGAAAAAAAAGATAAAACCGAAAACTCTTTATCAATTTTGATTTTCACTAACCAAAAAATGAGAAATTTTCGAAGGTGATATTTAAAAAAAAAAAGACATTTTTTTTTTGTGGAATTCCACCGAATGCAATTTCAATATTTTACGTAATGTATAGTCGATAAAATGAAGAGTGGGGACTCTACGTTTTCACGATGACGAGAATATAATAAATTAATTGTATCAGGCCGTCACGAGTCGATAACCTGCTTTGCATTCATTTATAACGAAGTCAATTATTTCGTATGAAATCACACTGAAAAACTGATTTTGTTAAAAAGCTTAAAATTTCGTTCCTACTGTCCGATGATTTTGTTGAATAACAGAGAATTCAATGTAATTTAAACAATACAAAATATTTGGTTATTTTTGTGTTAACAAATAATGAGGTGGACCAACAAAGGATTTTACAACAAAAGGTTTTATTAATAAAAACGAATATATAGGGGAATATGGGACAAAGTAGCCACATGGGGCAAAATGGCCACTCACTAAATTTCATTTTCTGGGGCAAAATGGCCACATGGGGCAAAATGGCCACTCACAAAATTTCCATTTCTGCGGCAAAATGACTCGAAAAAAAATTCATTGTTTTTCAAGAAACTTACAGCTGCCTGAGAAATTTGTTAAAAAGTGAACTAAACGATAACCACTCCATAACTGAAAGGAATCAATTTTAATTTACTTACTCAAAGTTTATCGTTAAAGAGATCACTAAACGCTTTAACGATCGGCATAAATAACTTCTTAACTACTTGAAAAAGTTATAGCATTGGATTGTTTAAGACAAAGTTACAATGCTCTTTCACAATGTCGTCGTTAATATTTAAACAATATGCACTATTCAGAATAGACATATTGAGAAAAGTTGTGAAGTAGATTTGTTAGTCGAATTGGTTTTCTGTCACACGAGGCACGTTTGTGTACATTCGTGGCAATCGCGTTGTTGTGCAATCGTAACTGGACCCTTTTGGGACGTGACAACTTTAACGTCACATTGATAAAACTGCCTGCGAGCTTACAAATCCAGTTCAAATGTTTGTTTGGATTTCGACGTTTGCCAAAACGGGCGATCGGAAAGGGAAGAAAGCATCTTTAACAAGAAGTGACTATTTGAAAATTAGAATTGATGGAAAAGCAGAATAAATCATGGAACGACAAAGAGAAGAAATAAATGGAAGAAAATTGAGCAATCTTACGTGACGCCTTAAAAGACTTTCTACAGGGAAATCGATGTTTAAAATTTTTGTTTTTAACTAAATAAACGAATCAGTTATTTTTATAGGGCAATATGGGGCAAAATGGGCCAGGTAAAAAAAATTATTTTTGGCTAGCCCATTTTGCCCCATATTACCCTACTTAAATTTTACAAGAAAAACATTGCCTTATTTTCAAATTTCGTGTACAATATGCTGTACTACGTCGATCTGTAGATAAAAAACCATCAGTTAAAAAAAAATCTCATCTCTTAAATAAACTGACTTTCTTTTCGAGACAATTGAGTTTTATAAATTGAAAGTTTTCTATCGATTGAAAGTAGACAGTTTTTCACCTTGAATACGTCTCTAGAAATAGAATTTTCTCAAGCAGTTTCTAAGCTTTTAAGTTATTACGAGTTCCTCTGTGTATGTCAATCCTTTTCCTTTCGTCGTCCTGTTGAAGTCACTACTTTAAGGGGTTCAATGATTTCAGCAAAGAAAATACACATTTCCGAGCTCGTTTCTTCCACAGCTTTTGCTTTCTTTCTCTTTTTCTTTCTCCCTCTCCCTCTCTACTTCTTTCACGAACCCGATCCAGATAAGAAGCTTCAGCTTTCCGCAACATTTACATTCGATTACCGCTTTTCACTCGGTCGCAACTTCTTCCCCCCTTTCAACGTTACATTATCGGTAGATCAATGTACAGAAGTCTGTTGCTGCCCATGTGCCCTCAATATAGACACACACAGAGCTCACTCTCTTTATTTCTTTTCACCTATACTCTCAATCTACCCACAATATCTTTTTTCCTCCCTCGATTCTCGTTTGTCGTACCTGAAAAATAGATAACTCGGCTCGTTTCTTTTATCCACCCCTGAATACCATCAGGAGGGAGAAGGAGAAATGGACGAAAGGGTGCGACGATGAACGATACTGAAAACTGTGATCTTTTAAATCGCGGTCCTTTTTCTTTATTAAATGAAAAGCTTCAACAATTAAAATGTCAGATTTGATTAAATATTTCTCATTTTTTGAAGCTTTAATCTTTCTGAAAAAGTTTCGTCGTGGCTTAATTATTTTCGAACAATTAGCAATAACGATATTCGAAGATAATTTCAATAAAATAATGACCCTATCTGGACTATAAATAGGTAATTTGGAATTTTTAGAGGGGTCCATTTTGCCCCACAATATCTTTTTTTTCTCTCGATTCTCGTTTGTCGTATCTAAAAAGTAGATAACTTGGCTCGTTTCTTTCATACACCCCTGAATACCATCAGCTTCGCCCTCGTATCTCTTTTCTTATACCCAGTCCAAAAAAGCGTAGAAACTGTAGATTTTCCAACCTGCACCACCGCAACAACGTCAATGATTGCAACGACCTATACACGTCAACATCGAATTGCTTACTCGTTCAAACCTCCAGATTCTTTTTATTGCTCAGAGTGAAAATACACATTGGTGGATTCTGTATATTTCGACTTTTTTCGACTTTGGTAATATACGTACACTACCGTCGATTGGAAACGAGAAAATGGATTCTTGGCTGAAGGATATCAGTATCCTTTCGTCTCCTTTCATCCAATCCTGTGCAGGATTGATGGGCTCGGTACACGATAACATAAAAGCTCCTCAGGGAAATGCAAATTGAAATCTGAATAAGCGTATTCACGAAAGTCTAATAGAAACACGTATTACACTATTTCTAACGTTTACTCCCCCCATTTTTTTTGTTTCGTCACTGGATAAGAAAAATCAGCGACGCTGAGGTCAAAGATATCGAAACTGGCCTCATGGTCTTGGTAAATATTGCTTCTGTCCAATTTTTTCTGCCTTTCATTATAAACAGCTCAGAATTTTCTATGGAAAGTGAAAATAAACTTCAATGGTGTCAAAATGGACCAGTCGAGTATAAAATCATATAAAATCAATTTTATTATTTATAATGATCTTGAAAAAAAAATCTGAGTTCTAATTCTTGATTTTTGGAACATTTGACTTTGTTATATAAAATAATTTCCGTCCAAAAACGTTTCCAAGAAAGTTTCTAAAGAGAAAAATTGTATGTTAATTTGATGAACTGCACTTTTTGCTTCCAGACTAACTTTCGATGAGAAATAATCGTCCAAAATCGATAAATTTGTGACAAACATATTGGTTACAGTTTATTCTTTGAATTAATAATGAATAAACTTGAAAAAAAATTGATTCTATGCACAATTATAGTCGTCAGAGTGGTTCGTGAGCCGATTAGTACAAAACGTTGGTAATCCATAGAAGTGTACGATGAGAGTTAATGTTTTTGTTAAATACAAGAGGTTCATTGAAGCGCTAAGTATTTTTCCAAATGATTGGAGAAATATTCGTTGGAAAAATGATTTTAGAATTTTTTTGACACAAAAAGCTTCGAAACAACATTTGCATAGAATTTTTTTCTTTTTTTTTTTTTTTTTTCAATACGTTTGATATGAAAACCACTCGTGTGATTTTTTTACACTCGAGGGCTTATGGTACTCGAACGAATAATTCTGCTAGCATGAGTAGCAAAAAACGTCGAGCTTTGCAGTTTTGTAGAAGTTTTATGTGGAGATTTTTCAGCCAGTTGTATTATTAGGTAGATGGCCCTCATTCTGTTTTTTTTTCTTTCATTTTTTTTCAACTATTTTTTCCTACCAATTCATTGTTTTTCTTTCCATTCTTCATTGACCTGGTTTTATATCAATCACTGCTCCAGTTCTCTCGAAATATTTCGGAGGATTGGTTCGATGTGCATTCGATATGTATATATATTCATTATTTTCATATATACGCGAGTTATATATGGAACATGGGGCAAAATGGACCCCTGGGGCAAAGCGGGCTATCCAAATATAATGATTTATGGGGCAAAGGGGACTCTTCCAAAAATGAAGGAAGATCAAATTCGAAGAAAAAATGGACTTTTCTTCATTTTTGGGAGATCCCACTTTGCCCCAAAAATAAATACCTTTGGATAGCCCACTTTGCCCCAGGGGTCCATTTTGCCCCATCTTTTCTATATTTGTACGATTCGATACGTATTACTTCTATGATACGAAGCTACGTATGATATATATTTGTAAAATATACATTTACGTTTGCCAGAGAGCACACGAGAGAATCCAAAAGCTTTAGTTAACCGGATATATTCGGTTTAGCATCCTCAACAACTAATCCGCAGACCGTGTGAGCACTGATGCGCTACACAAGTTGGCTGACTACAGTCCAAGCACGATGCACACGTGCTTTTTCCTTCTCTCTGTATATATTCTTGTTGTTGCAGTTCCTGGCTATACCGCTGCTACTGCTGCTGCTGCTGCTGTTGCATGGGGACTCATAACTTTGGTGATAGCCACGTATGGCTGGTCACTGCCCACGGTTACTTCTCATACCTTCGCTTCTCTACTACCCTCGAATCCAACAAAGCTGGATTAAACTCCAGTTTACAGATGAATTATACAAGTGCACACGTCTACGAACTCATAGAACCTACAGATCGGCTTTCTTATTCGAGTCTCTCATAAATCGTACTTCGTCCAGGAGAATAGTCAAGTTATTCGTGTTAATAAAAAGGGTATAAATTGTTTATTCACTTCCTGTGGACAATTTTTTTAATAAACAACCGATTATACTTATTCCTAATTTTTTCTTCTCCCATTAAGTCCATATTTATTGCTTAAGAATCATAATCTTATAGAATAAAATCACATTCAACGAAACAGTCACAAAAATAACTAATTCTTTCGATTAAAAAAAAGAGACAAATCCTAAAAAAATGAGTATAGTGAAACCAAGCCACCAATCATGTGAACGGACCGTTTTTATGTCTCGCGAGCTACAAACCAACGAAATTCGATAAAAATGTCCTATATAGGGGAACATGGGGCAAAATGGACCAATTTGGATTGCCCCAGGGACCCCTATAAAAATTTCAGTTTTTTGCCCTCAGTATTCCTAGGGATCGCGAAATCTTATAGTTTATGAAAAAAACAACAAAATTAGATAGTGAATGATAATGAATCCATGATCAAGTAACCCAAAGAAATGGATTAAAATTATCAAAAAATAAAAATAAAAATAATTCTTTAAATCAGATTTAATTAATTGACGATAAAAACGTGATTGAAGTCAGGAATCGTCATTGTTATGTCACACTGAGAAGGCCCATTATATATAATCGTCTTGTGAATCGGCGCGACTACTTTTGATGCAAGCAGCTTATAACGTTAACCTCCAAAGCGTCTTGGAATGTTTAATAATCGAATTGTTGACGCGTCAACGAAGATGCTCGAAGTATCAATCGATATATCTATATATTTATATATATTAATGGTAGAGTAGAGTAGACACGTAAACGCATGGAATATAGAGGAAAGGGGAATGGAGAATTGAAAGGAAAAAGTGTTGGATGTGGGGAACGTAGGGATCTGATCAATGCGAAGGCGTGAAACGTGTCGGCGGGTATCCAGGAAGCGAATTCAATAAAACGTTAGGGCTGTCTTACGGTGTGCCACGAAAGCGACGATCGAATGTAAGGGAAGGGAAGAGGCGAAAAGGGAGAACCGAAAAGCTATGGCAATGTGACGGTATGTGTTGAGAATGGTCGGATGCAGAAGCGAAAGATGGTGAGAAAGAGGAATATGGCGGGGGGAAGGAGGGGGGGGAGGGGTTTGAGGCAAGAAAATGGAAGCGAAGAGCTCGGTGTCGAGGGGTCGACTCGTTCTCTTTCATATTCGTCCGGAAGAAATTTCGAACAAACAATAAATAATACGGGGGCGTTGGTGCGGAGCGCACTCTCTTGGAAATTGTGAAGCACCCGTCTGTGTGTTTGGAACTTTGGTATGAGTGAGTCATAGTCTAGGATATAACCAACCGTATATTTTCTACACTCTCGGCAATGAGAAAAAAAAACAACGAATGAGAACAGAAGGAAAACGAAAAGGATGACGAGTCAGTGTTGAATAGAACTTCCAAACGATCAAATAAAAATAGATCTCTCTTCTCTATCACTGGTCCAATAGAATTCAGAGAGAGAGAAAGAATATAAGAGCAAAGGTTGAGAAAATAGCGTGATGTAGAGACGAAGAAAGACGATGAAAAACGAAGAGAGATGAAGAGAGACGAAGAAGAGAAACGAAGAGAGACAAAGAAGAAATGGTGAAAGAAAAGAAGTAGAAATGCGAAGAATTACGGTTGGATAACACATTTTGCAAAATCCAACGACCCGTTTTCGGCCTGGAAAATTGAATATTTTATTGAATTCTTGAGAGATTTTTTTATAGAAAACATAAAAGAAATACCAGCGATGTATATATTATGAAAATATAAATGCATGGCGGTAAGATTGTAAGAAACATACGAGATTTTTTATGAAACATTGATCGCCGAGAAGAAAAGAGGAAAATATGTTTGTCGCGATATTTATGTACACCAGCGGTTATTGTTTTGGGCTTTTTCGAGTGGCTGTTTAAGGAGTTTCGGCAAAAGTCATACAAGGTAATGGTTCAGCTTATCTTCAGGGAAAATCAGGGGAGAAAATTCTATTGTTCTCAAGCAAAGCGCTAACTTTACGCGACAAAATTTCGTAGAAAAATTGAATGATTACTGAAATATTGATCGTTTTCATTGACAAAAAATGGAATAATTAATAAACGACGTAGACGAATTATTTCATTTTCTGGTGGCACATTGTAATGATATTTCGAGTGGTTTGACAGTTTTTTATAACCTTTTAAACATTTTTTCGTATTGTTTCATGCACATAGGGGAAAGTTGGTTCCTGGGGCAAAACGGACTAGCCAATTTTTTTTATTTTTGTGGCCATGCAAGTGGGCTCTCCCAAAAATGAAGGAAGATCAAATTGGAATAAAAATTTGACTTTCCTGCATTTTTGGAAGAGCCCACTTTGCCCAAAAATCAAAAAATTTGCAGTGCACACTTTGCCCCAGGGGTCCATTTTGCCCCATGTTCCCCTAACTGAGGTTTAGGGATAGCGTAGGCATGTCTCTCTGTTAAAAAGTGACTTTTCATTTGAGAATTTTGTGGAAACGGTGTAGACAATGGTTTTGAAACTTGGAGGACATATTTAGGATGAGTCCAAGAACGTACTGTAGAAATTTGAATAAAATTGTTGCATTTCGTCACTTGTACAGAAACTCCTTAACATCAGTCATGTGTGCACGAAGAATCTCATTTCTCGATTCTCGTTTGGATTGCGCAAAATTTTCCACACCCAGAGAGACTGACCGCAATAAACGCCGCGTATACCGCACGTTATACCTTCGAAATCTTGCTTCCCCTCGGTATTATAAATGGAATGGTATAGAGGTGTATGTAGAGCCTGGATTGGATACATAAAAACGATAAAGTGAAGCCAGTGCATCCACGGTTATGACTCTACTCAGACGTGTACGATTACTATAATTACGCGGGCGACGCGGTGGCTATTAATGCGGCGCGCAGGACTATCTCATTGCGGCATCTAAGTGCGCGAGGAACGTCTCTCGGATTCTTACTCTTTCTTTCTTTTTTCTTTTTTTCTTTTTTTGCGTTTTTATGATTTCTTTTTTATTTTTTATTATTTTTTTACCTTCTATCTCTCTGTGTACTCGAGGCGATTTTTGGTGGTCCGTAGGGTCTTATCCAATCGACGAAATCGCTAAGAATCTCTCGCACTTACTTTCTTCCTCTCGCTCCCTCTTTCTCCAATTTTTTTCTTCTCCCTCTTTCTTCTCTCTTATTCCCTATCAATTTCTGTCTTTCTCTCAAGAGATGAGAGCATTTTCGTACGTCATATATATTCAAGCCCTCGAGCTTTTAATGCCAGCAACATATCCACCAAAAAGACCCACTTCAACCGCTTCGTCGATCATTCTCGTACGTCCTAAAAATCTTCTTCACCAGATATTATAAAAGATCACTATACATCTCACATATCGGATTTTTCATGCTCAATTCATCGTTTTCGACTCTTTTTTTTTGTCTTGTCTACTTCCTCATCCTGCAATGTTGTGAAGATCGAGATAAAATACGATAAATATTCCACTTGATGATTCTCGTCTCAATGAATTCGGAAGTTTGGATTTTTTTGGTAAAATTACATTTTTTATCGATTTTTTTGATGCACTTGATCGAAGTTTCATTGGAAGACGTTCGTATCTCCGTTCCATCGCATTTCCTTGAAAAAGGAATTTTCATATTTGAAAAAAAAAGAAAAAAATACATTGATAAACCGATAAACAATGTGAGGTCGATGTACGACTTCGCAGCAATCATCAAAATCAAGCAACTTCCGATGAGTTCGCTCCTCAATGGTTTGGACAGTTTCCCTGAAGATTCTGATGATGGTATCAAATTAAAAACTGGGTTAAAATATCGCCACGTGGACAGTCTTACAAGAACAGAATCGGAATCAACGGTAAAGTGAGGAAAAAAGTGGATTAAAAAAAAATAGAATTTATAATCAATTTCTTAACAACAATCCACAAGTTGGATTTCAACCATGAATGAGAAATTTTATTAAAACTATTGTTAACCAATATTTAGACGTGATTTTCAAACGAGAAGTGACTTTAATCCTCGAGTCAATATTGCAGACAGGTCCATTTTACCCCAAAATCCATTTTTTTAATGTTTCTTTTATATATTTTTCCAAATGGAAGCAAAGTAATGATAGCACATCATAATAATTATGGTCTTTTGATAAAATGTCCCATACACATGGACAAAGCAGTACTTTGGCGAGTTCAGTATGCAGCAAAATATCAACCCGTAGTCTGCGAACTCTGGGGATAAAAACCTTATCTTTTCGTCAAGCCCGGAGGAACCCACGTGCAAAAAAAAAACGAAAAAAGTAATTTTTACTCCGAGATCTCTGATGTGTACGCGTTCGTCTCATCCGCCGATGTATGTTATCTTCGATTTTTATATAATCTCTTCGTGAATAATTCGGTAATCGATTGGGTAATTTTCTGATAAATGTTCCATTCGTCCCAAAGGATTCGTGATAAAAAAAAAAATAATAATTGCTATTCAATATTTTTTATTTATTTTTTTTTTTTTTTTTTTTTATTTCCATCACATAATACATCGTTCTCGCGTATAAATTTTCGTCGTGTCAGTGGTTTTTTTTCGTTTGGAAATTTTCATCGCCTAGCTCGTTACTCTTTTTGTATATCCACGAAAATTCGAAACAAACTGGGCGCTTTTTGTTGTTAACGAGCAGTCTTTTGTTTCAGGATTTTCACTCGTTCGGCTTCGATTTCCGCGTTACGCACACATTTCCATTGGATTTTGTTTTAGTTCTTTTTATATGTTTTAAACGTGTATAGGATTCAAGAGATACGTCGAAAAACGTGCTTCGCTCAATGCACGCTTTCGCCTCCGTGCATCACTGCTCGGAGCCATCACAAATCCTCTTTCAATCAAATATACATTTAAATTTCGTACAGAATCTATTGAAAAACGAATATATCCTCATGCACACAATACTTCACGGCTATTTGACTCTAATATCTGCGGCTAAACCGATTATATCAAACCGCATGTACGTCCTGGCTCAACCAAAAGCAATAACAAAGTCATTTTGTAAAAACTGTTGATAACACACTTTTTTTTATCATTTGTTACAGTGTTGTTGAAAGTCTCGATTTCAATGCATATTTTTGGTATTAGCTTATATTTTAAAATATTTATTCAAACAATCGTCCGAATTGAAACAATTCATTGATTGGTCGTTTGTCAAAAAATGGCTTTTAAATACTTTTAAATGCAACAAATATGTTGAAACTGTAATTGTTTTTCGCGATCTGTCATTCTCACTTTATAATCGAATTTGAGTATTTTCGAAAATGACATTCTTTCAAAATTGGAATATTCGATACGACGTTCGAGCTTATTTTTTGGCTGCAACGTAAAATAAAACTGTTCGAAAGTGTCTGTCAAAAAGATATTTATCGACATTTTTTTCAATCACTAAATATGTTTCAAATTAATATCCTAACATTTTTTCTAATTTGCGTATTGAATTTTCTGTTTTTCAATTAAAAAATAAGCCTGGAGTTGGGAGTTCGCAATTCTATTAATTTAATCAGGGGAATATGGGGCAAAATGGCCATATGGGGCAAAATGGCCACTCACGAAATTTCCATTTCTGCAACTTAACAAAAGGGGAAAAATCATTTGTTCTTCGATCTAGTGGACCGAAGTTTTATTCTGCGGATTAAATAAAAAATTAGCTACATATTTCGGAAGATTTATTTTTTAATTTCATCGGTGGGAGGATCCGCTATGCCCTGTTTCTTTTTTTTTGTTATCGAAGACTTCATGTTTCATTCGGGAAGAGAAAATTGCAACGTGTCTATAGCGAGAATTGACAATTATAGATTTTTATGGCACTGGAAGGGGTGGCCATTTTGCCCCATTTTTTTTTTATTCCAAAATTCAGGAAACAAAAAGGTGGAATGAATTTTGGGACTTAAAAATAAGTAAATGGCCCTGTACTCACCGATGATGCCCGCTAAATTCCTTAAGTAGGCCATTTTGCCCCATATTCCTCTATTTATTATATAATTCAATAAATAAAAGTGAACATGAGACTTATTAATATATTTCGAACGAAATGTGAAAATTGAAAATAGTTTCAATTGAATTCTATAAAATACTCAATTTTTCAAGAATATTTCGAGCCACCTTATGATTTGAGTTTCTCCACAATTCCGAAGATATAAAAATGATAAAATGCTGTCATTTTGCATGGAGTACGAGGACGTTATAAATAACTATATATTGTAGTCGAGATGCACGAATATTCAAGACTTCCGTTCGAACATCGCGTATTCGTTCGTTGACATAAATATTTATTCGAGGCTGCATATGCATTGGGGATTTGTGCGTACTTAGGGAAAATAGAAGTTGGCGTGTGTACGACGACGAGAGGCAAAACGTTATTGCGATAAGTAATACGTTAGTATTGATGCTGAGATGCGATGTTTGTGAATACTTCATTTTCAGACATCTGGGAAATCTATATTGAGATATATTTCAAATCCTAGTGGATGCGTCGTCGTATCGGTTTAATTATAATGAGAGGATGATAAAAAAAAATTTCTATTTTTCCATTCGGTTTCCCCAATGGCAGATTTTTTCTAAAAATTTCTGACAGCTCTTAGCAAAACCGATATGTCATGAGTAAAATCTTCATAATTATATTTCCCTAGGGATATTCCCTAGTTTCATTGTTTCGACAAAAGTCTCGTCCGATGACATTTACAGGATTCTTCAGTTCATCAAAAAACTCATTTTTCCTTATTGCACTACACATTTCGTATCTTTTTTATGACAAAGTTAGAAATAAACCAAAAAGCAGCGTATCATCATTTTTTCTTATAAATTTTATTATCACTATTTTTGGCTCATTTTAATATGAACTCGTAAAACATTCGTAAGCAATTTTCAAGTACTATCACGAGTTCTGTCGTTCAGTATGCAGAAAAATGATTGAAACGGATATTATCTAGCTGGCTCGGTTCTTTCACACTTCCGGAAGCATTGATATTCAACTAGGGGAACACACACAGCACCCTGCATTTTGCTGAGTTCTACCATAGCTCTTGCTTCACTTCGCAGCTTAATATAATAGTGTGCAGCCGAACTTTCTAGCTGCCCCTTCTTACCCTCTCGTTATACCTCTTCCTCTTTTCCGCTCAGGCACGAATACTCATTTTCTTCTTCCCCTTTCACCCATTCAGACTTCTTGATAGCATTTGCCGTGACCAGTGCCAATAAAAGTCACGCTACATTATCATGTTCCTTCCATTTCGCCAATTTTCGACTCCTCATACTCCACATCGATCAATTGTTTAATCATTTGTACAGCAATCAGTCGCATGCATTCAACAATTGCATAAACACATGAATGCTTGTGTGACTATAGATTTTGAAAATTGAAAAAAAAAAAAAAAAAAAAATTCACTTGAATTTTTTAATTTTAATTTTAAATTTTAATTAAAAGTAAATTTAACTTAAGTAAATAAATAATAAGTGAATAATAAATTAATAATAATAAACAATAAATAATAAGAAATATTAAAAAATAATTAAGTAAAAAAAAAGTAAATTGAACATTTACTTAAAAAAATAAACCTTTACAAAAAAAAAATACTTTCTCCTCCTGTTTGGTTCGAATAAATATTAAAAATTAATATTATTTACCCGAATAGATAAAAATTCTTTCGCAAGAAGAATCCAAAAACTCGAATGAACGAAAAAAAAAAGAAAATTTGTACATTTCGAGAAAATTTCTGTTCCAAATCTGGCACGAGTTCAATTTGATTTTTTCGAATATAATTCGCAAGAGTTCTTCGAGAGTTAAAAATATCGAAAATAATTCTTCACCATCGTTTTTTTTTTAATTTAAAACGTATTTCTCAACCGCGATTCTTCGATCGTCATTTTTATCACGAAAGAGCGTTGAGAATTGAACCTTCTCTTCGTGCTTCGAACCGTACGGTTATAAGAAACCCTGAAGCAGAATATGCCCGCGAGATGCGGCAAAGCTTCTACTCGCGTGTCTCTTACCAATGAGACCCAGCGAAATCTCAGGGTTCTTACTTATTTTCTTATTGTCCACGTCTAGTCTTAGTCTTAGTTGGAGATTTTATTGTTTTTATTGTTTATTTTTGTGGACCATCCGAAAAAATAATGGATTTGATAAGAATTTGATTTTACTTCAAAAGTTGATCGTTGACATTTTCCCAGTTTGTCGGAATATCAGAAAAAGATTATTTTTTAATCTCCTACTTCGATATGACACACGATACAAAAATGAACAAAAAAAAACAAATCAAAATACAGATTTAATTAAAAAATGATAAATTCAACGAGAAAACGTCTCTTTGCTTTTGATCGATAGCAACAAAAAACGCTAAATACACGCCTTAAAACGAGCGAACGATGAAATTGGTGTCTAAAGATGAAAAAATATATCGCGAGGATAGGAGAACCAAGGGGCCATCAATTCTGATCCTAGGACGACGTGGTCTCAACTAGAGTTGATGATACGTCGACATTTTCCCTAGCTCTCGGTTAGCCTCGCGTGTACCGGAAGTAAAGTTGATCCCTACAGCGACCTAAAAGCTCGCAAGAGAAACGCTATACCCCTCGGTTAATAAACTGCACTCTATATACGTTCCATTTAAGAAAGAAACTAGTTTGTTAACATTTTTTTCAGTTTTTTTTTTTTTTTATAAGCTTATCCAAGTGCACATGTTCTTGTTAGGCACGAGTGTGTCAAGTAAACACTTCAATTTACCTTCACTGGGTTGTTTCCAATTTTTTTCTTAAAACAAACTTCAAAACTTTAAAAACTTTTGGTTTATGAGGTACTTGATATTTTCGACAGTACTTAGAGGAATGTGGGGCAAAATGGCCACTCACTAAATTTCGATTTCTGCGGCAAAGTGACCGAAAAAAAAATTCATTTTTTTTCTTTTTTTTGTTATCGAAGCCTTCATGTTTCATTCAGGGAGAGAAAATTGCAACGTGTGTATAGCGACAATTGACAATTATAGATTTTTACCGCACTGGAGGGGGTGGCCATTTTGCCCCAAATTTTTTTTTTTTTTCAAAATTAGAGAAACAAGAAGGTGGAATGAATTTTGGGACTTAAAAATAAGTAAATGGCCCTGTGCTCACCGATGATACCCGCTAAATTCCTTAGGTAGGCCATTTTGCCCCATATTCCTGTATTATAACCTACGGGCTATAAAAAAGTCGAAAATTTAGTAGCGTCGGTGAATTTCGTATTATAAGTTGAGGATTAAAGCTACAGGTTGAGATACGGCTGTTTGCCAACTCCGTCAACGATGACATAACCGAGTGGAATAACGAAAAATTAGGGGCGTACCAGCATCGGTAGTAATTCAGTAAAAAAAAGGGCATGGATGTCATTATACGAAGAAAAAGTCCTTGAGTACTTGGTAAACGTTCGTCCCACGTTCTCATCTTATATTTCTTGTGACTTCTCGACCCTTAGAACAATTTCGAGTACGTTGAACCGTTACGAAAAATCGTATAGAAAAGTTGGAAGCACGTCTCGTTCCATCCTCCTTATCATATGTACCGTCACCTCTTTTTTATCCGCATGAAAATTTAGTACGTATACCGACAAAGAAGCGAAATAGTTATGGCTTTTATCTTCTTCATCCTTCAAGTTTTATTCCTCTGATACACTCAAACCTTATCGTATCTTCTTCACCGGTTTTCTCACTTTCTCCTCTTGGACTTTCCATTTATTTTTTGTCTCATATTTGCACGAATCCCTTCGGGTTTGTTCCTCAGGCATATAAGTTATAACGTTGAACGGACGAACCCCGACCTACCGAATAACGTGGCACCCATGAGCCAGTGAAAACGCCATGGAGAGACGGGATGATGCGAAGTGGCCCGTCATTACGCATTCATGAAGATTATATGCAGTTCGGGCACGTCCCACGTGGGAAATTGGACCGAGATTGTCCTTATCATCGTAAATCACGTAACTGATATTACCCGCAGAGAAAGCGAGAGAGAGAGAGAGAGAAACAAAAACCTCCTTCATGTTTGGCGAATGAGGTCACTCACCTGACGTACCTCATCCAGTTAAATGCATCCATGAGTTTGTAAAAATACTTAAGTATCATATGCGTGATGGTTATTGATTTCTAGATCAGTGATCAGTAATCAATGAGTAAAAAGAATACAGGGTAGGTATGGAAAATGTTTTCTTAGTGATTGTTACTGGCTTAACGTTTATTGCAACATAAATAATCATTCAGACATTGGTTTGTGTAAAAAAAAATGTATCGGGGAACATGGGGCAAAATGGACCCCTGGCGCAAAGCGGGTAATCCAAGAAAAATTATTTTTGGGGCGAAGTGGGCTCTCCCAAAAATGAAGGAAAGTCAAATTTTCTTCGGATTTGATCTTCCTTCATTTTTGGGAGAGCCCACATTGCCCCACGGGTCCACTTTGCCCCATGTTTCCCTATATTTTTTGTGTTATATACACTGGAGTTTTTATAATGTGCATTTCGCTATGTTGGACACAAAAATATCTTAAAAGACACTTCCAACCATACGGTGGATTCGTGTCTGCAGGAATATGCAATGGAACTTTGCTATTCGCGGCACAATAATTCATCCAGTGCGACGGAATATTTCATGAAATTGTACAGGCGATGTGACACGTGTCAAACAGACCACATTCAGGACCTGAGAAGCACACGACAAGCAGTCCAACGCTGTAACCATTGTGCAAACGTCATATCTCACTGTGGCGTATAACATGAGTCAACATGATATTAATGTTGGTTATTTTCTGGACATGGTCAACTACGAGCGAGCAATCATTTCTCAGATCCCTAAGGACGAATGAATCATTTAAATGGAGTCTTGGTGTAATGACGAATTTTGATAAACTTGGGAAAGAGCTGATGAACAATTAATACAATTAAATCATCATCCGCAGTAACAAAATCACAGGTTCGTCGTCGTCGTCGACTTGGTATCGCACTGGGAGGTTTCATCAGTGAAATTCTTCTCGATATCTCGAAGTGTTTTATCCTTAGTCTCCGGTAGATATCTATAGAGGAAAAGGCTACCGAGAAGAGCTACCGTGCCATAAAGCGCGAACGTGCCGGCTGGCGTAAGTACGTTAAAGGCTTGGGGACCTGTTTTCACGACCGCAAAGAAGCATAAAAAGGCGAATCCTGCACTAAGGCCAGATCCCAAGCCCCGGTTGTTATCGTCGAATAGTTCAGCGCAAAGTAACCATGGTAATGGTCCAAGTCCAACGGCGATAGTACCTGCGTAGACAAATAGAAGAACAATGGGAAGCCAGGGTCTTCCAAAATCGTTGAAAATACAGGCAGAAAGTAAGAAAAGCATGATGCAAGTTCCAAATCCGGATAACATCGCCAATAGTCTTCTTGAGTATTGTCTCGTCAACCAGCAAGCGAAAACACTGAAGAAAACACGCACCACATCTAAGATTAATGTTCCCACATAGCCATGTTTCGGCCCAGACACTTCCTGAATCATTTCAACGCAGTAGAACGTCACGACATTTATTCCAGAGAATTGACTGGTGAATGACATCACACAAACTATCAACAGTGGCACAAAGAAGATTCTAGATGAAAATCCACTTTTCCAAATAGAATATTTCAAATATGGAGGCAATCCAGTCTTCGATCCTTTCTCATCAGTGCAATCACATTCTACTTCTCTCGTTGAAGTCTCATGGATGGCTTTGAGATCTTGAAACTGGTCTATAGAATGATTCCCTCTCAACAGAGTCCAAGCAGCAAGCGCATCTTCTCGTTTACCTCGAGACAGCAGCCAATTAGGACTCTCTGGAATGAAGATACCAAGTCCCATGCAGATTATAGGAATCACTGAAGCAATATATGCTGTTAATCTCCAATCGAGCCATGTTCCAAGAGCGTGAACGATCAATATGCCAATAGCCACTGCGAAACTTAGTCCGGCAATGAGCAAACCACGGAGACGCGGATGTGTCGTTTCCGCGATATAAACTGGACTGGTAGCACCAAAAAGACCTGCACCCAGACCACATAGCAGTCTGCCTCCGATGAGGTACATCAAGTTTTGAGCCAGAGAAATCATCAACCATCCGATCAACACGACTGGACTTATCACCAGAATTGACGTCTTTCTACCAAGCTTATCCATCAAGAGACTCGCGATCCAACATCCAGGTGCCATTGTCAAAGCTGCTGATGCTGCTATCCATGATTCTTCGTCTATCGAATGAACCACGATACCCAAATCATCGCTTACCGTCGTATTCGTTACATAACTTTCCTTTTCATAAGTTCCACTTGCATTCAACGAAATCACTTTTAATTGGGGCAACAATATAGCACTGTATCCCATTGTCATCCCCGTCACAATCGTTGCCAATATTGGTACCAGAGCACTTTGTATCTGTCTCCAATAATATTTTGAATCTTCGAGTACACTTCTTTCCATTATTTCAATAGACACTTTCTGCTGATTCTGCTTAGACGTCATGATGTAATTATCACAGTTTCAAACACTTTCTAGCTCGATATCACTGACACGAGGTCTCCTTCATTGATGGTTTCTCTTTCAGGAAACATTGCTCTACATTTCTCGACCATCACTTTTCACAACTGCACTTTATTAAACGAAGTAACACTGCACAATCCAACACCTTCATCTGCACAAACAGCACGATAAACTTTTTAATTTTTCTTTCGATATACGATTATTCACGTGCTGCATGGTTCTTTGATTTTTCACCATACATTCCTTGGCTCTTCTGCTTGCCAGCCATCCCGACTACGTTGTGAGAAAGGAAATAACTGTGAATTGCGGCTACACTCACTCTCACAAACTTTCTCTTTCTTTTACGATCTTGTACATGCTAAACACGCGTGATACTTCACGACCTCAGCCCCTCTCCATAAGAATATTCCAAACAAGGAAGCACTATCTCCAGCTTGCTGAGTCATTCGTCAGAAAGGTTCGTCAAAACTCTTCTGTTTCTGTACACCTGTCACGTTCATATCCTAGTCATAATAAACAAGAAGATCACGTTGCTGCTTTCTTGTTCTTTGATTAATTGTTGCTAGAAAAAGAATCTATTTTCCAATTCTTTCAGTTTTAAGGGGAAATCCTTCTTTTTGGTTCCCTTAAGATGAGCTGGAACACTTCAAATGTTTTTATTCGCAATTTTTGGCTCTTTGGTCTAGAAATTCATTCAGAACTCTGATAAAGGAGAATATCTGTGATTTCTGATTTAATGTAATTTGAATTGCATTTTTAAGGCAGTGTTCGACATCCACGATTCGAAGTGAGAAGGAATTTTGTCAATTTTTTTCATTTTATAATCGAAAAATTAAGCATACGAGCAAAATACAATACACTCGTGGCAGGGGCGTGGGCACACGGTTTTGCAGAATGAGGCAACACTCATTAACATTTTAAATTCTACATTTTTTCGAGCCCACAAGGTTACGAGAGAACTATTTTTAACGGTACGACACTGTTCGCGAAACAGGCTGTCGAATGTCACCAATAAAAACACTCGTGTAGATATAATTCTAGAGACTTTAGACTCAAAAATTAGATTTCGTTATAAAATCGACACTTGATGGAACTTTGGAAGAACCTAATTCTGCCATTTGATTGGGTGACTAAGCCAACGAATAGGTTTCACTTCGTTCCACTCAAGAATTGATAAAATACTCATTATAAAACGATATATTTCTTCAAGTGAGCAGACAATGTCAACAACTTCGAAAGCATAAAATTTTTCCAGTAAAAAAAAAAGTAAAGATAGAAAAAATAATCAAAAAAATTGAAATTTTTCTGAATCACGTGTGACCCAAATGAAAAATAAGCAAAATTCCAGGCCACGTGTTGACATTGAGAACAATATTTTGACACAATTTTTTTTTTTATTTATTCACTTCGAAACCCATTCCAATGGCACGTTAGTCGTAATTGAAAAAAAAATCCTGATTCAGGACCACCCTAAAATATGTGTAGACAATATTGTGCAAAGCTGGATCGTGGACGTCGTTGCGAAGTGATTGTGGTGACGACGTTTACCACATCGCTGACCTCAGAATAACGAGTATCGTAAAATAAATGGTGGCCGTCACCCGCAGTTCGGAACTCATTAAATGAATGAACCAGCCTCGTAAATCATTTTTCATTTCCCATGACGACAATTTTCTTAAGTATATTCGTTTACCATGGGACCGCGAAAGTGAAATGTGAATAAAAAGGCAATTATTCTATCCGAGTTTCTTTTTTTTGCTTCAGATTTTTCAGTCTGTTTTGAGAAATTATATTTTTTCAAAAAAATCTGACAAAACTATATTAAAAAAATATAATTTTGAAATTTAAATTGGAACATGGTGTTTATTAATATCGCCGAATTTAGTACACAATTTTCTCTACTCAGAGCATTCTTGCATGCAGAGTTCCAACATAAAAGCTCCAAAAGTATTAAAGTTTTCATTTCTATGGATAAATGAAAGAGAAAAAAAATGGAGGAAAAAAAAGAAGCTTTTTGTAAAAAAAGGAGAAAAAGCATCCATGGGGATATGACGTGCCAGCTGCACCATCAGGGCTAACGAAAACTTTCACGTTCGACGTGACTGTTCCTTTTTCTCTTATCGCTCGTTCACTCGGTAGTGCCACGCAAAAGCGCGCAGTCGAGTTCGTTAAGATTTATAAGCGGTTTAAGCGATTAGGATTAGCTCTGGATAGACAGAATATAACGTCAGACTGTGGCAGAAATAAAAGCAAGAGATAGAACGGTTTAAAGGAACGAAGTGCAGACGATTCTGCTACCACCGAGAATGGTACTATCCAGCCAAAATCCATTTACCAGAAAGTAGGTTTAAATTAACCTCTCATCTCGACAGCCAGAAAACTTTATAAGCAAATTACCCCAATGACTGCATAGTTTTGGCCAAACCAACTCTTATTACTCCGATGATAAAGTCACCAAAGTGTAACTTTGTACCACAAGGAAATTCAGTTGTTATAATTAGTCTTTTCGACAGCTAGAATTCTGCAGGAAAAATATAGAGTGACATGGGGCAAAATGGACCCCTGGAGCAAAGCGGGCAAATCCGAAATTTTTAATCTTTGGTGCAAAGTAGGCTCTCCCAAAAGTGAAGGAAGATCAAAATCGAAGAAAAATTTGACTTTCCTTCATTTTTGGGAGAGCTCACGTTGGCCCAGGGGTCCATTTTGCCCCATGTTCCCTAGTTATCACCAAAGCGTTATCTAACGATTGTCAATACTCTTGCTTAAGTAACCGCTTAACCAAGGACCAGCTCGCTATAAAGAATTGAAAGAGTTTCTATGGGCAACACTCCGGGGAAGGGGGGGGGGGTTTACGGGAACAAAATCGAAAACAGCGAAGTAAGGAGTCAAGTTGATGAAATGGCTGAGAAAAATATGCAAGGCTATGCACCGGAACAATAAAAATTACAAAAAAATTTAACGCTTTAAGGATCGACTATTGGAAAGTCCACCATCGAAAAAACATCATCAGCCTTCCTGCTCATCAATGTAAAAAAATTCCAACGTTCTGTCACGTCGACTACTAAACATTATGACAGTTTGCAGAAAACTCCAATAAAGTATAAAAGAGAAAATTTACATAATAAAAATAGTTACTCGATTCACATGAATGTCAAAACGTTTTGCATCGATCGTTGAGCATATTCCTAATAAGATTTTTTTCTTAAACGTGAATGGATCGAGTATAGAAATGAGGTTCTATCTTCAATGGTCCAATGTTGAAATTTCTATGGAGCTTAAAATGTATTTATTCGTTTTTCTTTCATGGTTAGACGTTTGTATGGCAGATGATATGAAAGAACTGAAGAAAAGTTGTACGAATATGTCATGTATGTGACGCTGTCAGAGAAAACATCTTTTTCCAAGTATATCATCGATATTTTGTATTCAGCAATGTGGGTATGAAAGCCCCAGGAAATAGGAGGAATGGGGTGGCCACTGCGGAGGCCATAAACTAGTGGCCTGCCGCAGGTGTTCGTAACAACCACTTGTACCAAAATGTCGCACTGTGGTGAAGTCTGCCGCGTTTTCTCCGCGTCTCAAATCTATATGTGATGCAAGATGGCTCTTGAACCCTTTCACTTTTTTTTTTTCGTCTTTTTTTGACAGCTGCCGACGATTTTGTACGGGCATCACATTTCTCTCTCGTGTTCATCATTTTACTTCACTTCGACATCGGCAAAAGGATCAAAAAGTGTATGGAGGAGACTCTCATGGATGTTGCTTGCAAAATAAATCAGTTTCTGATTCCACATTATTATACTAACAGCTTTTCATTGATTACAATACATCTTTACCCATAACCAAAACGTTTTTTCAATAAATTGGGGAACATGGGGCAAAATGGACCCCTGGGGCAAAGCTAGCTAGCTAAAAAAAAAATTTTGGGGCAAAATGGACTCTCCCAAAAATGAAGGAAAGTCAAATTATAATCAATTTTTGGTGCTTCGATTGATATCGAAATTCATAAGCAAAAAGAAGAACAATTAATTCAAAAGCAACGGATCAACTGTTCTAAAAAACTTGATTAAATTTTACCACAAAGGACGTTGTATGCGAAATTTTCTAGCGATAGAATTTCTTCAAATTTCCACCACACAAACAGAATAGTGATATCTCATAGCTCGCGCAATTTTAAGAGTTTCCACCATGTAGAAGTCGAGATATGTATTTATAAAAATCCCAATTTTCAGTAGTTTCTCATAAGAGCGCGTGTCAAAAGTTCCAATTTTCAAAATTAAATATATCGATTTCTAAATGTTGAAGCCTCTTAAAACTTTGCATACGTTTTAATGTAACATCGAAGAAGCTTTATTGAGTTTTTCAAACAAAATCGGTCGTAAAATTTTTTCGAAATTTTCGTTATTATATAAAAAATACAGATTACCTCGGACGATCTTGAATTTAGAGTATGTTGTTCTTTAGTCAATTTGTAACAACATTTTTCCAATGAACTTAGCCTCGCAAACGATTTTGTATGTAAGAAAAACTGAAAACAAAAATTTAGATTTGATCGTCGCCATACAACGTCCTTAAATCTACTCTCCATAATATCAATAATTCTATATCTATATAGATATTGAACAATTGCATAGGCTTTTTGTCAATAGTACAAAGCATTGATTATCCTCAGAATTTAGTCACGGTATATGCTATTGTATTATAGAGAGGTTTCCTCAAACACTTCGTTTCTCCTTTCCACTCAAACGCTTCGAGAAATACTCATACCAACACTGATTTCTCTGACATTTCGTCTGTAAATTACCCAATATAGGTAGTGCTATTATCCAAGCTTTGAATACACACATATACACACATAGACAGACACACAATACTCATCATAGCAACAGCGCGAATGGAACAAAGCGAGAACGATAAACGAGGGTCCCACACGCCAAGCCATCGCCGTGGTACCCGTACACCCTTTCTCTGGGCACGAGGCTTTGTGAGCCTTCACACTCGAGATATATACACACAAAGCAGAAGAAGAAGAGGCGCCTCTCGCGAGGAAATTACAGCCGCCGTTATACGCCGCCGGCTGGCAGGGTGGTACCCGAATGAACACCAAACTTCCGGGCTTTCGTGGCTTCGGCTCTTTCTCGCCGGGTCTGAGCCCGGCGATGATGGGATGGTCGGTACCGGGGGAGGAAGAGACTTCGCTTTTCGAAAGTGCAAATTGAAATCGCGCACCCGAGCTACACACTACCATCAGCGGTTTCATATTATACTTTTACCTTCTGCCGCAATCTCTCCTGATGCTCTTCCTCCTCTAACTCTCGCTTCTCCTCTTACTCATCATTTCCAAATGCCGCCAAGAGAAATCGGCTTAATCCCGTTCGTGGATTCGTCGAATCATCTCACTCACCTGAAAAAATATAAAAATAACAAAAAATTTCATTACTTTGGTCTAAATTAAAAATCTAGTTATTAGAACTGAGGAAACTAGAAGTTTTTTTCCAGAATATCGAATCCAGGTATCCAGGGGATGATATAATCATAGAATACAGAAAAAATTTGAACATTTCCTTCATTTAGCCAATATTTCATATGTTTGCCATGAATTCTAGAAAACCTGACAAAGTTTCCATCATATTTCATCAATCTATCGCCAGATTTTTGGTAGTCCATATTGACACCAATTAAAAAAATTATCAAAAAATCGTTTCTTTCTTGATCTCCAATGATCGTAAACCATCTTCCAACCATGAAAAAGAATTTGCATTGAATGTAACGAAGAGAGAGAGAGAGAGAGAGAGTAATAAAAATTCTCAATGAGAATCGATCAACGAAGAGGAGCAACCGAACGAGTTCACTGTCCCGAGAAGTTGAGTTGGTTGAAACTTGTGAATGTTTGGCACACAGTTTCATTTAGGATGCTCATCAAGTTCTCCGGACAAGAGGGTTTTATCCAGGTGTTTGCGTGTTTCATAGTTGTTAGTCAAAAGAAAAAGGAAGAATATATACGTATATATATATATATAAAGGTATTATTTGCAAGTTGTACGTCCACGAACCTGGACAAAGCGAATTTACGATTGGGTTGTCTATATATATATATATATACAGACGTAAACGTAATATCACGGTCCAGAGGCCAAAACGTATCGTATTTATGATCGTAGAGAAATGTATGTCTGTGGCTCGGATAGATTGATCCAACGATCGATCATCGAATTGTATGTTCGTGACATACGATATCAAAGCAGCCATAGCGGCGTAGGGTCTACGGTATAATATCGTGATGGGTTTCTCGTGACGTTTCACGAATGTAAACTCACCGCTCGACATCCACAATGTGCTGCAACGGAATATCCACACACGTGCATATATCTCAGTATTCAGTATTTACGTGAGTACAGCTATGTGTTGTAACGTACATATGGATGGAACTACATAGTATACTGTATGCATATCTACTACTATGACCTGCATATAGAATCAGTGCAACAGACCAACGAAACATGTCCATGTGCTGCATATTCCAACATCTCTAAAGTAACCTTCTTTCTCACTTACTCACTTTTTTTTCTCTCTCTCTCTTTCTCTCTTTTTCTGTATACTGTACGTATCGATTTACATTCTAGGAATGTTTTGTTCAATTAATACATGAGAGTGTACATTTAAAGTACACAAAGAGAGCGATAGGGAAATATGGGGCAATATGGCCCCCTGGGGCAAAGTGGGTAATCCAATTTTTTGTTATTTTTGAGGCAAAGTGGGCTCTCCCAAAAATTAGGAAAAGTCAAATTTTTCTTCAAATTTGATCTTCCTTCATTTTTGGGAGGACCCCGAAAATTAAAAAAAATTGAATTGCCCACTTTGCCACAGGGGTCCATTTTGCCCCATATTTCTCTATATTTAGGGAACATTGATACTACAATACGAGAAATGGACTACATGCCAAATATATTGAGCCATAGTTCTCTCTCTTTCTCTCTTTCTCTCTTTCCGGTTACATACGGTTAGTTAATTACAGTAAATTTATCGTCGGACTTGTACGATTACGCGGGTACTTGATATGCCGCGACACTCAAAACTCGTACATCACACTTAATCGTTGAATATGAAACGTTCAGTCCGAACCTGATCCTATATATGACTGAAAGCTTTCTCTCTTCCTTCCTCTGCCGCATATTCTCTTTTCTACCCTTTCGCATCTCCCTCGCAACCCATCAGCTATGCTCTACTATACTTCGACCACAATTGCGGCTTCAACTATCGCCGACACGCACGTCCGCGTACATTCTCCACAACGTTTCGGGAAATTTAGATTTTGCGGACTGGCACGAGCCTCTAATTTGTTGAGAATCAGGATCCAATATCTGATGCTTTCGAGTGATGTGATATTTCAAATAAAGTTGTTGAGTATCATCAAATCGGTTTTTTTTTCATTGGATTTTTTGTTTTCGGCTCTTGAATATTTAAATACGTAACATTTATTTCTCGTGCATCTTCAGATCTTCCGTTAGAACACTAAAAAATTTGGGCTTGACAAGTGTGACGGGCTTTCGGAAAATCCGGAAATAAAATTGGTTATACTTTCCAGTGTATCCAAAAAACTGTCAAATAGATTTTCTTAGATTTTTAGAGAAGAAACTGCAGCTTCAATTTCCTACATTTGACTCACACAAGTTTCAATTTCGACTCTGCCTTTGAATCCTCCATATGCTTTCAAAATATCAATGACAATTATATAATTAGGGGAACATGGGGTAAATTGGGCCCCTGGGACAAAGTGGGCAATCGAAAACATTATTTTTGGGGCAAAATGGGCAAAAATAAAAAAATTTGGGTAGTCCATTTTGCCCCAGGGGTCCATTTTGCCCCATGTTCCCCTATTAATGACGTGATGTTTGAATTGGTAAATCTCTTCATAGTAATTTCCCAAAAAAGATCTATTTTGTAACGATTTTTATATAATCTCCCAATAACTTCTTATGTTTCGTCGAATTGATTATAAAAGCACACTTAAATTAAAAAAATCATCAACACAATTTTATTCATCGATATTTATCAACATTTTGATTTGGTTAATAAGATTTTTGAAGAAATTTACTGATAGATTTGAAATGAAATAGAAATGTTTGATGATTCGATGTATTCTTCGATGTGACAGTTTGAAAAAAGAAGAGAGTCCGAGGAATATGCGTGCTCGACGAACTCTCGAATTTTCGGATAGCCAGTGTGTGCTCAGCGGGAAGAGACGAAATTTACAAACTTGTTTTCAGATGGACAATGCGTCGTTGATCCTCCCACACCGTCGCTCACGATGCCCCAGTGGAAATAGCAGACTTGTAACATGCGTCATCCAAAACGATGTTGAAGCAAAAAAAAAAAAAAAAAGAAAAAAAAATAACTGTATCGTCGGTCTGCCCTTTTATCCTAGACGTTTTTTTTTTTTTTTTTTTTCGTCTTTTTAGTTCATCAGTCTTTTTCGCTCATGGAGCATTCTGCCATATACTATCTCAGTATATATAGATATATATATTTTATAAACGAGCACAGAACAAACAAGGCTGTAAATATTATTTGGGTTTGGAGATGTTGCGTGGTCCGAAAAACTTGAAACTCAGCCGAGATACACACTACGCCCACCAGTTTCTATATACACAGTCCTAGTACCTCGTTCGTTCTTATATTTTTTAGTTCTCTTGTCACAAAACTGCATCCTGTGGAGCGTTGACACTTATTTTTTCCCTTGAGTACATCTTAATAATGATTTTTCGAAAAATTATAACCAATATTTCTTTTTTTTCAAATAAATCAAGTCAGAAAAGAGAGGGAGGGGGAGAGAGAGAGAGAGATTGATTGATTGATTGAGATTTAAGTAAATTTCTTCGAAGATAAAATTTCGTGTTGTTCAAATCTTCGATCATTGATTAAAGTATAAGAAAAAGTATTTCTTTTTTTTCGAGCTCCAAAATTGACAAATGCAATGATTCGTTGAATGGAATTTAATATATTTTGTTCAACTTTTTTCTATTTTTGTGGATGTTCGAAGTAACGGATTTTTGGGTGAATGTTTAACGTAAAAATGAAAAAATTATGATATTTTACTTGGAAATTAAAAAAAGATAGAAAAATTGACACAAATTACGAAAATGATAAACGACAAAAATTATTTCGTACTCAAAGAGATAAAAAAATGTATAATAAATTTTGAGAATTATTGTAAAAAATATTTTCTATTTTGTTGAAGTCAGTTGAAAAGTTTATAGCGTTGACGCGCGAATAGGTCGAAGAAGAGAAAACTTTCCGTAGCCTCATGTCACCGCACCCAATAACACGCGAGGGTAATCACGATTTAATGGCTCAATAACGTCCATCTGAACAGCAATTCCCATAACCTTCGAAGAAACAATTTACCGCTCTCCGGAGTCAATAAAATCGGATTTTGAGTCTTGCCTGTGTACGCAGTTTCTCGACAGTTCTCAAATCCTATAGATATGCACTAAGTAATGACGTTGTCAATTCTCGTAAATATCGTTCTCTGTCGCATACGAAACATTCGATTCTCAATTATAAAATTATTTATATCTACGATAACCAACAATATGGCCCATAACCTCATAGGCAATTCTCTATTATTCACCAAAATGAAATCTTCGATAGTACATGTAAAATATAAAGTAGAAAATTCCATTTGAAAATGCATCTAAATGCACTTTCCTAAAATCAACTCAATTCAAAGAATAACGTAGAAAATTCCATCAAAAAATGCATCTAAATGCACTTTCCTAAAATCAATTCAATTCAAAGAATAAAGTATAAAATTTCATTAAAAAATGCAACTAAATGCACTTTCCTAAAATCAGTTCAATTCAAAGAATGAAGTATAAAATTTCATTAAAAAATGCAACTAAATGCACTTTCCTAAAATCAATTCAATTCAAAGAATAAAGTATAAAATTTCATTAAAAAATGCAACTAAATGCACTTTCCTAAAATCAGTTCAATTCAAAGAATGAAGTATAAAATTTCATTAAAAAATGCAACTAAATGCACTTTCCTAAAATCAACTCAATTCAAAGAATAAAGTAGAAGATTTCATTTAAAAATGCAACTAAATGCACTTTCTTAAAATCAATTCAATTCAAAGACTAATGTAGAAAATTCCACTAAAAAATGCATCTAAATGCACTTTCCTAAAATCAACACAATTCAAAGAATAACGTAGAAAATTCCATTAAAAATGCAACTAAATGCACTTTTCTAAAATCAACTCAATTCAAAGGAATAACGTAGAAAATTTCATTAAAAAATGCAACTAAATGCACTTTTCTAAAATCAACTCAATTCAAAGAATAACGTTGAAAAATTCATTAAAAAATGCAACTAAATGCACTTTCCTAAAATCAACTCAATTCAAAGTATAAAGTAGAAGATTTCATTAAAAAATGCAACTAAATGCACTTTCCTAAAATCAACTCAATTCGAAGAACAAACCAGAAAATTGCATTTGAAAATGCAACTAAATGCATTTTCATGAAATATTTCATGCCCTTAGGTAAAAAAAAGCCTAAACTTGGTTCATGGCTGACGATCATCGAATACCAAAGACCACATCTACGTGGTACTTCAGGATTGGGCTGGCCTTGAAGTTGATATTATCGGTTGGATTGACCTGCCGGTCACCATAAATAATAACGAAGGTTTTTATTAGTATAATAATATTTTACATGCACGATTCGCTGAGCTGTCTGATTGTTTTTTTTTTTTTATTCTCATCCTCTTTATATGTTGGGACCAGAGGACAAATCGCTCTAGTCAACTGTATACTCACGTCGTTCGCCAGAAGGTCACGTCTCTTTTCTCTAGTCCACAAGTTGACCAGACGCCGGCGCGTTGCGGTTGCACTATAACTTGGTCGCCAGACACATTTTCTTTCTCTCTCTCACTCTCTCTCTTTCTTGGTCTTTCTTTTATCTCGACGGGATACTCGAAGCTGCAACAACAGTTCTCCAGACAATTGGACGGCCCAGCGAGAAATTGGGGAATTCTCATTTGAACGTGGTCGAAATGGTGACATTGTCAAGTATAATTTACACGAATAAATGTTTATAAAAGAATCGAGAAAATAAAAAAAATTGTATAACAACAATTTTACGGCTTTTTTTATTTTTTATTATTTTTTATCGACCCTTAAAACAATAACAACCCCAACTACTTCGAAAATTGCAGATAATTCTCATACGCCACATTTTATCGTTGTTTTACCGTCCCTTGGTTATCAACGGTGATGCGCCAACTCTTCGAATTCGATTCGTTCGAGACATAAATGCGTGTATGATGAGAATGGACTCTGCGGGAGGCTTAAGAATAAGCGACGATAATGCCTCTTCTGCGTGGAATAGAAAACATCTTTTTATAGCTCTTGTTTTTATTTTTTATTTATTTATTTATTATTATTTATTTATTTAATTATTTTTCTTTGTTTGTTCATATCTTGCCCTTTGAGGACTCGATATTTTACGAGTAAACACATCCTCGAGTCTTGTAGATCATTTAAATAAAAATCTGGTATTTTTTTGTGCAATAATTTTTTTTTTTTTCATGAACTCTTCTGCATTGTAAAGAATTCTCATGTCAAAAAATATAATAAAATATAAAATCTTCTCTAGAAAAATAAAAAAAATAAAATAAAAAAAAAAACAAAATTTCATGAACTCTTATGCATTGTAAAAAATTCTCATGTAAATCTTACGAGAAATATAGAGGACGATAGCAATACGAGTGGATGTAAAACAATATCCGGCTTCACAGGGATGAACCATAGTACTCTCGATTCCTATTGAAAATCACCAGAGCATTGTGAATATAGAAATAAGAAAACGAGATAGAAGAGCAAAAGGTCTATCCTTCGGGATCGGTTGAGTGCAAGGATATTATTTGCATACCATACATAAGTGAGAGTCGGTTTCCACGATACTGAAATGTCCTCGAAGCTTTCCCAGTTATCTTACTCGTACTTATGCAGTAACTCAATGCGAACTCCTTCAATACATCGGTAAACACGATTTTATACGACAGTAGAAAAATTTCAAATGATCGAAAACTTTCTCTCCTTGAAACCCTTGGATAGAGTTTACAGACGTAGGTTTATGTCGATCGGAACATCGATCTTTCCTCTTTTGTCCTGATTTTACATCAATCGAGCAACATCCAATCGATCGTATCACGAAACTTTGAGTTTCTATCAAAAATAAGGGAACATGGGGCAAAATGGACCCCTGGGCAAAATAGGCTCCCGCAAAAATGAAGGAAAGTCAAATTTTGCAGATTTTTTTTTTCAAAATCTTCAATGAAATTTTTTTCTACAGAATTTCGTGAACTAATTGGTAGAGAAAATTAATCATAATTTGCTCGTTAAGTTGACAAACGTTTAAAATTGCAGCTGAATCGATTCAATTTATTCGAATTTTTTAATCAAAACCACATAGCCATCTATTCAATTTTTCAAAACGATTAAAGTCCTCGTCGTAGGTAATCATTGAGGTTAATAAATAATTCAAAAATCGATTAACCCGTTGGTATGATGTTACGAATAACTAACGCTATGATTAATATCGATAATTGTACTGATGATTACAGTTTTGATGGTGTTTGATCAGAACTGTTTTACTATAATCATTGAACAGTAGAGTTTGAAAGTTTCAATGAAAAACAGAGCAACGACGAAGTCAAAACATAAACAAAAATAAATTCCCAAGTTACACAACTGGCAGTTCGATAGTTCTTGATGGTATTTCAATTCACTTGCCATTCGTCTTTTATATAGTTTTCTCTACATCCCAATTGAGCTGTACAAAGACAAATATATACACATAGAGAAGAGGTTCGTGCGAATCGGCAGACGGTGGTGGTTGGTGTGTGAAGACGTTTTCCCCCAATCGAATGTTTCGTGCTCCATACTATGGCAAGGAAACTTGCTCTCTTGTTCTAATATACAGGGTGTGCCATTTTACCCCACCCACGCATATATCTTTGAAATTCGACAATTTCTGAGAAAATGCAGCTCCAAGATCAACTGCAAGGTCAATTTCGGCGTAGCCATCAGATATGCCTCTTCAACTTTGAGAAATCTTGTCTGGAACACTTCCTCACAGGAATTATTGTCGAATTTCGAAGATATATGCGTGGATGGGGTAAAATGGGACACCCTGTATATAGCTAGTGTACTCATAGTTGCGGTCGACAAGAGTTTTGCCTTCCATCGGTTTCTCCTCGCGTGTACGTGACCCTCGACCCTCTGCCAGGGTGAGCCAGCGCCTCGAAGCAGTCGCTAAACCGCACATACGCCTATGAGTACATATTGATATTGGTCTTTTGTTTGTATACACACTAGTGTACCACGCCGCAATGTCATGCGATAAAACTTGGAAAAGTACTACGTAAGAAGAAGGAGGATCGTAACGTACGAAATATACGTTTACAAAGAAAAACTAACGTAAGAAGAGAAGAGCGATCGAAAGCTTGAACGTTGAAGAGGTTTGTGAGGCATTGACCGCTCCTGGACAACCAATCGCTCGTGGCTTTTCGGACATGCGAACAAACACGAAAGAAACTTAAATCGTAAAAGTTTAATGGGGCTATGGCGTACGATACGTGCCAGGCCGCAGTGACGTCCAAGCAACCCTCTCTGCTCCTGCGGCTGCAGCAGGTTTGCACCCTCCAGTAAAATTCACATCGGGCTGCGGTCTCTGTGGTAAAAGATCGAAGATTCGTATGTCAGGTAGTCGATATTGTTGTTGTTGTACCATGCGGTTACGACGCGGTTAGCCAAACTTCCAATATATCTGGAGTTGGTGCTAATTTGGACCACCTGCTAAAATTCATCATTTTATCTACTTTCCTATACCATCCCCAGGTACATTCAATTTTTTATTCGATACATTTATAGATCGACACTTTCGATAATAAAAAAAAAAATGCTCTCTCATTTCCAACAAATTTGGTTGATACTAAGTTTTGGTGTCACTTTACGAAATACCAAAACTTTTAGGGTAGTAGTAAAAACATATAAACTTTCTCCGAGTCTAATAAACAAAACAAAAATTCAGAAAAACGCCCTTTTTTCGGCCTATCACAAACCCCCTTAAGATTTTTTAATGAATCTTTCCAAATGAATTTGTTTATTCGTTCGTATTCTTGTTCGGAAATTGTGATACTAATTGTTAGGGGTCCATATTCACCCAAAATTCTTAGCTTCATCAGAGTTTGCAACGCCCTGGCCACAAAACTGCACATCGACTGCATAGTGTGTTAAACTTTTGATAAAAGACTTTTGTCGGATAAGGTTATAAGAAGTGTAGAAGAAAAAAAAGAGATTGGGTGAAACAAGCAAGACACGGAAGCGAAATGTACTCGTGGCCGGGGACCAGTTGTACGAGTCAAACAACATTGTGAACGCTGTAGTTTACACTAAAAGTATGTACGTTAGTTGACACGCGCGAAAAGAGATTGTGGAGGTTGTAAATATAAGTTTGAGAGTTTTCATGGTACACGTTCGTGTACATTAAGAGTTCAGGCGCACATATCCCGACAGAGATTTCCGGCTACCAGGTGCTTACCGTATACTTTATTTTTTTTTTCGAAGAGCTTATTTTTTTCTGGATGTGAATAAAGACTTTACAAGATTGCGAGAAAAATTTTATAGAGAAATTCACCGTGACAAGATATGTGGTGCGTTTTCATACTTTCATCAAATATCCAACAATATTTTTGAATAAAGTTTGTTGAATAGTTGAAAAATCGCTTATAAAACTTTTTGAATTTTAAATTATCTGCTAAAGGATTTTCAACTATTTTTCACTTCGTTTTAAATCCTTCTGACGTTTCTGACGCTCCAATAGGAAATCGAGCAATCTTTCATATCACGTTAATCAACATTTTATCCACCTGATGTTCTTAAAACTATAAAAATATCGATAGTTCCATTTTGCCCCACTTTAATCTGGATTTATAGAAGGTATTGAATTTTTTAATAATCATGACATTTCGGGGAGTTCAATGATCACAGTTTTACTACACATTTATCCAGCTGCGAGTTTATTGAAAAATATAAAAATAGCTGAGGATATTTTTTTATTAAAGCTCCAAGTTTTCTTGAAACTGAGAAACCGATCGTACTTCATTGAGGCAGCACGCCACTATGACATGTTCGTGCTCTCCAACTTTGGCTCTTTGTAGAAAAGCAATAGAATTTTTTTTAATTTGCACCACGCAAAGAAAATAGTCATATCTAATAGCTCGCGCAATTTCAAAAGTTTTCACCATGTAGAAGTCGAGATATTTATTTATAAAAATCACAATTTTCAGTAGTTTCTCATAAGAGCGCGTTTCAAAAGTTCCAATTTTCAACATTAAATATTTCGATTTCTAAATGGTGAAGCCTCTCAAAACTTTGCATAAGCTTTTAAGTAACATCGAAGAAGCTTTATTGAGTTTTTCAAACAAAATCGGTCGTAAATTTTTTTCGAAATTTTCGTTATTATATAACAAATTTAGATAGCCCGCTTTGCCCCAGGGGTCCATTTTGCCCCATGTTTCCATACTTCATTGAGGCAGCACGCCTCTATGACATGTTCTTGCTCTCCATCTTTGGTTCTTTGTAGAAAAGCAGCCAGTGCTTCTTCCATTGTTAACTTTTGTACTTAACACGACCGTATATAACGGTTTATAGTTTTTTGTAATTTAAGAATTAGGATGGGACGAGTATTTCTGATCCGAAGAATATTCCAACAGAAAGTCAGATTATCGTACGAAAAAACGTAATGGAGTTTGCGGAAAATGTAAGTAGCTCTTTGAGTTTTGTTGTTTATTCGAAAGTTGTCCAACGAAACTTCAAGCATCACTTTTGAAGAGTTGCACCGCTGTGAACTTCAGGTTTACAGAAGAGGGAAGCTTTGAGTGGAAAATAGATGGAAGTGCGGTGAAAATAAATGCCATAAGCGGAAAGGTATACACGAGAAGCCTTTTACTTGATTTCCCGCACCCATAAGTATGGAAACTCTGGTTGTAGTTATAGGTTTTAACGCACAGTGGTAAAAAGAAAATGTTTTTTTTTTTCCAAATTTTCCAATAACGTGAAACGAAAAGCAATGAAGGCAACGATGCACGAATTTTCCTCAAGTTTCGATGACGCAATAGTGGAAAGGTTGAAATAGGGCGAACGGGGCAGCCCACCAGTAAAGCCTCGAAAGAATTCTATGGTAAAGTTTAAAGAGAGAGAGAGAGAAAAAAAGAAAGAAAGATCGAGTGAGACAGACGTCTGTTTGAGCGTGAAACAGTGCGGAGCGGAAGTTATTTGCGAGGCCTACAAAAAGCTAGCATGGAACTTTGAGGCTCGCAAGAAGAGTGTAAAAGTCAGAGGAAAAGGCGAACGTTTTCTTCATTATTACGCTTTCAAAGAAAAGCTTAAAATATTCGGTAAAAGTATTTGAAAAGTCGAAGTCGCATCCAATCATTGCTCTTTTCGTTGACGAACGCTTTCGAGCAGATATCTTTAGAAAATCTTGAAGCCTCGAAGAATCAAGAAAAGATAGCGAATAGGGAAAAGAAGAATTCTCAGACTGTCGTACGCCAGGAAATACCCAATTATTTATTTCCCAGAGACTCCGACCTCGACGTACCTTTTTTTTTTGTTAAACTATTCAGACCTTCAATAATTACGTTTTTGTGCCACCACGAAAACTCTGCAACGACTTTGAGATTAAAAAAAAAAAAAAAATCCTACTGCCCATGTCTCCTCGTCTCTGCGGACGGATTTAAATCAACGATCTATTTAAAGACGAACAACCAAGATTTCTCTCACGTTTTGCGACTATTTTCCAATTCGGTCCTGTGGCGCAACGGATAACGCGTCTGACTACGGATCAGAAGATTCCAGGTTCGAATCCTGGCAGGATCGCACTTTATTTTTTTTCCTCCCTCTCATCCTTCCCATTTCGTTTCTTTTTCTATTGTTTAAAGAAAACTGCTATTTTTAGCTGTTCATTTATATCCGGACTTTACATTATTCAAGACTCGTAAATCAACTTGATTCCATTGCTCATTACACTTATGAAAACTACCCTAAAATTATGTGAGATGATGAAATGGATTTTCATTCTTTTTTTTTTTTTTTTTGATGAATTTGATACTTTCATGAAATATTCATTGAATTATTCTTACTAACGATTCAAGACCTATAAAACCATGACCGATGGATTTAAAGAAACCTAATCCGCAAGCTTTTTTATAATTTATTTAAAAATGTTCTGATATAATTAAAATATTCGTCATATTTACGGTTTCCCGAAAAATAAAAATAAAAACAAATTAACTTTTTTCTTGACGTTAATGTTTTTCAACTGTTTAGTCTTTGATGTAATCAATTTTCTTATATTCCAAAAATGGTTTTCCGTTGTTGTACCACCTTAAGGGTTGTACACTGAGGAGAAAGAGCAATTTTAAAGAATTTCGTTAAAAGATCGTTGGGATTTTCGAGTCGAATTAATGCAAAAAATGGGAAAGTATTAAAGTTTTTAATATTGCTCTAGAAATGATTTTTGAATTTTTATTTTTATTTTCTCAAGTTACTAATGCGTTTCCAGACTTTTATTTCTCAAAGAATTGTAAGTATTTTCAAATAAATGAGAAAATTCCAAACGAATTAGAACAAAGACCCGACATGCAAAGGTTGGGAAAATAAATGACGAAGAATAAAAAATCAATAAATAATAATAAGCAATAAAGTGAGAGTTGCATAAAATAACACCAAAAGTCCAGATACACGTGGTGACATAATGTACGAAGAAAAAAAAATTGGCCCATGAGGGGATCGAACCCGCGACCTTCGCGTTATTAGCACGACGCTCTAACCAACTGAGCTAATGGGCCAGTTAAAAATCTTTGAATACTGCAATTCTATGACGTACCAACGTACTATGTATCTGTACATTAGACTAAATACATAACTATTTTTTGCTGAAATGCATGAGATTAAGAATATTATTATTTCTTCCAAGTAGGAACAAAATTTCCAACAACAATAAAATCTCATTACTCCAATTTTCATTGTCGTTTTTTTAATACTCATTTTTACTGTCTTTCAGTCAAAAATGTATATCTTTAAGATTTTTTATCGTAAGATACGATCATTACGAATCAAGTTAATGATTTAATACTAAAAAATTGTAATTTTGCTAAAACTGAATATATTACTTTTGATAAAACTTGATAAAGACGATCTTTCCATAATTATCTTTTTTCTTGCTTCCAATTATCATGGTTTTGTTTTATTTTTTTAATATTAATAAAAAAACTGCAATTTTTCATTTATTATACGAAAAATTGATTAAAAAAAAAATGCCCATGACAAAGACTCGTTTTTATGGTCATTTTCTACTTGAACAGCGCAGATGGAATGGTTTGTTCGACGATAATTTTCGTATCCCTACTGGTATTTTTTTTTACGTGTTATTTCTTTGAATAATAATTAAATGCAAATTGAAAAGCCATGTCTGAATTTTTCATTCGTCGAAAAGTCTCCCTTCAATAGTTCGAGTCAAAAAATACAAATATACTTCACGGTTACGAGCGCGTGTGTATCGTTGTAAATCTTTAGTTTTATGTTACGATGCTGAAAGTTGTCTACGAGGATGCTGGCGGGACTCCAAAGTGCACTGGCCAGACCTTTTGCTCAAAAGATATTTGTCCTGTACAGGTAAAAAAAAAAAAAAAGGAAAAAAAGGAAGTTGAGCGCCCAGTAAGGCACTCGCACCTTGTAGAAAATAAGGAGAAAACTCAGCTGCAACGTCTTTTTCATTGCACCCTTGAGCATGCAATTAACTAGAGTAATGGAAGTCCAACTTTTTTCATTTGATTGCTCGATGTCAAGACGTTTCTTGGCCTCTTCATTAGTTGTCCGATAAGACATTCATGAGTACCTTTTTACTCGTTTCGTCCACTCGTAACCTTACAGTTCAAATCTTAAAATTTTACATTCCAGCTCCAAGTTTTTATGCATTCACAGAAATTAAAATGTTCGATAATGAATCAGAACACTCATCAAAAGTGTATGATTAAAAATAAAAGGAACAAAAGATTGTCCAATGCGACGAGATAGTCGTCCATGAAAAAACTTCATTAATTAATCACACTCATTTGTCTTGTTGATTGTCAATATTTTCTACTGATTTCCGAAGTAGAATGACAATGATTCATAAAAAGAAAGAGGGAGCTGAGAAAAAAAAATTCTCATTTCAACAAAATTCTATTCAGTTGGACAAAAAATGGCGGATCGGAATATATATTTTTTTGTGTTTAACAAAATGAAGAAAGAAGAGAAATGGGAGTGACAATTTTTCGCTCAAATAACTGAAATTTTTTAGATCGAAAAGTTGTTTTTTTTTTTCTCATCGCTGTAGAAAATTCCAATAAATATGAAAATGTGTGTAGAAAAAGAAAAATGTATAAAGAAAAATATAAATCGGCCATAAATGTTGATAAAAAAATGAAAATCAAAAAGAAAAAACCAAAAAATTCATCGTCCATTTTTTGTGTTAATTAAAATCGATTTTTTTAATAGAAATTTTGTAAAAGTAAGAAAATAAGTTGTGCAAATTATGAAATTGCAATGAAACTGATTTGTAAATAAAGTAAAACGATATTCGAATATGTCACATTTGATTATTTTACTTTTACAAATATTGAAAAAGCATCGTTGGATTTATAGATATGTAAAAATGAAGAAATACGAATATGAAATATAGAGGAAGAAAAAAATAATTCAAGTGTAAAATCGTGGGTAGAGAGGATCGGAACGAGGTCGGTGCTTACCGTATAGCGGAGTATATACACTGCAATGCGATCACTGCACTTATTTGTGCCCGATGGCATCGTCGATAGTTCACGCGGTCGTTCGACTCATCGAGACCTGTGGGGTTTCGTCGTGTTGTTATATAATATACTATATAGATATTCCCATATATATATATATTCGAATAGGCTGGTGGGAACGAGGGAACGAACGAGAAACGAATGGACGAGTGTTTGTGAGCGAGCATTAGCATATAAACTAGAAAATGTTTTATCACGTTGCAAATTCGCCAAGTCCCGAGTGCAGGCGAGCTTCGCGAGCAATGAGAATGAGGAAAACGTTAAAAAAAAAAAAAAAAAAAAAAAAGGCAGTTGTTCATATTACTGTGAATCTGTCAGATATCCGTTGCTCCGGCCCTTTGACAGTAATCATAACAACAAATGTGTATCCTTTTGAACAAGAGCCTTACTTATACGCTAAGGGGATTCTAATGCATCGATATGGGGTAAAATGGCCAACCAAAGTTTACGAAAAAGGCAAGAATCTATTTATATAGGAGAAAAAAGCATTTTGCTTCTTTCTCTAAATGTAGCACTGTTGAAATTCGTTAAAACGAAATGAAAGAAGTATAAGAAGCAATTGTGAAAACTGGATTACTGTTACACTTTTTGGAACCGCAGGGGCCAACCCTTCCCTTATAATTCTTATTACTCAATTAATTCTTGAGATATCAACAAACAGTTTCCATGAGCCTATCAAGGAAGGTCTAAGGAATAATAAAATGAAAAAAAAAAAAAAAAAAATCGATTTTTCTAAATTTCTAGACCAGACCACTGTCTTAAAGAATTCCCATTAGAATACGGGTTCGTAGATATAAATCTCTGTTTGAATTTTCATATACACGGTGTCCCATTTAAGAAGATCCACGCGCAAATATCTTCGAAATTTGACAACTTGTGAAATAAAAACGTTCTAGACAAGATTTGTCGGACTTGAAGAGAGAAATTTGATGGCTACTTCGGAATTGACCTTACAGTTGACCTTGAAGCTGCACTTTCTGAGAAATTGTCGAATTTCGAAGATATATGAGTGGGTGGGGTAAAATGGGACACCCCGTATATTTATGAAAATTCAAACAGAAAGTATATAAATATATGATGGCAAGTTATTGTAAAATACATAGTAGCCCTGATACAACGAGATGCATATTTATCGTCTTTTAACGACGTCATTAGGCAACTCTGAGTGCAAACAAACAACTGCTGCATTCGATAGAGCCCGTATCACCTTCAATACATATATATACGTATATTAAAATCTCGAATATATAAAACGATATATTTCCATGCTCAGGATGCCTGGCACAAAATAAATAAATAAAAGAAGACGTGACAAGCACAAAGATGACAAAAGGATTTCTATAAATCTCCCTTGCCTCCAGATCAAGTTCTGATACCAAATAACATCTTTCAGGCTTTTTATATATATTTGCTTCAAAAATGACTTGATGCACAAAATATATCAAAGCGTTTTAAAAAAATTGAGTGACTCTAAAATAATTCTAAAGCTATTTTGCAATACTCTCAACTGCAAAAGTTCCAGAAATAAAAATAATTAATACATCGCCTATCTGGAACCTAAAAACTTTTTCATTTTTCTTTCGAAAACCCGGCAGTATCACTGAGAATTGAAATCAATGAAGAACCTCTTATGGTCATGAATTCGCTTTTTATATTTTATTTTAACGTCAATATTAAACTGTCAGTATTTCCATTGTAAAACAAAAAAAAAACAAAAAAAAACAAAAATAGAAGTGCTCGTAAGATTTTTGGATAATGCATTGAGAGAGAAAAAAAAATGGCCGATTCAATAACATATTTCGTTGATTCAATGGCGAGTTCTTTGGTCAAAATGAATGAGTGATCAGTTGAAAAACGAGTATATTTTTTAAATACTTTATAATGTTGCTAATATGATTATATATAATTTTATTGGCACCCCGTAATGAGATATCTGATTGATCCAACAATTTTTTCCCTCAGTGTGCTTTGTAGTGCTTCGAAATAAAATTGTTCAGTAGATTTGTGCATAAGGCTTCATCATCGTGAAGGGAAGTGTCTTTGAACAGCACAAAGTTTTCACAGCATGTCCATCACGCTCTCCATCGAGCATGTGTTTTTGTTTTTCTTTTGCGGTTTATCCACAGCAGCAATCTTAGCGTCCACTCGGATTCTCCGAGTGTGTCATGAGACGACTCGATTAACGCCCTCGTTCAGCTTCTCTTCAGCGTTTTTATAGGGGAACATGGGGCAAAATGGACCCCTGGGGCAAAACGGGCTATCCAAATTTTTTCATTTCTGCGGCAAAGTGGGTTCTTCCAAAAATGAAGGAAAGTCAATTTTTTCTTCGAATTTGATCTTCCTTCACTTTTGGGAGAGCCCACTTTGCCCCAAAAATAAAAAATTTTGAATAGCCCGTTTTGCTCAAGGGGTCCATTTTGCCCCACATACCTCTATATACGCAGAAAAAACAGCTACCAAATACAGAGGATTTGTGCGAGCTTCACTCGTGCATGTTCACGAGCCATACGGTATCTCTGTTAATTAAGACGCTTTTGCGAAAAGATTCTTGCGCAATGATAATCAGGAGGAAAAAGAGTTAAATTCCTTATCTTATCGTCCGCTTATCGCTGCGCACTGCTACATACCTTCGACACGAGATTAATACAATAATTAGACCATTACTTTGGGCAAAAAAGCATTTTGCAACGAATACACCATCAGTCTGTCTAAATAAAGGATTTAAAAAAATTCATTTACTCATAAATATATTCATTTACTTCGATAACGAGGCTGAGAGGTCACGTTTATTTGCGGCGAAACGTAATCATACAGCCCTGCGTAAGAGAATTAAGCTCCACTGTATATTTACGCTGTTTTAATTTATATTTCGAGCGAGAGAAAACGAGGGACAGAGACGGTGAATTCGTTAAGGCTCTCGCAGGTCCTCGGTGGTATGTAACGACCATAACTTTTTTCTTTTTTTTTTTCTTTTTTCTCAAACACACCCGGACGAAATCCACTGCAGGAAGTCGTAAAGTCGATGTGAAGGAGGAGAGAAAATGCGAGAAGGACAGGGTCGTAAACGAGGGCAGGAATCCCTTGGCAACTTACCGCCATCGAAATATCACAGTTCACCATGAGCAGTGAGTTCTCTCCGACTCTTTGGCACTCGATCCAGAGATGCATTAGCTCGTGTATTACTTTTCAACGAATATTCTCACACTCGGTAAATCATTGTTTCGCATCATGACGATTTCACGAGAGTTCCAATGTCTCGAGAATTGAAAAAAATCCTCAGAAATACGAATAAGCCGGATTTTTATTTGTATGCAATAGAATTGCATTTCTGAGTTTTCACATTTTCATGCCAAACTCCAGAAAAGCTCATATTTTCGAGAAAATTCTTTTGTGGGAATCCTATCTGAATGAATATAAAGACGTGATTACGTTGTGCGTATTCGATATGAGATTTTCCGATTCTACAAATTTCATCTTTCAGGATATATCGTAATCTCAACATAATTTATGGAATTTTATGTCAAGCTTTCTTATAGAAACCATACTCGAGAAACATCATTTTCCATTCGATTCATCACCAAATATATATTTATCGAAATAATGATTTTCTTTCCTCGACAACATCTTCCAAATATCCATTTATTTCAAATAAAATATCGACTGAAATATTTTGTTTATTTTGTGGAATTAGTATCCGTGAGTCAAGTAAACTTTTCACATTTTTGATTGGACAAAATATTGAAAGAAAAACAGACCAGACTATAAATATCGTGAGTATGAAGAGCACACTTCATCTTTAATGATCTGTTAATTGTCGATAATTAATTAAAAGCTGTCAAACTGGTGCTGATATAAAAAGCTGAAGAACGAATAACGCGTTTCTCCATAATTATTAGGGGAACATGGGGCAAAATGGCCCCCTGGGGCAAGGTGGACAATTCAAAAAAAATTGTTTTTGGGGCAAAGTGAGCTCTTCTAAAAATGAAGGAAAGTCAAATTTTTCTTCGAATTCGATCTTCCTTCATTTTTTCGAGAGCCCATGTTTGCCTCAAAGATAAAAAACCTGCTTTGCTCCAGGGGTCCATTTTGCCCCATGTTCCCGTATATGACATTTCGTCTAAAATTTGTGTATCTAGAATTAACTAATTGAATAATGTCAACGAATCAACAATATTTAACACTAATTCGAGATACTTTTTTATCCGGTTTCTTGAGCAAAGTTTTGAAGTACGAATCGGTGTTTAGAATGTTATTTTTATTTAGTTTCGTTCCAAATGAACGAACTACGTCAAAAGGTTTAAACCAAATTAAATAAAATCCAAAAAGCTAAGAACGATGTCGCGTCTATAAATACAAAAGGATGCTATACGAATGGATATTCTTCCAACGACGACTTGACTCGCGTGATGGCGTGAAGACGGTACAGGATTCAGTCAGACAGGCATTCACGCATCAGAGCGTGTACTCAGGCTTTCGAGGAACCGAGTGCAGAAAGGAAGTCAGATATATAGAAAAGAGGAGAGAAATGAAGAAAGAGAGAGAAAGAGAGAAGAAGAAAGAGATAAAAAGAGAAAAAGAGATGAAGACAGAGAGAGAAAAAAGCAAAAAGGAATGGAGAGTGAGAGGATTGATAAAGTGAGTAGAAAAGAGAAGCTGAAGAGGAAGGCACATTGGGGCTACTTTAATTAGTGAGCCGACCCATCTGATAGGATCGGAAGCTTTTCTTGGGAAGGACTTTCGTGAGTGAGAGAGATATAGATGTTGAGAAGGTGGGACGTAAGGATGTCTGTGAGGTTAATGCGATTAAAGTATGCACTCGCACGAATACGATTCTCCGGGATCATTCGATAGTCTTGAGAGTAAAGAGTACCACAGAAATGTTAAGGTTGCTATATATATAATATAAAGGTAAAAAGAGGTGAGGATAAGACTGGTTGAAAGAGAGAAAGAGCATAATTTCAGCTGTGAATAGTTTTCGAAATGAAAGGATAAGGAGAGTCTGACTGAGATTGTAGTATAAATATAGGTCAACAAGGATATCACGTGCTCATCAGTTGTTTCGATCAGAATCTCAGAATGTAATCGTCCAATAGATGAAACTACATCATCCGGAGACATAAAGCTACAACTTGCAACAAATAAGGACGACCTTAGTTGACCCTGTTACTAAATCGTGAGAACCAACTAAATGGTGAAGAGAAAAAAAATACAAAATTAATAATACTTCGATCCCAGCACCTAACAAACGATCCATGATAAAATCATAATATGTATAAACGTTATAAAAAATATATAATAATTTATAAGAGTTATGGTGTTTATTTAAAAGGATATTGCTTCATGGTCGAGTAGAGATATGGCGCGTTCGTGGAATGGTGCCGAGGGAATACTGATTAGTACAAAGTATAAACGAGCAATGTTCACGTACGCTGTTACTTATTCTAAATTGCCACGAGAGAGAGAGAAAGAGAGAGAAATATAGAAAGAGGTCCTGCGGCGGCAACGAGAAATTCTGTACAATACACCTGTGAAGAAAGAGAAAGAAAGAGTAAAAGAGAAGAAAGGGCAACCGCGAAAAGACCAACGAGTCTCTCTCTCTCACTCTTGCACTTCTTCGAAGCTAAGATCTCGTCCGATTCTCCATAGGAGAACTGTATAGAGCTCAGGCTAAATCGTGATGCAAGCACTGCAAGAGAGGCCAAACTTGCGAGCGGTACCGAGAGCGTTTCGCAATTAACACGAAGTCACGAATAGCACACTGGTTCTCAGGCTTGGTTCACCGCTTCAACAAAAATTATGCCTGTAATCGAAGAGCGTACTTGCCCCTTGTTAGTTTTCTGTAATCGTAATGATAAATTGGAGAACATGGGGCAAAATGGACCCCTGGGACAAAGCGGGCTATCCAAGAAAATTTAATTTTGGAGCAAAGTGGGCTCAAAAATGAAGGAAAGTCAAATTTTTCTTCAAATTTGATCTTCCTTCATTTTGGAGAGAGCCCACTTTGGCCCAAAAATAAATTTTCTTGGATAGTCCATTTTGCCCCATGTTCCCTTATAAATTCCTCTAAATGTTGGTAATTAAAAAATGGACTTTAATTATGTTTAATTAAGAAACAAAAATACTGCCAGTTGACTGTGGTAGGCTCAGGTTTAAATCCTGTTAAATTATTACCAAACATTCCAAAATATATTCTCATTCTGTAAAAATGAATGTAAAGAATGACAAAATGATTGAATTGTCAAAAATACTAAGACTCGTGGAATCAATCACTTCTAAAAAGGATTTTTATTCATCATGACTGGTGAATATATATTTGTTTCGAAAGTGGTGCACGAGCAATAGTTTATCAAAGTCAGGAATAAAAGAGGCACAAAGGACCTTCCCATACGAAGTTATCTGCTGCATCAGGAATTTAATTCGTACGTACAGTGCTGAATTATTGTCCGGGGAAATATTTATCAAACACCAATTACGTCCTTATACAGTGTTGGACGATGAAATAAAAGGCAGACAAAGAAATTCGATATCGTCACTAAAAGGGACACGAATGTCAGATAAGCTAACAAATGTCCTCAATGAATAACAATATAAGAAAGCTCGTTCAATTTGTATTTCATTTACATTGGAAGACGTGCTCTGAGTTATAATTTATATCGCAGGAGGGCGGGAAAGACCGCGCGGACGAAATACTACCTTTCTGCGTACCAACCAAACCAGCAAAACGCGACTAAGAATTTAAACCAATGAACCACTCAGATGCACTGGTCGAACCGAATTCCCGATAAGATCAAATTAAGCGAGTTGTTTTTTCGTACGTTCCTTCCTTTGAGGATTGCGGAGAACAGAGAACGAGAGGGAAAGAGAGGAAAAGTAAAAGAGAGTTTGAATGATAATGCTACACTCAGGAACGGCTGCGAGGGAAGGTAAATGATCGCCTACACACTAATGAGCCTCTTTAACGTCAATAACTCTTTTCACAAACATTTTTGTTAGTTTACAATAATATTTCGTCTGCCAACTCGACGGCCCATTAGCTCAGTTGGTTAGAGCGTCGTGCTAATAACGCGAAGGTCGCGGGTTCGATCCCCTCATGGGCCAATTTTTTTTTCTTTGTACATTTCGTCACCATATGCATCTGGACTTTTGGTGTTATTTTATGCTTCTCTCATTTTATTCCATATGATTATTTATCGATTTTTTATTCTTCGTAATTTATTTTCTCAACGTTTGCATGTCAGGTCTTTGTTCTAATTCGTTTGGAATTTTCTCATTTATTTGATCATACCTTCAATTCTTTGAGAAATAAAAGTCTGGAAACTCATCAGTAACTTGAGAATTTCAATCATGAGTTTATTCCATTCAAATTTTTGCATGCGTTGAAAATGTTCGAAACATGAGCGTTATTGATATACAATGTTTGATGATTGAACGATTCATTAACTAATTCAAGAATACATAATAAATAAACAAGTCCAGAAAAAATAATGAGATAGAAAATGTCGAAGTTTTAAACTGGATGTAAATAGCACAAAAATTCAAAGTATCTTCATCGGCCCATTAGCTCAGTTGGTTAGAGCGTCGTGCTAATAACGCGAAGGTCGCGGGTTCGATCCCCTCATGGGCCATCTTATTTTTTTCTTTTTTTTCCCCAAGAAATCGTGAAAATTTCGAAATACTATAAACTAATTTTTTCCTTTAGTCATAAATTCATAATAATGATTAACAATAACAACAATTTATTAAATAAGAAAATTTTGTCTATAGATCCTAACTAAAAAAATCGGTGTGCACACAACTATAAGATTTACTGCGTTATGAGTCCGCAACAATTGAAAAAAATTATTTTATCGCCTTCAAAACTTCAGTAACTCGATTAATAAATGTAACTCTTTTTCTTATCTACAGAATAATACAATTATAAAATTATGGTATTATCAATTTATGAAGAAAATAATAAGGATAACTATAAAAATAATCCAAATAATAAATTTGGAATAAGAATAATAAACAAATTATATTTACACTTGTTGATACAAAAAAAAATGGTTGTGAATACACGAGGCTGGATAAATTGTAATGTAAAAGGCCCAAAACGTGACAAACTCGAAAACAAGTTGAAATTTTTCAACATTAAGCAGAAACCAAGTGATTTTTATAAAATTTGTAATAGGCAGAAGACAAAATAGACTCGTACGTGGTAGCAACATATCGGCCCATTAGCTCAGTTGGTTAGAGCGTCGTGCTAATAACGCGAAGGTCGCGGGTTCGATCCCCTCATGGGCCAATTTATTTTTTTCTTTTTTTTATTGTTTTTAACGATGAAATCGATCAGTTTACATCGTTTGGCCTTCGAATAAAAATAAAATGACGATTTACGTTAATTTAAAAAATATATATATTCGGCTCGTGTAAGACGAAAATACAGACGCTGCTGGTCTGACAAGAGATCCGACAGCACACGACGTTGGGTCGGATTTCAAGGTGATACTGCGGTAGTTCTTAGCAGTACTTGCTTATAGTCATACCATGGGCGGTCACTGGGTAGAATTTACGACCGATAAAGTAACAATAACGATGGCTACATCGACGAACGACCATCGACGAGTATTGCATTGTACTTGCAAAATTCAGTACGTCGGTTCAGACCGAGCGAGCTAGGTCCTGGAAACGTCATGCATTTATCGTAAATTCCCTCGCACGTATAAACAGGAAGGTGTAAATATGGACCCGGAACTGTATTTACAAAAAGTTTATTCGTTGTCCATTTTTCACATCACATTTAATTTTCTTATTACTTTAACGATTACGATGCAAAATTAATATTGATCGACGACATAAAAACTTAATTTACACAATTTTTCGAGCTGTAGAACTCCAATAAATAAATAAATAAATAGGTTATTAATCAATTTTTAATAAATCAACGATTAATCTTCACTTCATTGATTCCGTCGTACGAAAAATACGAAGAAAAAGTAGTGGTCCATATTCACACCAATTTCTCAAAATGCAGCCCTTTCTCTTCTACACACTTGGCCATCGCATTGTCGAACGAAAATGCGACGAGTGTCGTCGACGAGTTTTATGGCAGGAGACCAGAAAGAAGTTCACAGGTGTCTGCGCATTTACGTTCGTTTCGACGGCAACATAAATGACCAATGATCGTCATCAAAACTTATTATAGCGTGTTCACCCTTGCATGGCTGCACTGAGGACGAAGAAGCGAAACGACAGGGAAGCCAAGTTCCAGGTACGGGTAATAAGCTTTTCTCGATTTCATTGTTCGAAGAGATTCTTGTAATTTCCTTTTGACTTGGCTTTCAATGGAACTGGGAACAGAGGAGAAAAAAAAAATATTACGACGAAACGAAGTACCGAGAAGTGAAAGGGAAAAGATGACAGCTTCTTCAGGAGCATTTTTGCAAAAAACACAACATTTCAGTCAAAAATTTATGAGCAGAATTCGTTAATTACTTCTTTTTTATTAATTTTTCAAGGGACATAAAACGATCGAACAATTAATTACAGTCCTATAGTCAAAAATGCTCTGGGGTGTAAAATGGCATACCAAATTACATAAAAATTATAAACGAATAAATAAAAATGATGGATGTTAAAAAAAAAACATTTAAAAAAATGTTGAAAAAGATATAATTTCTCGACATGAGCTACAAGAGAACGTTTTGCAAATGAAAGTGTCGAGAATAACATGAATAAAAAAATAATATAAATGATAAATAATGGAAAAAAAATAAAAATAAAAGTAAATAAAAATAGAGTGGAAAGGGGAGAGATTGTAGATGCTCGAGTGCATATAACTCGGACCTGAAAAGCGAATTGAGGATAAGGGATTGCCGAGAGCCTATACTCGAGTACCAACTGGCCGTAAAGGACGAAAAAGTTGCGTCGTTATACGTTGCTCACATAGGGCGACACACTGCCGCTCGAACGATTTAACGTCTCTAGCGCCTCCTCTAATGGGCTGCAGTTGGAATAGTTTCAGAAAAATGGTCGTCGCTCCCAGCGGGCAAACTCAAATAAATGCGCGTACCGGATAAAACGATTTACTGGCGGGGTCACGAGCGGATAACGTTACCATTAGTATACTCGCTGTTGTACAATACACTTTCTATGTATGTATTATATTTCTGAAGTTGCTTTATTCACTCGTTGACTCTAGGATTTGTTACCTCGTGAATACCAACGCTCACCATTTCGACTTTGGTGAAAACGTTCAAAGATTACCTGTGTGTGTGTCTTTACGTGTGTGGATATGTGTCTGTCAGAAAGCTCGTTATAATTTCCATCATTTTACTGTTGGACCCAAGAGAATTAAGTCAAGTGTTCGTTTGTTTACGTCCATTGAACTCGAATGCTGAATTATTATTATTATTTCAGAGAAATGAGAAAAAAATGACATTAGACAGAGCCTGCGAAATGATTTGAACAAAGGATTTAAACGTTGTTCAAAAATTGGAGAAAAAATCATTGAAAAATAAGTAATCTTCAATTTTTTTTTTTGAAGAAAAATGTCGGTGGAATTTATTCTGAAAATGTCACGAAAATTCGTCAGAAATGATGAAGAAAAATGGATTTTTTTTTATATCTATACTTTTTTTTTTTCAAATTTATAATAGTTTTGGAGAAAAGTCAATTAAAGTTGGTTCAATGAATTCATTATTTTTCGGCAATGAAAAAAAACTTTATGCCTTAAAAACAATTGTATGAATATTGTTGATGCGAATACGATAAAATACACACACACCTTTAATAGACGTTTACCATTAACTAAAGCTCTGCTTTGTGGTTCAAGGCAGCATACTCCAAACATTTGGTCAACGAATACTAACAAACAGAAGTAGTAATTTCGTAATGGATTCCGAAATTCCTACTGAGAATGTTTAGCTTATCGCAAATCATGTTTTACATTAGCAATACGTGGAATACTACGACTGACATGATGAAACCACGAATAGAAAAAGACCCTTTTCTAAAAATAGTGCAACTTTCCTTGGTGGTTTGCAATAAATGCGTTTGAGAGTTAGGAAACTTGTATTTTGAGCAGTCATTCATTTCGTAAATTAATTAAAACCAAAATATATCCGGTATCTGTACTTTTAACGTTTTTTATTCAAAGGATTTGAATTAAAAAACATTTTTAATACCTTTTAAATGTATAAATTGAATAAGAAATATACAATAAACACAAAATTTATTTGATTAAATGTGACAGACAAGATGAATAGAATGAATTTAATCGAAAATTTCTATGGTTTATGATCAAATTAATCAATAAAAATAATAATAATTTAAATAAAAATAAATTACTACTTAAAGAATCTCAAGTCTTTAAACGAGAAGAAACTTATTAAAATAACTGAAATTGCAATTTTATTTGCTCCTTCATAAATTAATATTTGATAATAATTAATAAAAAGACCACTCAGAAAACCCACTTCCCAGGCCTTCCATGCGGAGCGCGAAAGGTGAACGATCATCGATGACTGAAATTCCAATTAAAAATTGAATTTTCGAGTCGTCCTCACGCTCAGGGAAGAGGATTACATCTCTTCATCGTGGCTGCATCGACTCCACTATTGAGTAGAGAGAATGTGAAGATATACTACAGAAATGATCCTGTGAAGTATGATCTTAACAATTCGAGCCACCGCCGAGTTCTTATAACCACCGGGCGCTGCTTCGTTTGCGAGAAACAGTGAACGCTCGTAGCGCCATCTAGCGGCAGGATTGGGAGGCGCGCGTAGCCCGAGCCGAGCTCGCAACTGACTCACGTGTTCGTCGAGGTCGTTCGTTCGGTTTCGTCATCGCATGCCATAAATAGATATAGCGCGACGTGATATACGTACTCTGGAGCTGGCTGACTGGTGGTTGAATGACATTATGACATAATCGATTCGATTACCGGTTATAAGTTTATACTGTCATAAAATAATCAGTTTTATGTGGTCATTTATTTATCATTCAAATAGTGAGCAAAAAAAAACTGACTTAATACTTCTGGTTCGAAGAGCTTTGATATTTAATAAAAAATAAATAAATATTGTTGAATTGTTCGATAAAGTTATATCGTTCAATTATTAGTAAACATTAATCTTTTTAAAATACTTCATTAATTTCGATCACGAAATAATATTTCTACATCTAATCTACTTACATGTAAAATATATTATAATTATTTAATGGAGGAGTAAAAAAATCTGTAAAATGCATCATTTGACTATTAATTTGAATAATTATTCTTTTAAATCCTACATAACATGAGGCCTAAGGGTTCGGGGAGAACGCCAGAAGGTAAAAGGGTGAGAATATCCAAGAGGGTTGGGACAAACCCTTGGATGAGCAAAATAGCCCGCAGCGAAACGTCAAGGCGATGGTAAACAATGCGAGCATACATTACTTACAGAAGGCCTATATCCACGCGCATTGTGCTATTTCGGTGCATTTGCTCGAACAACGCGTCATGCTATTGCTGCACCGTTGCGCTAAGCTCTTGTCGGTCCATGTATGTATATATGTATGTATGTATAGAAATATGGGGCAAAATGGACCCCTGAGCAAAATGGGTGAACCAAAATTTGTTATCTTTGGAGTAAAGTGGGCTCTCCCAAAAATGAAGGAAGATCAAATTCGAAGAAAAATTTGACTTTCCTTCATTTTTGGGAGAGCCCACTTTGCCTCAAAAATAAAAATGTTTGGATTGGCCGCTTTGCCCCAGGGGTCCATTTTACCCCATGTTCCCCTATATAGTATACACACATGCATAAACCGTTTGTTGTCCTGCAGTTCTCGATGCAGCCACCGCCTAAGCCACTTAGTTGTCAGAGGGATGCGTTCAGACTCTAGGCGACCATTTATCCTGGTCTCTGCTGTCTCATTGTATTTGAAAAGCGGTTCAGACAAAGTACAGAATGCAACGAAATATAAACAATTGGCATATTTATCATACGAATTATTGTTGTGCATCCGCGATTATAAATATTAATGTTCAACCATTTTTTTTTTTTTTAATACGTAAAAGACGCCTTAAAGCTAAAGAGAACTCCAAAAACGGACCAGAGTTCCTTAATTAATGTGACATTGAAGTCTACAATTTTCGGATGTAACACGATTTTAAGATTTTTTAAACAAAACTCAAAGATTACGTGACGTTATGAAACAAAGAAAAAACGACAAAAATGATGCAAATTTTGCTAATTAAGACACTGACATAATATGGAAAAAAATTCGAGTCCTTTTTGGAATGCCAATTACAATGGTATCATAGAATTTACATAATGGTGCAAGTTCCTTCAATTTTAGTATCTTTGGCACGTCCATTTCCGGGTACCTTCTCGTTTGATACTGTTTTTAAGGGCTGGACAGCCCTGGAAGTATTGATTAATCCAGTATCTAAGATAAATGACTGTTTGACGACGATCTGGAGGTACAATCGCAGACAAAAGTACCCAGAATTCTTATTTCTCTGACTTTATGGTTTTTAACGTATCTGCAGTGAAAAGTAATGCATATTTTTTTTTCTTATAAAAGAAAAATTCTATTTGTCACTGAGACGTTCGAATAAAAGATAAATTGTTCTGCTAGTAATGCCAGTTTCCTAATTTTAACCCATTTTGATATATCTTAACATATTATACACAACAGATTTTTTACTCGAGACAATTCATGTTGATTGTAGAGTGCATCGACTCACGTATGAAGCAAATGCACTTGAGATATAAATATATATATTGGCGAACATGGGGCAAAATGGACCCCTAGGGCAAAGCGGGCAATCTAAAAAGAAAATATATTTTTGAGGCAAAGTGGGCACTCCCAGAAATGAAGGAAGATCAAATTTGAAGGAAAATTTGACTTCCTTTCATTTTTCGGAGAGCCCAATTTGCCCGAAAAATATTTTTTTTGGATTGCCTAGGGGTCCATTTTGCCCCATGTTTCCCTATATATTGCAATAAAGGGTGGTTTTTAGTTTGATTTTTAATCCTGAAACTTGGGAGCATCGGATCAAAACGATGAAAAGAGGTTGAGAGCCTGATTCGATGGAGAAATCCTGCGGGTTCTTTGACCGAGTTTGGCGATAGCCAATTTCTCATTTACTTTTTCAGTATAAAACGCCTGAGCCACTTAGCCACGACGCGCCAGCTACTTGCTCCAATCTTCTTCGTGTAATCTCCTCTTTATTGGCTCTGACAAAAAGCCTCCAATTAGCTCGCATAACATTACTGTAATTACGGAAAAGAAAGAACCCTGTCGGCCGGATACGAGAACGCGATATGAGCCTTCGATATGCCTGCCAAAATATCCAATCGCTTTTTCCGGCTTTATTCGTATCTGTTATACGAATTGCTGCTGTATGTGTACCATAAAGAAATTTTAGCAAAATACACCACGTGTTGGTAACAAATTGCGTTCGATTTCTGATTATAGTCGAATAAAAATTGTGCAAATAGTATACGATGACGAAACGAACAATCTTATTTCACATAAAATATAATCATTTTTAATTAATTACACATTTTAATCAAATTCTTTGTAAAGTATTTCAACTGATTTATTTTACGTGAAAACAATCCCTTAAGGTTATGATAATTCTGTTCTGAAATAATGTTTTGACGATATAATGAATTCGGAACTCATAAAGACTTTTTTTTTCTGGAATATTGCAAAAATCCAAAAATTTTGAAGTTTTTTAATGTAAAATATCAATTTTGAAAAACCACGTTCTAAAGACTCGGTTTTAAGTATAGAAACAACGTAAAATTACGAAAATCATTAAATATTCAATTATTACGAAGAGAATCTGTAAATTGATGTGTGTTTGACATGAAACGTCAGCGTTTACGTCATGGACGTAAATGGCTTTCGTAATCCCATTTTGTCGAGGCAATTTGGAGCTTCGTGCGGATTTTCTTCGAAAGTGTAAAGTGAGAAGTTCTACACGAAGGGTCTAAGAATAGTTTGGTGAGTTTAATTTGTGCTGAAATTGTCCACAGCGAAGGTTTCACTTTCGGTAGTGAGGCCATGTATTTCCGACCATAATACGTATTCTATCATATGGTCGGTAACAAAACACCGAAACTAAACACTTCGTATGAGCTGTATATTTAGGGGAACATGGGGCAATATGGACCCCTGGTGTAAAGCGGGCTATGCAATTTTTTTTATTGTTGGGGCAAAGTGGGCTCTCCAAAAAATGAAGGGAGATCAAATTTGAAGAAAAATTTGACTTTCCTTCATTTTTGGGAGAGCCCATTTTGCCCCAAAAACATTTTTTTTAGATAGCCCGCTTTGCCCCAGGGGTCCATTTTGCCCCATGTTCCCCTACATGGAAAATAAGTAAGAATCATGCATACAAATGAGGGGGTCCTTTCGGCTCGTATTCGTGAATATTAGAACCGAGCGAAATAAGCAATCTGTATCATTTTAACGCGACAATCCGAGTATCCTTAAACAGCGTACCAAGTACACAACAAACGAGATGAAGAGCCGAGTAACAAGAGCCCGCTCAGGTGAAAGCTTTTGCTAAAGTTTCTACGATGTAATTAAGGGTCTGTAAAACAGATGTGGTTACAAAAGTGAGAGAAACAGAACGAGAGAGAGAGAGAGGGAACGAAATGTTATTAGTGCGCGGTTTGCCGCAGAGCAAACGAGACAGATCAAGATTGTGTTTCACATCAACCTGCTTAACGCGTCCCACAGAGTCTAGTGTCATCCCTTTATGACTTATACATGTAACTTCGAGTTATACCGAATCTCGTACTGTTAAAACACAAAAAAAAATTACAGTTAAAATAAAAAGTTAAATAATCACTATTCACGATTCCATTTTTGCAAATTCGTCATAAATTTGTTTATCTTCATTATATTTGCTCTTTTGGTTGAGGTTAATGACTTTTTTTTTGAGTTTTGATAACAAACGTTGTATAAAAAGGTAAGCAGGTAAAATACACGAGTTAAATGAATGTCATTAAATAGATAAATAAATCAAGCTTTTCCACCCATTTTATCATCCGATCCTCGTACACGCCGGACTTAAAGATTTAATATCACTTTATACAGAGGCAAAAGAACCGCCGTGTTCAAAGACCAAGTCCGAGTTTATCTAGTATCGAGGTCCACCGAACGCATGAGATCCAAGTGAAAAAAAAGAAGAAATAACGAATAAAATAACGTAAGAGAATAAAAAAAAGAAGGTGGGGTATGAGGTCGAGTATATATCGCATGAGAGCCGCTTGTGGCGACTACGCCGGTGTAATCGGTGATTCGATCGTACACGCATACACACATGCACGTATTTTAGGGAACATGGGGTAAAATGGACCCTTGGGGGAAAGCGGGGTAGCCAACATTTTTAATTTTTGGGGCAAAGTGGGCTCTTCCAAAAATGAAGGAAGATAAAATTCGAAGAAGAATTTGACTTTCCTCCATTTTTGGGAGAGCCCACTTTGCCCCAAAGATTAAAAAATTCGAAGAGCCCGCTTTGCCCCAGGGGTCCATTTTGCCCCATGTTCCCCTAAGTCTCTTGTGAGCGAGAGTATTAAAAGGAAAATAAAATTATTTAAAAGACGTGGAATTCGGGCGTTCGCCGCAGCCGTATTCACCGGCTGGTCGGATCCGTGGTCCGCTGTAGGGCCAGGACGAACCGCAGAAGCTGCATCACCAGGACGGTGGGAGAGAAGCGAAAAGCAGCCGCATTCGCGGTTTCTTCTCGTAGCTGCTACGTTCAGATGGTGGACACACACGTTTCGTCCTTTCTCTCGAGCGGGTCCGTCCACTCAACTCACCCTCGCGGATCGTTTCTTTCCGATAGCATTATATCTTCGAAGCTGGTCGAATATATACCTCGTCTCTCTTTTCGTTCATCTCATCGCTCCTTCTTCCTTTTTTATTCTCCCTCTATCTTCTCTTTTTCTCATTTTTATTTCCTCGTTATTGCTCCTCTTCCTCGCGTTGATTTGCCAGGCACCTGCCAACTGTTCGTTCCCGTCCTTCTTATTTTCCTTCGAGCAGACAGCATCACCACACACTCTGAGCCTCTTCTCCCTTCAAAAAGATAACAATTTTATCCAAATCCTGATAAACGTTATTATGTTTCATTCTTTTTTTCTCTCCTCTTTCCTTCAATTATTCGTTGCGCTTCTCCCTGATCGAAACGCTCTTCATTTATCATGGAGTATGATCGAAAATACCAAATTGACGAGGATAATCATACGATGCCTCGGAGAACGTTTTACCTAAAAATTACGAAGCTTTCGGCTACTTGCGCTTCCAACGGAAAGAGCATCTTCAGACATTCCTTGAAATTCCATTTGAATATCATTGACAATATACCAGCATTACCATTTAATCTTCAAAGAGGATTACATTAAGGAACGTTTCCTCCGGGATATTAAAAAAAAAAAAAAGGATCAGGATTGGTGCGAGGTGTTTCCAACGAAGCTCGCACAAGAGAATCTTCCAGTGTGACGAATGGTTGGACGCCAAATCGGCACATCGGATGAAATGTTGTATGTACGAGAGAAAAGAGACTCTCATGGCTATTCGGTAGGTGGTGGAAGAGGGATGTAAGCTTTGCTCTTCGTGGTATGTATATCACAGTCGAAGATCGTAACCCTGCAGCCGTTTATATACGTTAAGATACCGGCTATACTTTAGTAAGAACACGTACACACACACACACGCACATAAGTTTATTGCTTGCTATGTATGTTAAGTCGGTGTACACATTGCTAAGATGCCATAGTACCGAGGTGCGCTTCTGCAGGGATCGGTTTCTCTCCCGGATTCTCAGCTTTCAACTCTCAGCACAAGCAGCTTCTCCACGCGAGGAGCTCTTGCTTTACGACGTTACCCGATGAATCCCTTTCCTCGCAAACCTTCCCCGGAGTGTAATTTTATCGGGAGCGAGTATAAGGTGGACATACCCTACGCAAACAGCAAGTGCAAATGTTAAACGAGCTAAGAAAAATGTATTATGGAAAGAGAAACCAGCTTTTATTTATTGTCTTCGTAATATTCCCGAGCTATTGTTGATGGGGCTGCTGTTTCGTGTCATACAATATTTACAGACCCTTATGGCTATGCATTGTGCGTAACACTAAACACGATGATACGCGACTGTGTATTCGATGCTTATCGTCTGCGTAGCGAAACGTCAAATCGCCAAATGATTCTATGGTTACATCTGCAAACTGGAGTTACATTCTTTAATTGTGAAATAACGTCAACTTACAGAGAACGTCCGACAAAGATTCCAAAACTGAAATAGGGGAACATGGGGCAATATGGACCCCTGGGGCAAAGCGGGCAATCCGAATTTTTTTATCGTTGGGGTAAAGTGGACTCTCCCAAAAATAAAGGAAGATCAAATTCGAAGAAAAATTTGACTTTCCTTCATTTTTGGGAGAGCCCATTTCGACCCAAAAATGAAAAATTTCCAATAGTCCGCTTTGCCCCAGGGGTCCATTTTGCCCCATGTTCCCCTATTCCATATGAATGTGGCTCTGTCTTCTAAAAATGACTAAAAATGACTGAAAAAGCATTATTGCAGCTAAATTATCATAATTCGTAGTCCATAACTGACGCAAAGAGGCAAATTGTACAAAAGTCCTATTACGATATCCTAGGATGACGTCATCCATAGAACAATTTTACTTTTAAATTATTCACGGAATGGTTGCTGCTGTAAGCAGGCTTCTTGATCAGGTGGCACGTGTTTAGCACCAACAGCATGGTCTTTACTTCACGTTTTGGAACATTTTGTCCTAAAGAATGATTTCACTAATAGTCTGCGACGCATGACCAGTTTTGCATACAGCGTGGAGCTCGTGAAGTTGATGGAAGAGTGTGCTTGTGCAGCTTCTAGATGCAGAATAAGCATCAGTGAGTTAGTATTTACGCAAGTCGAGGTTCAGGTGGCCGAGGGCATAACCAAGAGTTTCTCGGCAATGCCAACGAACCGGCTAACCGTATAACTCGCATTTACATACAGCGGATCTCCTACCGACTCGGTATATGAATAAATATGATGAAAGAGAGAGAGAGAGCAGAAGTAAGAGAGAAATGAAGGAAGAGGAAATGAATCTGAACGACTGTCAGCGAATAAACATACTTCGCGAGCATTCTCTGCCTGCAGATCTCATCTACCGAATGTGTCTATCTCTATATAACTCATTTACTGGACTATCTGATCTCTTCTGTTTTCCGTCTCGTCTACACCGATTTCCATTTCTGTGAAAAGAAAAAAAAACTTTCCAACGGTCCGCAACCGAGACAGAAATCTATCCTGCGACCACATAAATATCTTATGGCTTTTAGACGTGGTTTTAGACTTATCCATGCGTCAAATAAAAAGTTAATCCAAGCAGAACCTCTCGGTAATGGTTTGTGACGCAAAATGGAACGAAAGTATTCCATGACGTGCTGATGGAAAATCCTCCTGCTAAAAAGACCTTCTACTGATCCAACCAACGCACCACTATCTCTCTCCCTCTCTCCCCCTCTCTCTCTCTCTCGTGCCATTCAACAATTAAATCATTTATTCGTTCAATTAGAGACACCGCTATTCGCAATTCGAGTCCTTCTTCTCTTCTTCTCCTCAAAACTCATCTGTCCTCGGTTGAAGCTCTATCTGGTCGCGGCGTTTACGAAACTTTCCTCATTCAATCAGCGCACTTCACGACGTCCGCGTCAAGTCATCTCCAGCTTTAAGTCTATATAGATAGATAAATACTAACTCATCCACTACGTTTCATCTGTTCTCTGATTATTTAATGAATTTTCGTAATACAATAACGAGAGAAGATTCGCACGAAATTTGATGCTGAGCTGTTGATGAACCAGACCACAAACCGAGAGTTATTTATTCAAGTGGAGAGTCGAGAGCAAATGTTGTTATGGTAAATATGGTAGAAAAATACATCATCTCGACCGGTTAAGAAATAAATCTCGTGTTTCTCATTCAGTAACAAGAAAAAAATGATAAAATGACATCCAAGATGCTGTCAATCAAATTTATGACTGAAATGACAATGATTGGAAGGTTTCATGGTCCCATTTCATGATGATGGGTTTTTTTGACCCACCAGATTTTTTTTGCATCAAGCCGTGAGAAAATTACAGCTACAGCATTTCCTTTGTAAGTTATTTATTATTTTTACGTACTCCATTGAAGTTGGCATTGTTGGAATGCGTCCAAAACTATTTTCACGTATTTTTGAGTTGACAGAATGTTTTTTTATTGGTTTAGCCATCGATAAAGAGTGCGCAGCCTTTAAGGGAAGTTGTAGAAATTCCTCATGATCAATTTAACGATGTTATCAATTTTGAAAGTTGATCGGATCTCATGAAAGTATCTAAACCTTTGTGCAGTACTTAAAATGGAGTTTTAAGGCGTTAACGAAGTTTTAGAAGCCTCGCCAGAACAGAGACACTGCTCTTGATGCAGTTCTTACTTCGGGTTGAAAAAAGACAAGACTATAAAGAGCGAGGGTCGCGCTTATTTCTCTTCGGTCCCTCCGGCAAAGAGACACCCGCGTGGAATGAGAGATTTGCATGAGAAACCACTTCGTGGTTGCGCTTTCGCTTCCTTTCACTCGTGTAGTGTCTCTCTTGGTTATCCAACGAGTTCTCTCAAAGAAAGACCACAGAGTCACAACGGAGTCCTTACAACGGATAGGATAAACACTCGTCGTCTACGGAGTAGTGTTACCCCTCGCGTTTCGTCCACTCTTCTTCTTCTTTCTCCTTTTCTCTTCTTTTCTTCTTTCTTTATCCCTTTCTTTTTGCTCTTTCTCTGCTTTATCTTTGTCTTTTTCCGTTGGCAGCGAGTCGAGCGGTTTTCATCGCGTTGCAATGCAACTTATAGGTTCAAGAGACCGGATGTAGCATAAGAAATTCTCAGAAAATGAGGCTCGGGGAATGAGGAAGAGTGTTTTAAGCACTTTGCGGTTTCGAGTGTGCGGTACATATTTGTACACATTAATATCAATCCTACACCATGTGAGCCATGAGCTGCCAAAAAATATCTTTCAATGAATATATTCCTTCGTTCGATTTATCCTCTTGTTGGCTTATGTTCTTAAATTTCATTTATAAAATTGAGTATTTACAAGGAAATGTATTTTAAAAAACACATACAACGACTTCGCATATAAATCAATATTTCCTTGAGATATTTCTCATTCGTTGAAAGTCTCTTTTCAAAGGAAATCTTCGCACTGATAGCAATTATCACTGGATCCGTAGAGACTATCCAGTTTGAGAAGAACTTGAAGATACAGATAAACAAAAATGAAAGTGTTGATCCCATTCGAGTGCTATGGATTCAGAAGATCCAAAGAAGTACGAAGGATGATGAAAAGAGACATAAGGTGAGACCTTTTTCTTATTATTATTGCAGATAAGGGTGTGATATGAAAACACTGAGAAGAGAATCGATAAAGAAAGAGAAACACTGCAATGAGGAAACTATAAAAAGTATAAAAGTGAGATCTAGTGAGTGGGTGTTGATGCAGGACGTCTGCACATATGGAGGATGAGAGAGCGTTGTGGAAGAGGCTGAAAAAGAACCAATCGAGAAACTTTGAGCTCTGTATAGACATAATATAGAGAAATATGGGGCAAAATGGACCCCTGGAGCAAAGCGGGCTATCCAGAAAAACATTATTTTTGGGGCGACGTGAGCTCTCTCGAAAATGAAGGAACGTCAAATTTTCTTCGAATTTGAGCTTCCTTCATTTTTGGGAGAGCCCATTTTGCCCCATGTTCCCCTACGTATCACAAAGAATTCATGAGTAATATTCATCAATGTGTATGCATTGATGCATGTTTACGTGAGAGTATGCTGAGCATTCATCACATGTTACGAATATGTTACGAGAGTTTGCCGTTTTTTCGTAAAATACCCGGAGGATCAACAGCAGGCAAGTTCGACAGTTTGTGCTCGAGGGAGATGAGACGAGGGAATGAATTTCCAACGCCAACTTCACTTCAATGCGGTAAAAGAGAGATGAAGATGGAGAGAAAGAGAGAGAGAGCGAGAGAAAAGGAAGGACGGGAAATTGGGAGAAGGCCCCAACAGTGTTTGTCTTCGCGGTAGGAACGTTGTTTGCGTTGGTGCCTGCCTCGAGCAGAGCGATGACTGACCACAATGATTGTATTACCGTGCTCCCGAACCACATGTGAACGCTTGTCTGGGCTGCCGAATTTCTGACCCCCGATCCGTGTTCTCCTCCATACTGTAGATTCAGGCAACTATATACATGCGTCTGATAAATTATACATTTTGCATTAGTACCGCGCAACCATTGCATTCCAGTGAAGAAATTCTTTAAACGAAATATTTTGGTGTCAAAAATATGAAAGTGATGGTAAAAGATCGGATAAAAAATCAAAAATTTATTCATTTAATTCCATGTTCATTCAAAAATGTTGTGTGATCAAGAACTTAATAAGGGAAAGTTAATTTCCTCTTTTTATTGTAAGGGAACGTGGGGCAAAATGAATCCTATTTTTATTTTTATTTTTGGAAGAGCCCACTTTGCCCCAGGGGTCCATTTTGCCCCATGTTTCCCTATGATACATTTTTTTTTATAACCAATGGCATTTTTGATTATAATATTATTGTTTGATAAAACCAGAAGGTCGAAAAAACGTAATTACAAGACACAAAGAGCAGGATTATGGAAAGAAAGAAAAAACCATATTGTATTTTTTTGTTTATCTTTCTATTCATCTGGATATTGTAGTTTTAAGGGAAGTTGCAAAAATAAGGTTGAGAGTCTCAAACATAACGAAAAACTAAAAAAAAAAAATACTACAAAATGTAGATAGAATATGAAATGGGAATAAAAGCTGGAATTTATTATGATGAATAACGTGTGTCCAGCTGGATGAACATACAGTTTTACCAAAAGAGATAATGAAAGCTAAAGCTTTCATTCCTTCTTCGTTCTAATCTAACCCGATGCAGCACTCGCTTATTTTCTGGAGATGGCTTCAAGCACTCGGATACTGTGTTAAAAAAAACTTTTGCTCATTATTCAGGATTAACACAACGCTAAAGCAAAAAGAAATACGGTGCGAGGACAGGAATTGTAGAGGAGAACGCGAGATTGAGAAGAAGAGGGATGGATGTGGAGAACGGTTTTTTGTACATTTTCAAATTTTTTCTCTACAGAGTCCGTTAAAAAACACTGGCAAACAGTTTGAACAGGAAAAAGCCTCACCCTTTTTTTTTCACATTCTCATTTTTCATAAAATATTAACAATGTTTATCATGGAAAAGATTTCTTTTTAGATCAAATTCGAAGAAAAATTTGACTTTCCTTCATTTTTGAGAGAGCCCACTTTGCCCCAAAAGTAAGAAAATTTCGCTAGCACGCTTTGCCCCAGGGGGCCATTTTGCCCCATGTTCCCCTAATAATTATGGAAAAACGCGTTATTCGTTCTTCAGCTTTTTATATCAGCACCAGTTTGACAGCTTTTAATTAATTATCGACAATTAACAGATCATTAAAGATGAAAACGACAAGTTTAGCATTTTTGTCTGTAGGTCTCTGCCATTCATGCAACTTAGTAGCAATATTTGAATGTTCCTGTATATACGTTAAAAAGTTTCCATTCACAAAGAAACGGAGGTATGTCATGTCGTCCATAGTGCCCTTTACTCATTACAGCCTTTAGCGAAGCAAAATGCAACATAGGAAGAATCAGCAACTAGTAACGCGAACGTTCAGACTTGGGGAACTTCAGAAGTTTCATTGTCGTTCTGTCTGGCATGTGGATTAGCGAGGAAAATATATTATTTTGTTAGCGAGACTAAAGGGCTCAGGGTGGCTCAAAACGTTGACGCTTCACAGGCTCTTTCCTTCCTCGCTCATTCGTTTCTTTCTTTTTTGCTTCCTCCCTTAAACGGAATGAGAGTGTTCTAGTTGCTGCGCACGTCACCTGTCTGAGCTTCATCATCTCTCTCCGTCTATCGTGGGCGAGATACTCATATATTTCTCTATCTCTATAGCAAACTCTAACCGTATTCAACTCAGGTTACCAGAGAATCATCTTAGCTCCTCTGTTACGAGCTGCTCTATTAATGAATAGTTTAGAGATCATGTCTCGAATATACACAAGAATTTCTCTTCCTTTGGACTTTCAATTTCCGAGAAAAGATCGTGTCCGAAATGAGTTTTTTTAAATCAAATGATTTAGAGGATCACTAAGAGGTAAAAAAATGACCCTCTGGGGGTTTTAACGTCGAATATTTTTAGAATTGATAGATTTTTTTGCACGATTCAGTGTAAATATTTCTTATTTATATATATTTCACACGTTTTTGATAGAACAGTTGTTGACTCAGTAACTCACTAGTCAAGGTCGTAAATTCTTCGCATTTAGCTAATTAATAGGGCAAAGTGGACCCCTGGGTCAAAGCGGGCTATCCAATTTTTTTAATTTTTAGGAGAGTCCATTTTGCCCCAAAAATAAAAAATTTTAGCTAGGCCATTTTGCCCCATGTTCCCCTAATTTTGACGTTTCAGTCAAGAGCTAGTTTAATTTATTAATGACGTTATCGGGTCTGCTTGTGTGCCCAAAAAGTACGACCCTTCGTGACAGGAATATCTTATAAGATTTGGTTGGAAAGTAATGAGGAGTAATTAATAAAAAATCGTTTAGAAATTCTATAATCTGTGTAAGATTTTAAGACATTTTCTTACTCCGAAAAGTTTAAATTTTTATATCGAAGTCACTGAATTAAACAATTTTTCTATGGGACTTCATTTTAGAATGTATTTTTCTACATAAAAATATTTTTTTACTTAATTATTAACTCGTTAGATGAATTTGTGCAATGAAAAGTGTTAAATGTACTGTATAATCAAACGTGAAACATCATCTCGTCCAAAGCATTTAATTTCTACCTCCAGGGAAGCTCTCGCATACGAGCATCGAATTTCTCTTTTCCTCTCTTTTTCTCCAGTCCATATTTCTCTTTACGCGTTATTTGGATGAACCGCACGAGAGTTGCTGTATACAGAACTGTCTAAAGTTTGCAAGCTTCCATAAATCAACGCGTCAAACCTCTCGTTATGCTGCTTGCCTACACTCATCTCTCGTGTTTTCACCCTCTCAAACTCTCTTCATTTGCCATCGTTGGCATTCCCGAGCCTGCTATTCGATTTTCAACGTACAAATCTTCGTCTCTCTCACTCCCTTCATCTCTTATCGTAACTTTATGAGCTTTTTAGTATTCGAACTTTGACTAGTTTGACTCATTTACTCTGTAGGTAAGTTAGCGAATAGTTGGCAAACTGGAAAACGCGCGTTCCTTTGGCCAGCAGGGTAATTACAGCAAAGAAGATAACGAGCTTTTTTCCTCGGAGTTTCAAACATATTTTTTCACATATATTTTCTTTTTCTCCTTTTTTAACAAAGATTGTTTCTCTTTGACCCGGACTCTAGTTTTAAGACTGTCTTATACACTATTTTATTTATTTATTGATCTATAGGGGAACATGGGGCAAAATGGGTCCCTGGGGCAAAGCGAGCAATCGAATTTTTTTAATTTTTGGTAAAAAGTATCGAATTTGAAGAAAAATTTAACTTTCTATCATTTTTAGGAGAGCCCACTTTGCCCCAGGGGTCCATTTTGCCCCATATTCCCATATAATAAAAATATAAGCAAAAAAACGCACATTACATGTCAACGCATGGTCCTATATTTCTTCGCTAACACTTAGACAATGACAAAAGAGATTTTTCCCTCGCTCTAGACCCTCTCCGGTTAATCTTCATTCTCGAACTTCGTCTCCGGAGGGATAGCCAAGCGAGCTACGGAAAAGTAGAGAGAATATAACACAAGCTTTTGCTCGGCGTGTCTTCGAAAAGAAGATAGTCGCACGAGGTTTTCGTTGTACTTACACTATACTCGGGCTCGAGGTTCAGTCTGCAAGATTTGATATATATATTTATACACATATATACCTACATTTATATATATATATATATATATTGTTCTAATGGAGATATGTTGCCAGTAGCAAATCCCAGCTCGCACACGTTTCCCGATATCCGAGCGCGCACTTGGGATATCCTTCTCGCCATTTCTTCAGCTTTATTCCTCATCTCTCGCTCGCGCATGGTGGTCTGATAAAATTTATCACGTTGAAAAACTTTCAGGGCACTATCCACGATCTTTTGTCGACTATGTTTCTATATCCCGCGTGGATAGATTTAAATTTTCAACTAATACAATCCCAGATCGTTCGGTTTGCTTGAAAGATTGAGAAAAATACAAAACCAATCATTCATTTATAGGAAAAAAAAAATAAATATCATTTAGTGAAAGAAATATTTGATGTTCTTAAAACAGCAACAACATATTTTTTCCAACAGATTTCACGGTTCCCTCATTTTCATCGTGTCTGAGCCTCAAATTATATCTATGACAATTTTGATAATTGCTCATCGTCCGTAATGAAAATCACTTGAAAAAAAGGTAAAATTATTTTTCGATCGAATGATCGAAACAATTAGGGGAATATGGGGCAAATTGGCCACATGGGGCAAAATGGCCACTTACTAAATAGATTTTTACCACACTCGAGGGGGTGGCCACTTTGCCCGAAATGTTTTTTCTTTCCAAATTCAGGAAACAAGAAGGTAGAATCAATTTTAGGACTTGAAAATAAGTAAATGGCCCTGTCCTCACCAATGATATCCGCTAAATTTCTTAAGTAGGCCATTTTGCCCCATATTTCTCTACAAATTTAGGTGGCTACAGTTTAACGAGATTTCAAGTGGTTAGCACCATCAAAAAATTGTAAAAATAGAGTTTTCTGCTTAGCAATTGATACACGAACTTATATTATTTATAAATATAATAATGCAAGCATCGTGTATGAAGTGATTGACTGAATAATTGACTTTTTTCCTGTTACTTTTTCTCTCATAGCGTCATAGAATCTACAGCGCTGAAAATTATGTGCAAGCAAAAGAAGGGGAAGAAATGAGAGGCGTTGAAGCAACGTTAGCAGAAAAATTCTTCAACAAACATCATTTGCCTTTTGAAAATTAAGGCTCCGCTAGTCTCGCGTACTCAAAGAGATTCAGCTGAGAAATTCGGTCGCTCCCATGTTGATTTTAATCTGCCTCTTTGCCTCCGGTCGTACTCCTCTCTACAATGTGATGATATACATCGTAGTAGTTTGTCGGGGCTTTACGTTAGGAAGCTTTGAAATGAGCGTGGACTCTATTTAGCCAAGTCTTATCAGAGCACGTGACTGTCTCTAGTCTTCTTCGTACGGACAGGCGACAACGAAACGAAAAGCATCAAGAGAAGTTCGTAAGGTGCCAGAAGTTAATCAGAGCACATTTCTTTGTGCCTGACAGCGCGTAAGCCTCGACGAAAGAGCATTTCATAAGCTCTTTTTTCCATATACACTGTAGTAACTGTGCTGGGCTTCCATAGCCCTTTTCACTCGCCAGTGGATTGATTAAAGCAACTAGAAATATATTTTTCACTGAGTCCCCAAAGGATGAGAGATTTCGAGAGTGCTTGTCGTCTGTTTCGCTCAAACCCACACCAGGTTTCTCTTCATCTCTCATTTTTTTTTCTGACATCTACTTAAACTTTTATTTTCGTTGCTTATGCCACGAGAAAATATGTCCTGAAAATGCATATTCCCTCGCAAAGAAGCAGAGTGAAGAGAAATGGCGATTACAACAGTGAAAAAAAAAAAACACCATTCGTTGGCAATGACATCATTGTATGTCGTTTGTGTCAAAATCTGTTTAAATTCACTACTATATCGAACAAATCTTCGACAAGTGTCCGTAATAAAAAAAAATTCAATTTTACGAATAAATAAATAGCTTTGGAATATCAGAATCCGTGCTATCAAGCAATTCACGTTCCTTTTTTCTTCCTCTCGGGGCTGAGAGGATTTATATCCGTGGTTTGAAGAAAAAAAGGATTGTCGTTGGAAGAAATAACGGATGATTGCAGGAAAGAGAAGAGGTAGATGTTTAATGGCGATCGCGACACCAGGAGAACCAATGTGTTCATGGACTCCATACTATATTTATTTCTGAATGAAGGAAAAAAAGAATGCACGATGAGGGGAAAGTTCCAGGGGGTGGAGGGAGGGAGAAATCAAAGAAACAACTCGTTGAGAGCAGAGCGAGTCTTTCTCGCTGCTGACGACGATATAACGAAGGCTGCAATTAAGCGGACATCTTCTGGTGGGTTCGCGAGGGGTTATACGTCGGAAACGTTGTGGTCTCCTCCAACCAGTATGTTCGTCGTCGTCGTCTTCGTCGTCGTCGTCCAAGTATAAAAGTCTTCGTACAGCCCGAAAGGAGCCACAGATAAAACGTTGATCTCCCTGGCGTTGTTGTCGTCGTCGTCGTATTCCCAACGACCCATCGCTAATAGGGTACCGATTCGATATAATTGGCTCTGGGGCGGCTCTGGTCTCAACTCCCTTCCCCTTTAACATCCATTTAGACCCTATCATCACCCTATGGCTCCTGACAGTCTTCTTGTCAATTCGACAAGTGAATACCCTGCTACCGCAAGCTTCGAAGAGCTCATCGATAAGTTACGATATATCAATAAATACTCCTCTGAATACGTGCTTGATGCTATAAATTACAAAAAATTTCAGCGTATTCACTAAAAAGCATGGGAGAGGGGGGCAAAATGGAACAGTGGGGCAAAATGGCATACCCGTCGAAAGAATGAATTTTTCTACTGGTGTGCCATTTTGCCCCACTATCCCACTCTGCCCGTCTCTCTCCTTTATAAGTATTTAAACCTATATGTCAAATTTTGGAACACGACTTTTTAAGGCTTTGAACCATAAATTTACTTATCGTCGCTACAAATCATCGATGGGACATGGTCCATTTAAAAATGTTTTATATACAAATACCGTTTCCAGCTGAATTTTGTTTTTTTTAATCAAAATCTTCGAACACTTAACAATTCGCCAGAGGTCCGATAAAATGCGGGAGGTAATTAATTGCCACTCTGATAATCAATACCATAAAATCATGCCGAAGAGTAGTAAAAAAAAAAAAAACTTGCATGAACTACGAAGGGGAAACAATCAACGAACTCTTTTTCGTCGTACGTCGCACGAAACTTATATTTTAACGAGTTATTAAACTCATAAATCTTGTCTAACTATTAAACTAACGTCGCAGGGGCATGACGTCAGCAAAATTATCGACAAAGACATGATGTTTATTTAAAAAACAAATATTTAACCTTAAAACTGAATCTCATGATAATATCGTTAAATAATTGATGTGATATGCAAATTGCAAGGCAACAAAGAGAGATAACGATTCGTTCAGATATAGAGAAAGATTGTAGAGTGTACGCTCCATTGCTTTCATTTATTGAAATCGCTCGCAAATATATATTCATTTGAATATCAATCTCTATATTTATATATGCTTTTGATGAAGAAGCAAAGAGCACGAGTCTATTAGAGGAGTTACCGGCGGATTGGTGAAGCGAGATAATCGATCGCCGCTGGGGAAGGGAACTCTGTGGATTAAAAGGCAGTCGAGCGTGTGACCTGAGAGACTATTATACACGTAGTACTATTACTATAAAATATATATATATATATATATGTATATTATTGCTTTCCGCACTTATCTCTATTGGAAGTTCGAGCAGCACACCTCTCTGGTGTAATTCGTGAATTGACGCTACTCAACCAGAAACTTTCAAGTTCACCCAAAAACTGTGGAAACCATTGAGTTCGTAAAATCGAAGAATTATACTTATGTGGGGCAAAATGGACCACTCAGCACATTAGTTGGAATTGCCATCTTTCAAAGTTTTCTATACCATTCGCTTCATTAATTCAAGCATAATCTTGATAAATTGTTAATTAATGCCTCTCGTATCAGTGTGTTCCTCGAAAGCTATTCGACTACCCATTAGATTTATCAAATTATCGGTATTCCACAGCGTGCCACAGAGTTAATGTCGTACACACATTCAAGCTGGAATACCGAGATCCGTTAATACGCCACAGACCGGAAATCATATATTTGTTCTTCCTTTTCCCCTATATCATCCAAGTCGATAATTAGTTAGTCCAGACTTTCATGAATTATATACTTGTTCAAGAGCTACTACTCTCGTCAAAGTCGTTATGGCATTGATCCCTCCATTACAGAGACTTTTGCTATGTTCATGGAAACGAAAAGTTTATCTTTTTTCCGGTTATAATTTAAATAATAATAAGAACAAATAATTCAACTGGAAGAACTTTTATTTAATCACATGATGCTCAAATCATAATTTTATTACTGTCAAATGTTTAAACTCGAAAATTGATGATCGATATTTCGAACTTTTGTTGTAATAAGTAATAAAATTGATTTGTCAAAATGATGGCAATTAAAATGATATTTATTGTTTTGTAAGGGGTCCATTTTATCTGGAATTATTTGAATACATTTTCCTGGCAATAATCTTGACAGGAATATTCAATCCATAAATTCTTCCATTTAGATTTGTTAAAAATCAGCACTTTATGCTGATTTTAATTGAAAAATAACACGATTCATTGCGTAAACTACAGAGACAATTATTATTTTTTTGCCACATAAATATAGCGTTGAACAATGCGTAACAAGAGTTTAGAATATACGTCGTAGTAGAATAAAAGAAACCAGAATAATAGCAACAGCCCCATTCAACCTCTGAGAGAATCTTGTGTGCTGCTTCAGATAAAAGAGAAAAATGGCCTCAAAAACGCGCTTTGCATGCACCACTTTTGCTTTTTTCTGTTATTATACTTACGTATACGAGCAGTCTTTGCAGGGTGTCAGGGAGATCACGCGGAGTTGAAGTTTTTATTATAGCGTTTTCTACTGTAAGAATAACTACGACAACGAACGGGCCAACAAAAGAGAGGAAAAGAATGTATGTAACGCGCGTTCTCATGCTAACGATAAACATACACATTTATGCGAGGTCGGGATGAGGTAAAATGGGACAGTGGGGCAAAATGGACCCCCAGAAAAAAAAACAAAATACATGGATCCAAATAAGACACAGATAAAAAAATGATTCATTTTTTATTGTGTCTCAAAAAAATTTGAGACATTTCTTTCGTCAAGGGCGCTATTTTTTTTGCCACATTAATAGAACCCACTCGATTTAATTTTAAGCATTAAACTTGACGTCTGGTACGTGAGAAATAGTGAAAGTTGAAAAATACATTTTTTTCGAGTGAGGAGAAAAAAAAATTCGATGTTTTTTAAAAGTTTTGCTTCGTTGTGCTCTCGGTTGTGCCTCTTTGTTTTTTTTTTTGGCCTACTCTCCCTATATGTGCTTTGGACTATTGTTAAATATAGAATAAAATATATAGAATGAAAAAAAAAAAAGAATGAAAAGTGCAAACTTGCACATGAAAAGCGAAAAGTCCTCTTTTTTCTCCCGCACATCCTACTCCACTTTCAACTCCTACCACGAGGGTCACTCGTCGGTTTTTCGTGTTTCGTTCACCACATTTTTACCTCGCACACCCAAACTAACCTCTACAACGTCCTTCCGCTTTTTCTTCATTTTCAGCTCCTCTTTATTTCACTATTTGCTTTCAACGACCACGCATTTTTTGTAGCCAAACTAGAGGATAATGGAAAAAAAATAAAGATCTTTTCGAGTTTTCTTTCATTTTCGATAATAAAAAATCGAGTCTTTCTCCAATGATCGATCAAGTATTTCTCATACTTTTTTATATCTTCCAATTCAATCCCAAGTTATTATCAAAAATGAAAGCATTTTATAGTTTCAATATTTTTTCAAAACAAAAACAAAAATTTCCTAAAAAAACTTTCATTGCATTTTATTATAGACATGAAAACAATTTGACAGTTAAAATTCTCTCGAATTTTAATTTGATGGATTATCGACAATATAACGCAAAAAATCAAGAGTGAAATCTTGAAGTTTCGAATTTACAAAAGTGTCGATTGAAATAAAAATGAAATATGTGCATAAGGGAGTAAAAAACATTAAGAGAGAGAGCTCAAAAATTGAGGAAGAATACAAAAAAAAAATGAATACAAAAGTGTCAGAGAAATCAGTGAACGAAAGAGGAGAAGAAAAAGCACAGAGAAGAGTCGGTTATTATAATCCGACATCCGTGAGACAGGAGGTTTGTCTCTTGCAAAAGCTTTTGCTTTAGTTGAGTGGCTCGAGAGTGCCGTGCATCACTTGCCAAGCATTGACAAATCGCAGAGAGATGCTTCTTTCGTGTTGTTCATTTTTAGTCTCTCATTCTCTGTTATCGCTGACAACACCTTTACCTTCACGCCTATATGTGCATGAAAATATATTCCTTTAGTAATTCGTCTCCCGGTCCGCACCATTTCAAATTTTAATCTGCGATCTCGAGGAAACTCTTAGGGAAGTTTCAGAAAGAATCAATTGAGTCGCATTGCATGCTCTTCCATAAGAAAATCCCCAGTATCTCTATGGAAGAGTTTCACAATGATCGTTACAACTTTCAGTCAACTGTTGAATAAAATAAAAGCCGAATGGCGAAAAGTGTCAAAAAGTTCCATCAAAAGACACTTTTCTTTGATTGTTTTCATTCTTCAAAATATTCCTTCGATTAATTATCCACGAACGATAAGAAAGGAAAGATTTATTCAAATAAAGAGCAAACGACAGCTGGAAAAAATATTTTTTAACCATTTTTAAGCGCTGCAATGATAATGAATGTGTTCGAAGATTCTACGTAATAAAAATCATGACAAAATCATTTTTGGGAGTGCCCACTTTGCCCCAAAAATATAAAGAATTGGATTGGCCGCTTTGTCCCAGGGGTCCATTTTGCCCCATGTTCCTCTAAATTACTAATTATATTCATTATTTTAACGATACCGTGACGGCGTGTGCTGATTTTAAATCTGTAAAGAAAAATCTGCAAAGCTTTGTTCGAAATTGTGAAATATACTGTTGTTATAATATAATGTGAGATAAAAGCATTGAATGGACATCAAAAGCACGAGAAAAGAGCTTAGAGCATGTAAGAATGAAAGCGGATGTGTAGGTAGTTACTGTTTTGAGAGATTGCGATGTAAAGAAGAGGACGAGAGAACATATCCGTATAAGAGGCCCACGAAAGCCTGGGGATCATTCGATGGATATTTCGCGTGTCGAGATTGATGGTTAGCCCGGAGTTTCCTGCTAATGCTTTCTCTCTGGTGCCTTTGCTTCAACCCAGCCAGATAGGACGTTAGGGATGGACGACCTAGCCCGACCAGCAGGCCTTCGAACGTCCGGAGAGGAAGATGGATATTCGTAATTTCCCTGCTGCTGCTGCTGGTGCCGAGGAGAACGAAAGCTATAACTAAATCGTCTTGAAAGGGGAAGAGATCGAGATTGCTGTTCGATATCACACACCGTTCCTAAGTTTCTCTCTCAATTCTCAAGCACACATCGCCTTGTCTGCTACTACATTTCTTCATACCTTTTCCCGCATGTTTTGCTCACTGTGCTGACGTATCTGACTCGTCACGAAGGTCCGTTTATACAGGATGAAAAATCGATTTGAATGATTCAGATAAATCGAGACTGGCAGAACGGACTGCCAAAGACTTGAGGAGCAATTTGCAATAACAGGAATCTTGAAATTTTCTTTCAAAGTACCACTAATGACCTTTTGGAACCGACCACTTACTAACAGCTGTTACAACTTGGTTACAATGATATTTAACAATTTGAGTTTTTAATCTGCTCTATTATCAGTGGTTCTTGATGCATTCGAGACCAAAGATTGAAAGGGACATGATTTACCGTGACGCCCTTTATTCAGGTCGCTATGAACGGAAGCTGCTCACTCAAATTCATTGATTTTCTGATTCAAGCTCCGTTAACGCATATATGCCTATGTCTTTCTTGTGATATACGATCTTCCAACAGCCAGCCTTTGCCTTGTAAGACACTCAACAACGGTACCATATTACTGCAGCTTCTCTACTCTGAAGATGCTCTTTGAGGCTTCACCATGGTACCTGACAGTCCGATCGGCACGTTTCTTTAGATATAAAGGAACATGGGGCAAAATGGGTCCCTGGGGCAAAGCGCGTATATCTTCGTAATTCGGCAATTTCTGAAAAAATGCAACTTCAAGGTCAACTCAGGGTTGATTCGGTGTCGTAAGGCAAGAATATACGGGGTGGTCCATTTTACCCCATCCACCCATAAATTTTCGAAATTCGACAATTTCTGAAAAACTGCAGTTTCGGGGTCAATCGTGAAGTCAATTTCGGAGTACCCAACAGACAGTCCCTCTTTAAGTCGTCAAGTTTTGAAGTTATTTGCATGGGTTGTCTAAAATGAGACACCGTGTACATCTCTTCAACTTAGTTCCACTCGTAGAGTTACGGGTGCGCTTCGCTATTCAACATCCGTTGGTTCTTCATCATCGTAAACGTCCCAAACGCGTACACGATTGTATGTTGAACTTGCCCAAGATTCTGAGGTGGCATCAGAACCAGTAGAAAGCTATCTGTCAGAGAAGAGCACACCCACGCCTCCTAACCACAGAAGACGTATTGACTGACCCTATTCAGAAGTCCTATTAACTGGTTCTTGGAACTAGGATCTTGAAGACTGAAGTCTATAGTTTTTCTTCTCTTACGGAGAGTTCAAAATGATTCTGTATTCAGGTCGGTAAAAACTTGGTGTTCCATTGATTCATAAATAATATAAAAACAGGAGAATAGATAATATTTTGTTTCTGTGACTTTGTAGCCAACACATTTTCCTTCAATGGGTTTAAAGTCGATTTGGAAATTATTTAGTTTTTCAAGAACGACATGATAATGAAAATAATGATACGATCCAGATAAATCTGATTCCACTTGACTTTGAGTGAATGGTAACGATTGAAAATAAAACAAATATGCTTCAAGCCAGGAATACAATTTCGTAGTAGACGTTGGTCCAATTGTGTTTGCATTTTGCGTAACCATAATTGGTCGTTCATTTGTTAGGGGACGTTGAAAGCACACTTTGTTCGAATGATGGGATTTAGTACGAAAGAGAAAACGTATAGGTCTGTAATCGTAGCAAGCACAGCGGAAGCGAACTGAGACGTCAGCGGTGGTTGTTAGCTATAACATTGTGGTACATTGCTTCAGTCGCTTAGGGACTCGCTCCTCCCGTGCTCAACATTCAACTTAATTCTTACATTTTCCCTCGCAAGCTCGCTCTTTTCCTACTCTTCACTTCCATACACTTTATATAGAGCTACATTGCATTGCTCTTTTTTTTCTCTACTTTTCTCAGACAATCCAGGGATTGCTTGTTACCCTCTGTATTTCTCCGGGGATACGAATGTGAAGTGAGTAGAGTAAAACCTACAGTCTCGAGCAATTCGGCTCTCGCGTTAGCAATATATACCTCTATGTGTCAACATATATATATAGCTTGTACTACAAGCTGGATTGGTTGGTATATGTATCTACTACACAGAGTCGAAGACCTCGAAAACCACTTGACGATAGAGAGGGTGCACCATAATTCCTCGATCTCTTCGAATTCTCGCCGCGATCTCTCACTAGTCCACAGTCTCTCTCTCTTTCTCTCTTTCCCTCTCTCTCTCTCTATCTCTTTATCTAGATTTCCCTTGCCCTCGGTAGTCAAGCATTTCTCTTTCGCAATCGACTAGACCAAGTGCAGTGAAGAGGTAAACGGGCATTATCCGAAGCTTTGCGAATTTGCCAAAACTAGTAGTTAGTAGCAAAAGCTCGGACAGAAGGCATCGAAGCGTATTAATTCATCGAGCAAACTCGTTTTAAAGTGATGATTGTAATAGGATTATTATTATTATTATTATTATTATTACCAGTAATATTAATGGTTCTGTGGTTATGTAGAAACATATCTTCCATGAAGATGAAATATGAGCGAGTTAGGGAACATTGAATAAACTTGACAGTTTTGTAACACAAGTAGGGGAACATGGGGCAAAATGGACCCCTGGGGCAAAGCGGGCAATCCAAAAAAAATATTTTTGGGGCAACGTGAGCTCTCCCAAAAATGCAGGAAAGTGAAATTTTTCTTCGATTTTGATCTTCCTTCATTTTTGGGAGAGCCTACTTTGCCCCAAAGATAAAATTATTTGGATTGTCCGCTTTGCCCCAGGGGTCCACTTTGCCCCATGTTACCCTATACTTCAGGATGTTGAAGAATCTTCGATTCTCTCTTGACAGTTTATTCATATAAATGGTATTCAATGATTGAATCAGCTGGGCAGGCAAGAAACAGCGTTGCATAGTGCCAAAGGGATGACAGAAGGACACGAATTTCAGAGAACGTTTGTGCAGCCAAGTGTCTGGAGAGACGAAGTAGCAGCAGGGTGTCGAAATAGAGAGAATCTTATAAGGGTGTACTTAACAATCTGCCACAGTAGATACAGAGCGAGGTGAAGGACGAAAAGCCAAAGAGAAAGGGAAACAGAGGGCAAGTAAGACTTGACGTTTCAACGGGCTTTCCCAACCACCCAATCTAGAGAAACTGTCGTTCGATTATTCCACCTCAATACGCATACAACCCAGGAACAGGGATTCTATTCTCGTGCAGCAGAGGAGCCAGAGAAGTCAGAGACTTTGGGAAAAGCTGATGCTGAAGTGAGATACATTTTCAAACGCAATGTCTAATCATCGCTCTTTGGCTTCTAGTTATTCTCGTATCTGGATTATTTGCAATTAGTAATTGCCAGAGATGCACTAAAGGTTGTGAGTTTCAACCGATTTATGTAATCCGCGGTTGGCGAAGTTTGTGAGAAACTACATGTTTTTGGAATAAAGTCTGATCATGGCTCATTCAAATTCTTGAAAGTGTCACTTTTCCGGAGATAAATTTGCGAGTAGCTTTGATCTATAGGAGAACATGGGGCAAAATGGACCCCTGGGGCAAAGCGGGCTATCCAAAAAAATGTAGTTTTTGGGAGAGCTCACTTTGCCCCAAAGATGAAACATTTTTGATAGTCCATTTTGCCCCATGTTCCCCTGTGTACAAACTTTGGCAATGTTTTCAACAATAATATCTCTATGCATAAAATTTGAAGAGTCATCAGATGACCTGCATGAATTTACAGTCATTTGCAAAATGCTATTCGTCACAACAACAAACTGCCAATTAAATGTCGAATCAAAGCGATGCTGCAATTGACATTTTCGAAGTTTGTGATTGAACATCTGGTAACAAATTTATTGAGGGAGTGTACACAATCCAATAAATAATCAATTATTCTGGAATTGAATGAAAATAGACAGAGATGAAAATGCTTCCTTTCTTTTATTGATTAACACGAGGATACGATTATTGGCAGTTATGTATACCTTAGCGAAGGGTTCGTAGCCAAACGAACAACTGTAAAGGTACTTGTGCATGCGTCCGTCAGCGAAAAAGACACACCAGATGGCTTCAATATCGCATGGTCTGACATATTTAAACTTTGGATAGGAATACATAGGTTTCTACATGTACGATGCGGAGAAGAGACAGAAGAGAGAGTACTCTCTGATTCGTTGGCCAGTCTACGAGCATCTAACAGTCAGAAGGTCGGAAATGCATTGTCTATCCTGTTTTCCCTTTGCTGGCTGGCATCCAGAACCAACTAATGGAAACTATCGGTCCGCTTCAGGGTTTGGTCTCCTCTGGATGCTGTACGAGAGAAAGGGTGCATTCGGCCACGACAGAGCACAGAGAACTCTGACGAGAGGTGCCCTCCCCCCGAAAGATGAACAGGAAAAGGCGGAGATAGAAGAACAACACACCGAGACAGACATACACATGAATGCGCACATGTGGTGTAGGTTGACGTGGTGTATGGGGCGATATGTACGTGTAGCGTCGGACAGAACTCGGAGAGAAAGAGAAGCATCCGGAGGGAGTGATAAAGAAAGGGAAAGGAGTGGGAGAGAGAAAAGCGATTGATATTAAACGGATACGCGAGAGCGGTGAGCGCAGTCGAAGCTTTGTGAAGAAATCGTTGAAGCCCGAACCGATGCGCGCGCCCTCAACGGCAGCGTCAGGGAAGCTCTCCCTCTCAATTTTCTTTCTTTGTCTCTCTTTCTCTTTCTCTTTAGGTTCTCCGCAGTTTCATTTCGTTCCGAGACGAAACGTTCATCGTGTGTTTATCTTACGTTGCATTGTTATTTCGTTCTCGGTGAAACGAGCACCCAGTGAGGAAAGAGAGGAAGGATGAGGAAAAAGAAAAAGAAAGGAAAAACAAAACGAATGCAAGTTGAAGCGGAAACGGCAGAGAAGAGCCAGTTCCGGAAATAATTGAACCGTATGGTAGGCCAGACGCCTGTAAGAGAAAGAGAGATCTCTAGAAAGACGTGGGCGTCTGTTTCTCCAGAATGTTCTACCTACATATGTATGTGGAGGTGAAATGGTTGGATTGTGCCGCGAATCGAATGGATGCTGGAAATAAGGATCCCTCTGGAGCTACCAAGATATCTCGAACCTTGTCTTATTTGTTGCACGGATGAACTCGAGAGACTTCTCTCCCGTTTTCCTTGTCTTGATCAATGACAATATCCAGATTTTTTCAACTCCTATCATTTTCAACGGTAGGCTGTACATCTTTGTGTACATAAAAGTATTAAAGTAACGAGAAACGTATCGAAAAATTAGTTCTTAAGACAGTCTAATAAATAATTGACAAGTAGGAGAACATGGGGCAAAGTGGGCCCCATAAGGAATTAAGCTAGATGTATCGGTTTACACATGATCTAGATACTACTTTTGTATCCCAAAATTGATTTGACGGGCTAATTTTCGATATCGTGTAAAAAAAAAAAATTATGGGGCAAAATGGACTCCTCTTGAGGGAAAAAAATTTTCTTTTGACGATTCTAATTACACACTTAATTATCGAAATTGAAGAAAATCTGGGTTTTGTAAAAAAAAAAATGAAAAATGGAGCAAAGTAGCTCCTCCCTCGCAAGAAATATTTTACGGTCCAATTTATCTCTTTATTTTTTGTCAGCCGCTTTTGGCTAGCCCGCTTTGCCCCAGGGGCCCACTTTGCCCCATGTTCCCCGACTAAAACTTCTGGCCTTATAAAACGATTAAAAAAATATTTTTATAAACACGACATTCAGCCGCAGTTCACCTAATGTCAGGATAACATATTTTTCTTCTAACCAATAACGAAATTGATTGCAATCGAGATAATATGAACACTAGGCTTACGATTAGAATCTCTCTCTCCCTCTCTCTGATAAGAGAATTTTCAGTCGATGAAGAAATGCGCGAGGATTAAGGGGGCACGAGTGATAAATCCACAATTTGTCAAACGTCAGAAGAAGGCAACACAAAGATACAAATAATATAGGAATGAAGCGAGAAGTGTAGACCATGCAAATGAAGATACGAGTAAGTATTCGTCTGAATATTCCTTTTGGTGAAAAGGGCATTAAGTAACATTGTAGGAAGAAGATTTATTTATGTGCACACACATAGACACCCACACTTTGAAGTTTACAGCAGGATATACGAATATAAGGGAACATGGGGCAAAATGGACCCCTGGGGTAAAGTGGGCAATCCAAATTTGTTTATTTTTGGGGCAAAATGGGCTCTCCCAAAAATGAAAGAAAGTGAAATTTTTCTTCGAATTTGATCTTCCTTTATTTTTGGAAGGGCCCACTTTGCTCTAAAAATAAAAAAATTTGGATTGCCCGATTTGCCCCAGGGATCCATTTTGCCCCATGTTCTCTTATATAGCGATGAGAGAAAAGAGAGAAGAGCGAGAATAGAAAGAGCCATCATATATAAAGTTAACAACGATTCCTTACCTCCCAAGGAGCTGTGAAGGAGCTCTACTATACTCAATTAATAACCGGATTAATTCGAGCCTCCTAATCTCGTCTGCTTGCGTTCTTTTTCTCGTCTTTTCCCTCTTCCGATATTTTTCATTATCTTTTCTCTCCTCTACTCCTTTTTCGTGTGCATCTTTATTTGCGTAGCTCAACTTGATCTCCCAATTAATTATCAAGAGAAAGCCGGAGAATATCTTAGCTCGTAAAAATCGTGTTCAAGTGTCTCGTTGCAAGAACATTCGCAGCTTATATGCAAATTCAACGTTCATTTAATATCGTTGTCAACCGCGACGTATAATTGATTCGAAATAACCATTCTTCCGATTAAATTACAAGACGGTTTGCTTTGAATAAAAAAATAAATAAAAAAACAAAACAAAATTCTACCTGTGCGGTCGTTTTGCTTTCCATGCTTTTTACGATCAATAATGGCATTCTGTATTTTTTAAAAATTCTTTTCATAACACTGTTGTGCACCTGAGAAACGAAGGTTTTCTTATTTTTGCTAAATATGAGTTTCGTCGCAGTCAAATATAGGGAAGAGACACGCAAAGTGGGAGCGTGGGGCAAAATGGGACACCCGTCGAAAAAACGATTTTTTAATTCAACGGGTGGTCCATTTTACCCCATTGTCCAACTTTGCCCGCCTCTACCCTAGATTATATCAATTCTGTTTATTTTCAAAGTGCCAAAAAACAATGAGAGCCATTAAAATGCTTGAAAAATGTACAAATATAAATGTAGAATAGAAAATCTGCGAAGATCGTAATTTGTTTTTTTTTTTTGTTTCGTTTTTTTGTTTTAGTTTTCCAAATCGCTTACTACGACAGTGATTTTATTTTTTGGAAGCGCTAATCTTGGTGCTGAAAATTGAAGCATCAGCGAGCGACGTTTCGTCAGCCAATGCGGGTATCAGATCGAACAAGAGCTCGGCTAATTGGAGAGTTGGTGCCATTAGAGGCTCATTAATTTTCCAACAGCCGGAGAGAGGGTTCACAAGATAGGGAAAGAGAACTGGGGAAAGCCTGAGCGATAGAGAGAGAGAGAGAGAAGGAGAGAAAACGTACAAACCGATGGCAGATTCTGCAAGAGCGATGGCAAACTGGATTTGTTATAAGTAGAACGTTGAACTGATATCGCCATATATATAATACTTTTATATGAACGAGCAGACGAGATTTATCAAAATTCAACGCCACTGTAATGAGTCGTTCGTTCGACATTTTCTCTCATTATTCGCTAATTTATTTCTCCCTCAAGTTCAATTCTCAAACTATTCGAAAGAGTGCAAACGTAACGTTGATATAAAATGATTTTTTCTGACGGAATTATCAGGATGTGGACCATTTTCTTTTTGTTCTTCCGAACCTTTTGATCTTCCAAGTTTTTTCTGACACTTGAATTAATTAATCGGTAGAGCAATAGTTCGAATCGATTTAAAAAAAAAAAAAAAAAAAAAAAAAAAAACATGCGACGTCAATCGTTCCATCGGTTGGCAATGAAAATATGATTTAATGCATCCGCGCATATCGGTGAAATGACAATCGTAAAAATACCGAGTTCTATATATTTCATGAAAATCCATTATGGTATCTCGAGCAAATGGAGGTTTTTTTTTTTTTTTTTTTTTTTTTTTTTTTTTTTTTTCAAATCATCACGACACATCAATAAGATGTTGGATAAGTTATTTTTAGTTTTTTTTTTTTTTTTTTTTTTCATAATGGATGTTACGTGTAATTCCCTTGACGAGAAACGACACAATTGCAATAACTTATAATTTTTTTTACATAATTGCTGATGGTTAATATTGATTCGTAAAAGTGATGCGTGTTTGAAACTCCTGCAGTCACTAATAACGATTTACTGCGGGAGCAACCGAGAATACTTACACATTCGTCCGATCAGACGGCACTAGGAACAGACGTTCTGTAAACAATCGAGTGAACACACCATCAGCAACACCTTTTTAAAATATGGAAAAACTTAATTTAACAATCGCGCTATTAGTTGTGCAAGGAATCGCAATGACGTTCGCTAGTGATAAGAAGATTTTGGTGTTCCAGAGATCACCCGATTTAGCAGAAATGACGGTGAGCTATTATTAATTACTAACTTAGGGAACATGGGGCAAAATGGACCCCTGGGGCAAGGTGGGCTCTCCCAAAAATAAAGGAAAGTCAAACTTTTCTTCGAATTTCATCTTTCTTCATTTTTGGGAGAGCCCTCTTTGCCCTAAAAGTATAAATTCTTCGATAGCCCACTTTGCCCCAGGGGTCCATTTTGCCCCATGTTCCCCTAACTTTGGATTGTTTATGACAAATCCCATGGAACATTTTTAAGACCAATTTTTTCCGCAAGAGATTCTTAACTAAATTTCTACGTCGATTTTTGTCATCGTAGCAAATAATTTCGTTGGCAATAGAAATATTTATGAAACAAATTTCCGTTACGTCAAAATTGACAAGTAAACAAAAAATCGATGCGTACGAATTAAACTTCAGAAAACGAAAAAAGAGAAAAATTTAACATTGTTGAATCTTTTCAGTTGTTGATTTTGTAGATCTGTCGTTATTAAGTTTTTTTTTTTGGTTCATTTTTATGTCAAACTTTTGCTGCAACTGCTTTAAAAATAAAACACTCCATTTGACGATCAGGAAACAAGAATATAAGCCTAAATTTGAAATGAAATGTAAATCATAGACGTAACTACGAATGATTTTCAGGCGGACGTGATTAAGTCGTGCTACGGTGGCCGCGTGAAGGCAATTGGTTTAGGAGGAAACATTTCCGACTCCTTCATCCTTTCAATTTCATCAGATGATCCGATAAGCGCAATATTGGTGTGCAGTGATGAGAGTTCATTGGAAGCAGTCCAAGTGTCAGAGCTGTCACGTCATAAATTACAATTGTTTGTTTTTACGGCTGAGTCGTCCGCGGAGCTCGAGAAAATTTTGGTTTTAATAAAAAATTCAAAATGGTGGAATCACATGGCTAAATTTTACGTCTTCGTTTCGTCCGGTGTTGAAAGGGGATGTGAGGAGGCGTTTGGGTTCTTGTGGGCAGCCTGGAAAATGGACATTTTAGGAGCGAAATTTATCTGCAATGAAAAAACCTCTGGAGCCTTGATTTACGCGTTTAATCCTTACAGTCAAAAGGCTCCGATTGCTTGGAAAGTAGATCGAACTCTAAAAGGCATTAACGACCATCCATGGACTCTATTCGTCCAAAAATTCCATACAAATGTTAATATTTGCAAAACAATTGATTTCGATCCAACGGAAGATACCAGTGGATTCGAGCTGCGGTTGACGATGTTACTGAAGCACAAAGTCCCCACCAGCAAACCCGAACAATTTACAAAACTCAAATTTGGTAACGAAATTTTAAAAACGATCAAACGGTACATGAACGTCTCATTCAAAATGGTGTATCAGCAGCTGAACGAAAGTTCATCAGGATCGAAAGATGCAACGGGGAAGAGTTTGTTTGAGGATTTAACTGAGGGTCGCAGTGACGTCTTGTTCCATGTCATGCCTTTCACAGCGGTGCCACAAGCTGTCAGAAATTATCCGATCTTGAACATGCGAATTTTCGCGGTTACCCAATACACGAGCTACCAGACGCAATGGCGAAAAGTCATTTCTGCGATCGACGCTTTGTCAAGAATGACCTTGTGCTTCGTGATGTTGATGAACGTGATTTTTTTGAAATATGCTCTGGGCCAATCGTTTTCTATAGCTATTTTGAACACTCTTCGAATAATCTGCAACTCTTGTTTCACCAAATTACCAAAAAATCTTGGTCCTAGAATCCATGTTGCCTGCTTGCTAGCCTTTGCCTTAACCATCCAAGCTCTCTATCAAGGACAACTGTCTGCTTCGTTGACAAAAAGAGTTCGATATCCAAACGTCAATAACGCTAAGGATCTCATCGAATCTGATCACGTTTTTTATGGACGTTATCAATATTCCACGATATTTAACGATCCTATCTACAAAGGTCGTTTCGTTGGAATCGACGACTCCTCGAACAAGTGCTTGAATTATATATTCGATAATTCATCGGTCGCCTGCGTCGGCCTCAGGCATTGGCTGGTTAATGATGCCATCAAAGCACAACTCCACATGTCCAAAAATTCTGTTGGTGAAATTTTGGTCATGTGACCCAGTCGCAAAGATTGGCCTTTGGAAACGAGACTCACTCGACATAATTTTCACTACGTTGAATCCGGCATTTTCAATCATCATCAGGAAGCTGTCTTTAAAAATGAAACTCGCATCATTGAGACTTTGGAAAATCAAGGAAATTCCGAACCCTTCAAAGTTCTCACTTTGACCGACTTGAATTTTGCTTTCGTCATTCTTGCCTTCGGATTCACTTTTGCTACTGTTTGCTTCGTTATCGAACTTCTTACTATTGAACGCAAAGTTACGTCCCTAACGAAAGGTCCACAACGATTTCAACCTGAATCTAGAGTTTTGTATCGAAAGTGGATCATGAGAAAAGGAAAATAAATTTTCAGATTCGATAATTGTGCAAATGCATGAAAAATTGGAGTTTTACACAATTTCGAAATCGTTATACGATCAGTGGAGTAATTTTTAGAATTATAACAACTAATTATTTGTTTATTAAAAGAAAATCAAATAATTCACCGAGTGTAACAACGTTTTAAACTTTTAGGCCATAATGGAACTTTCTGAAGCAAAATTAGGGGAATATGGGGCAAAATGGACTAGCCAAAATTTTTTATTTTTGTGGCCAAGTGGACTCTTTCGAAAATGGAGGAAAATCAAATTGGAAGAAAAATTTGACTTTCCTTCATTTTTGGAAGAGCCCACTTTACCCCAGGGGTCCATTTTGCCCCATGTTCCCCTATATTCTTTATTTGCAGTATTTTGATTATTAAACTTCATTATTAGATTATTAGGTGTTAAAAAATAAGAATCTTTTTCCTCTTATGTATCGATATCTATAATTGTTTTAATAAATAAATATACGTCATGAACACCATAATCGAAAAAAAATCATTCATAAATCCTTCGTTGCCTTTTCCAAAGTTATCAAACATATATATTTTTTTTAATCTACTGCATATTTCCACTCCCATTATCGACGAATTGATTAATGCCTCGACAGTGGTTAAGAGGAATTTTCAATATTTAAAAAATTCGATATTTTTCAAAAACGGTGATTTTTTTCGTGTTATATATTTATAAGCCATTCGTAAGTTGAACAAATTCCTGTTATTCGAAATATTTCAAGCACGCTTCAAATTTAAGGATAATTATTTTCAACAAAATCGAATATTTCTCGTGTACGTGATGAAAAATAAATATATATAAATATTGCCAACGCAAAAATGTAGCCTGGCTTATTTGCCACAGAAATAAAAAAAAATAAAAAAAGAAGTGGAGGAGAAACGAATTCGAGCATTTTATGCCCACGGGGGATAGATAAATCCTCGAGAATATAGGCCATGGCTGGCCGATATACGAATGCAACAAAAAAATCGTATTGTTACCAAAAAATAAAATAGATTTGAAAAAAAAAAAAAAAAAAAAAAAAAAAACAACGTGGAAACAATATTTAAGCTGCAAATCGGTAGAAAATTTTTCGTCAAAATCATATCCAAATTTTTATATGTTGTGCAAGTTTTCTGTAGACCATTTCTCGCTTTTATTCATATTCGTAAAGTTCTGAATTAAAATTTTTTACTGGCTCTCAGCCAAAGACGTCAAAAAATTGAATTTCAAAAAAATGGGATTTTTGGTATCAAAATTTTTCATGAAAATTATTTAAAGTAGAATTCCCAGTCCTGAAAGGCGAGAAAAAAATTGAAAATGGAAAAATTTGTAAATCAAACGTTTCGGGTTTTTTTTTTTGAGATTTGTGAATTTTGAAAATAAAATCAAATTAAATGAATCAATAAACATTTTTTCTTTTTTTTTTTTTTTTTTTTTCAGTTCATCAAAATGTTATGTTTTTACTCCATTTGCCATGTCTTCCGTTTCGCACTCGAACTTGAACTCTAGCCATGACCCAATGGTTGTCCTCGAAAAAGGAAGAAGAAAAAAAAGTATGGTTACGAGTTTTGTAAAATGCTAATTGATGAATGAAACAAAAGAAGAAATTGTAAATAAAAAAAAAAAACTTCCGGATCGACACGCATGGGAGGCAGGCACACTATTCTGATTTGTGAACCGGAAGTCAACGCGGTATTACGGTCTACAGGTTTTATGATGTTTTCGAAAATGTTGAGTACGCGACGATCACGATATCTCAGCATTTACTACGCGAAGTGAATCTCCACTTTTTTTTCAAATTGTTAAGCTTATTTTTAATTCTCTGTGAATCTGTCAAATTAACTGTCAAAAGCATCGCGAAAGGAAATTTCGTGCATTTATTTTATCGATTTTTTTCAAATCGTCTTAAATTTTTCTACACATTTAGTTTCCGGTCTTAATTAAAGATTGTTGAATTATCGAGTAGCAATTCGTGTCAATATGGACCTCTATAAAAATCCCGGATTCCATTAAATTCTATAACGTAGAAAATTTCTTCACCATTTAAAAATACTGATCATTTGGATCAAATCTAATTAATATTAATTAGTTTAATTCAATTAATTAATCAAAAAATATTTTTTGTTTTGTTTTTAAATCTCTGTTCGATTAAAATTGTCTAAAAATTCTGGTCTAAGCTGAACTGTTAAAAACCATAATTCGAGAATGAATCACCCAACAACTTTATAGGCGCCGTATAAAAAAAAAAAAAAAAAAAACGAACTTTATGAGGTTAAATATAAAAATTCGATAATTTTATCTAAAGCTGTCTCTATCGATTGAGCCTCGTTCCTTAAAATAATCAGATAATTAAAAAAGTAAATAAATCTATAGATGTACGTGATATAAACGTGTTCAGAAGTACACACGTGGATATTCGGAGTTTCGGACAACAATAAATCACAGGACGCGTAAATAAAATCACCGCTGGATTTTCGAGTCGAACGTGGGGGGGGGGGGGGGGGGGGGGGGTTATATTTGGCCGATGGCGAATAGGGAAAGAGGCCTCTGTTGGAAGAGTTTGCAAGAGAATATCCTCGTGTTGTGCACAAATTATTATCATTATTACTGTTTTTTTTTTTTTTTTTTTTCATTTTTTGGCCTACGGCTGGCCCGCACGAAAATGTATGTAACCGGTGCGATAATTCATCGATTCGCGCACCCTCGTCGTTATAAGAGCGATGCATCACGGTTTGGTCGGACGTGTGTGTCGTGATGTCACACTCGTTTTTCATAGTATTTTTCCTTTTTTTTTATTTTTTTATTTTTTTTATTTTTACGTCCTCTCGTGTGTTTCTTTCGAGTATAAAAGAAAAAAATGAACGAAAAAACAAAAAAAAAGAGAGAAATTTCGAACCAGACAGAAAATCCACTCCGAGGACAACATCACTTCTGTCTCATACTCGCTAAAAACGCTAAAGGCTAAAAGTTTTCGTAGGGGCGCACGCGCACGCCAAAGCAATTCAATAAATTCTTTATTCCACGACCCCCTGTAACATTTGAGGGACTTTGCGTGTTCTCTAACTATCAATGATTATTCCTCCTCTTATTATATATTTTTATATATATATATACGTACCGGTTCTCCTTCGATATCCTCTTAAAACCTCTCGATTACTCACCTATAACGGAATAGAAATGATAGAATTTAGTAATATAATCGACGCACATACTTCTTTTTTTTTTATTATTTTTTTTTTGAACGTATAATTTAAGGACCTTCAATGTGTCTGAACAGCTTTCTACTTTTCGTATTCAACGTGCCACATGCGGTGAAGGAATTTTAGAGGTTTCGTTCAAATATAAAAAAATTGTTTTTCAACACTCTCGAGTGTACACACTACGTACAAACATAAATTTGCTTCGTATGAAATTCATATTTTCAAATCGTCCTTTCAAACGAAACAGGAGTGGGTAGTAGACTTTAGTGACGAATATTTTGCGCAGGCGTTCTTGTCAATGTATGAGAGTTGAAAAGTACGATCGTGCGTCTACTAGACGCGACTATACATCGATTTTATTATTATCTATTTATTTATTTAGATATACAGGGGAACATGGGGCAAAATGGACCCCTGGGACAAAGCGATCTAGCCAACTTTCTTTATTTTTTGGGCAAAGTGGGCTCTCCCCGAAATGAAGGAAGATCAAATTTGAAGAGACATTCGACTTTCCTTCATTTTTGGGAAAGCCCACTTTGTCCCAGGGGTCCATTTTGCCCCATGTTCCCCTATGTATAGGAAATTTCAGGAAACGAACTCAAACATGTTTGAAATTTCTTCTATGGTGAGAAACTTTTCTTTCAACGGAATTCAAAAGAACAATACGGTCTTAAAAATAATAAAGTATCTCACATTGTTTGAATATATTGATGAGAAAATACGATTTGATTTATTGGTATGCAGAATGTTAGTAATTTCCGCAACATTCTCAGAGCGTTTTCTCAGAGCAACAAACTTCAAAGTGATTTGTACAAAATGTTCACTTGTTTTTTAATATATTTTTTCTATTTTTATTATTTCTTTAGATAAATTTATGTTTTATATACGAATGCACGACTGCTTTCGTGTCTTTTAACACAGCCGCGTAGTATTTGCCAAAGAGAACTTTCGGAGAAGCAAATTCACACGGTTGAAGAGGCACAATTAAGTGCAGAGTAGAAAATGTGGATGGAGCCTTGGAGTTAAAGGCGCAGTAGCAATGAAAGAGAGGAAGTGAGAGAAAAAAAGAGAAAAAAATGGCGAAAGGGTGTGCGGATGATGAACTGGCAGGAGAGAGAGAGAGAGAGAGAGAAAAAAAAATGCATGAAGGAAAGAGGACGCACTATGCACCGAGGGAAGAAAACTGAGGAAGCAGTAGAAAAGGTAGGAAAGTTAGTGACGAGGGTGAAAAGGTGGAGTAAGGAGAGGGACGTCTCTTGGTCGTGGAGCTTGCTCGAGAAAAGGAGAGACAAAGTTGCACGATTTTTCCTAGCATTTCGCGTAGACGTATAAACAGGTTTCCTCTCTTGGCAGTATCCAGCATCAGAAGAGCTTGGTCCCCGTAGGGAAACCTATAGAAAATCTACGACGATTCAAGCGAGTGTATATACAACTGGATAGAACATCAGTACAAAAAGAGAAAGAGAGAAAGAGAGAGAGAGAGAGAGAGAGAGAGAGAGAGAGAGAGAGAAAAGATAGGAAATTCTTGCATCTTTGTTCATAGAGCAAGTTTCTTGCTGGTCCATTTTCCCCCACATCCTCCAAAGCACTACTGCGGACTTTTAACACGCGCGAAAAAACAGACGCACTCTCACATTTCTCGACTTGAAGACATAAAATATATAGGTGAGAAGCAGAGAGAACGAAGTGAAGCTGTTTCTGGAAAAGCGAGAGAAAAGGAAAAAACGTAAGGAGTAAAAGAAAAGACGAGATAAAGCGAGAGTAAGAGCTGAGAAAGAGTGAGGAAGAAACGTATATATATAGAGAGGAATGAGAAGGTGAGCTTTTTCTCTCGTACTTTCGCACTCACTGGGGCTCAATTCACCGTGAAAACGTTTTCCGGCCTTACTGAAAAGTATAAGAGAGAAAGAGAGATGTATATCCGCTACCTTACGAGCTCAGTCTTTATTCTTTTTCTTTCTTTTCCTCTCTCTCTCTCTCTCTCTCTTTCTTTCTTTGGTAGAAGAGAAAACCAGCATCCCCGAGTTAGGAAGATCTCTCGGTGATGCGAAGAAGCGCCAAGAACAAGCGACGTGTGTGCCACACGTCCTCAAGAAATGTCGCGATCCTGAGAAGGAGACCGTGGTCACGGAAGTGGAAAAAGACAGTTTTAGACTCACTTTTCTCTCGCTCTCTCTCTTTCTTTCTTTCTCTTTTTCTCTCATAACTCGGTCCTTTTTTCCTCATTTTCTTTCCCTCATTCGCTTTCTCACAATCTTCAGTTTTTGCTTGCATTATCTCTTTGGACTCCTATCTCTGCTTTTCTTACCAAATGTCATGAGAAAAACGTGTGAATTTTCTACTGCCATACACTATGAGCTAGCGATAAAATGTCATTCACCGTTTATTTCTCTTTCCTATTTGTTTTTTGTACTTTGATATATTCTGCGAACATAACATTTTCCAATCGTAAGCACATGACAAATATATCGACTACTTATTTATTTTAATATAATTTATTATTAAAAAGTTACTGTTTCCATATTTTTGTTAACAACAAACAACTTTTAGCCTCTCAACGACGGAGAGAGAGAGTTTATTTATCAAATATGTTGATAAATAAACGTTGAGAAAGTGATCTAAAGCGTTTTAATCGTTATTTTGACAATTTGTATATTTTTTTCTTTTTCTACTCAATTTTATATTCAGCGATTGAATAGTTTATTCGAAAAAGCATATTATAGAAATTTACCAATTTATGAGTCTCGTTTTATTTTCTATTCGTTTTTATAAGTTTTACAACTTTGACCCCAATTCTCATCTGACCGAAGTTTGCTAGGATCAAGAAATATTAATCGAATGAGCATTTTATAACGAGTAAAGTATATATCTGAATATTCATTGGCTGCAATAAAAAAATTAAAAAATTAACCATAATCTTGCAAATTATGGTATTTTCGAATATTTTTTTCTCTGGTTATCATTTTCTCATGATCGATGTCAAATTTGTTGAAATTATACTGCAAAATCATGAAATTGGATATTTTTATAATTCTTGAACTTTTTCTAAATAAGTTTCAAATTAGACACCAATCAGAAACGAGTTGATGTCAAAAAAAAAGTTCATGAACTGATTTAGGGAAACATGGGGCAAAGTGGACCCCTGGAGCACAGTGGGCTCTCCCAAAATTGAAAGGAGATCAAATTCGAAGGAAAATTTGTCTTTCCTTCATTTTTGGGAGAGCCCATATTGCCCCGAAAACAAATTTTTCTGGATAGCCCGCTTTGCTCTAGGGGTCCATTTTGCCCCATGTTCCCCTACAGCATTTCCGAAAGATTATTGTCTCATGAGCTGCTATAAACGTGTTATCAGCCCGAGCTATCAGACTTCATCCTAATATTTATTTTTATTATTTCGTATTCTCTTTGCTTTGCATGTTCAAGTATAATTTTTATGTTAATCTTGTTGTTATAAAACGTCTAATTGCTGAGTTTCACACAATCGCCAAACACGTTAGTTCTTTTCTTTCCGACAACTTCTGCATCGTTCTAGGGTCAAGTCTGGTGGAAAGAGATGTAGAAAGTAAATGGATTGAATAAAAAAAAAATAAAAAAAAACTATGGAATGGCAGTAAAGGAAAAGGAGCTCGTGCGAGAATTAAGAAAATGCTCGGCTCTCCGTGAAATTGGAATCACGATAGTTTGGATGCTCCGCGACTGTAGTGTGGCTATCACAAAAGAAGAGAACAACGCGTGGTTCCATTGTTATATTTTTTCTCTTATTTTTCAACGTTTTCTTACACTTCTTTTAGTTTTTATCTGCGTTACAGTTGTTTCGTTCATGTTTTTTCAACTCAGTTTCTTTTTTTTTTTTTATAACCATGTTTTTTATCCGCTTCACATTGTCGTGGTTTACGGAACATTAAAACAGCCAGGACTGCGCTAGGAGAGCAATAATGCCAAAGGTTTGACGATCCTCCAACACGGAATTGGAAGGATTCTTCGAATGTATCTTCAAACGCTGTGTCGAACACGATATAGCATGATGTAACATCGTTACGCTACTAAATTACCGTTATCGTGAGAAAAGAGGGGCAAAATGGGACACTCGTCAAAAAATCATCAGTCCATTTTGCCCCACTGTTCCATTTTGCCCCACCGTCCCATTTTGCCCCACTATCCCATTTTGTCCCACTGTGTGCTGAAGAAAAAATCTTTTGTTTGATGACCAAAGATCCGTTTTCACACTTTTTCAAGTGTCATCGTAAATATCTTCGTTCGAAAGGAAAAAATTTCGATTCCACCATTCAGCATCATCGATTAATATGCAAAATCGATAAATATTCGAGTTCGTGAAAGAAATACTTTTATTAATTCGCATTAACAATATTCAAATATTCGATATAGTTATGAACAATGAATCCACGACTTTTTGAACAATTTTTTTTTAGTCCTGCGACCTGATAATGTTTTCTTTCACGAATAATTATCCATCGTTCTTAACTCAACCGATGTTACTGTGGGGTTCGAAGGCCTTAAACGAAGAAGAGAAATTTTCAAGCATATATATAGATATATATATATATATATACGGAGATAGAGTTTTGGGCGCGTGTGGAATATGCAAATGGCAATAGACTGTTGGCTGGGCGGTCTTGTGCGTGGGTGGCAGACTCTTGGTAACACGAGTGATAAAGCCCTTGTTATATATATATATATATATATATATATATATATATATATATATATATATCTATAGACATGAAGGGTGCGAAAACACGAGATGCAATGTGAGAGAAAACGAGAGTGGTGGAGAGAAGGGAGTAGAGAATACACGTTTTAACGATACGGAGCAGAAGCGACTACGGTGGTAATTAATTAGCATAACGTTGCATTATAACTGGAGGTACAGGAGGAACAGCATATCGTTTTAGTGTCCAAGTCAATGCTACGTGTTTGTGACACGACACGTCCAACTCATACCCATGAAAATCAAAAGTGAGAATGATATATATATATATAGAGAGAGAGAAAGAGAGAGAAAGAGAGAGAGAGAGAGAGAAACGTGAGGATTTACAGGAGAAAAGAGTGAGAACGAATCCCCAGGTACTGTGGCATTCTATGGAGGCGAGACAGCCTCTCACTAAATCTATCCTTAACGGCTCAAAACGCATCACGAACTGTGTGCTGATCGCATCACCACACCACGAGGTCCAGAGTGTGCGGTCACGTCCGCATTAACAATCGTCCGGCCATCGTACGAACGTGAGCAATGTTCGAGATTGCATCCCGAATTTTATATATCTGCCGAGTAGACAGCATGTGCTTGCACTATGAATACAGGTGTCTGTGTTTGTTGACATTGACAAAAATCATAACGAAACATTGATTGAGCTAATAAAGGGATGCGCTGAAAAGTATAAGTCTTATCAAAAATCAAATTGTTTAACGAAAATTAACAATTCTATAAATCGTGATTCACCTTATGAGTTATTGCAAACGTCAAAGAATTAAAGAAATTATGAAAAATCTTATAAATCACTTTGTATTGTGCACTTTACAAAGTTTTCATGAAAATTTCATCATGTTGCATGTTCCTTGTAGTTTTTAGTAAGGGAACATGGAGCAAAGCGGGCAATCCAAAAAAAAATATTTTTGGGGCAAAATGGGCCTCCCAAAAATGAAGGAAAGTTAAATTTCTCTTCGAATTTGATCTTCCTTCATTTTTGGGAGAGCCTATTTTGCCCCAAAATTATTATTTTTTGGATAGAACGCTTTGCCCCAGGGGGCCATTTTGCCCCATATTCCCCTATCGTGCACACTAATAACGATGCTGATCATTGATTAATAAAGTTTTTCACAACGTTTTTAATTCATCGATTATTTCAATAGTTCTCATGACTTTTCATTGAAAAAAGGAAAAAAAGAAACTCGTGTTTGCTTTTATCTTTCTTGTGTTTTGCCCAATTATTATTATTTTTTTCTCATTGAGCTTCATCTCGATTCCACTGAGTTTGCCCACACAAGAGAATACTTGGCTCAAAAGACCACGACAGTTGTAATGAATTGAGGGAGAAGTATAAGAATCGTTTGACAGAGAAAGAAAAGGAGAGAGAGAAAGAATTAAGACGTAGCTACCAAGATACGACTCTGTTAGTTCGAGGGAATGTGCTCAGGGAGCAGGTTACAGTAGAGACAAGTTATATGTAAAGGGTTTTTAGTTATAGCAGACTACGTATTAGTTGAAATTCTTGGTTTGCCAAGAACAAGAAATGTAAACACAAGAAACGAGAATCTCAAGTGAGTCAGGAAACACAAAAGATACTGTTTTTATTATTCAACGAGGCGAATCTTAGACTCTCGTTACAAAAGTATTCATTTGTAATGGCGCTGTCATCGTGCCTTTAACAATACCCCATTCGCATGTTCCATTTAAACTTTTAAACCACTCTCACATAATTACGTACACCGCTCAATATCTGTGCAATTTTTTCTTCAGACTACGTTGCTAATGATGAAAGTGTAATTGACGATTATGAGAGCTTTTCTTAGAACATTTTCATCCACTGTTTTTTCAACGAGACAAATGAGAATAATTCTACTCAATATTTAGGACCATAAAAAACAGATTTTATATGTTTACGTTTAAACTCATAATATTTTGAAAATAATTCGGTTTGGAAAGTCCGCAAATACAGAGACTGAGAAAAAATGGGAACTGGATGTTTCGAAACTTGGTAGAAGGAGAATAGGGAAACATGGGGCAAAATGGCCCCCTAGGACGCACTTTTTTTGGGGCAAAGTAGGCTCTCCCAAAAATGAAGGAATATCAAATTCGAAGAAAAATTCGACATTCCTTTATTTTTGGGCGAGCCCACTTTGTCCCAAAATTCGATTGCCCGCTTTGTCCCAGGGGGCCATTTTGCCCCATGTTCCCCTAAATATAATCTGGGCCGTCATTATTGCGGGAAGGAAAGATGCCAAGAGTTTGCATAAAGCAACCAACTCTGTAGAACACGATTCAGGGATTTCCCAGATTTCTTCCAACGTAACAAGATGCAAAAATTCAAAATTAGTACAAAATTGTTAATTAAAGAAACAAAAAGTATTGAAACGTCAAATTTTTCATTTAGTCTCTTCAATTTTTCGTAACTTCATAAGCGAATTGGTATGGAACGTCTATTTGTTTAGGAATAAAGATAACAAGGTTGAGAAGTATTTTTGTTTCATTCGCCTGAGTGGTCTCTGTTTATCCAAGCTTTTCTAGGCTTATGTATAAAAGCAAGAGATTGGTAGACACGTAGGTAAAATCGTAGGAAGAAAATGATCGTGAAAAAAGGGGGAGACGAGAAAACAAAAGAACTGAAAGAAATAAAGCTCCGTGGATAAGAGATATAAAGTTGTAACGATAGAAGGAACATTGAGAGTAAGCAGCAGCAACGTAGAAGATGAACGAGGGAGAAGGATCAGCGACAGGAAGAAGAAAAAAAAAGAAAAAAAAGTGGCATAGAAAGAAAACGTTTGGCGCCGGTGGAGGGAGGTCCGGAGGTGGTGGGCAGGATATCTTTATTCATCGTTTCATTCCAGCCATCCACTCTCGAGGAAGAAAATTTGCATTCGAGATACTAGACCCACGGAGTTCCTGGTGCAACGTATTATGGCGTTGCCGTTACTGGACTTCCGGCCTTCCTAGAGGGAGCTCGTTCTCGAGAGAAACTATATTGGAATATCCAGGAAAGCTTTCTCGCTAGCTGCTGTAGACACTGGCCCAGTGGTTCGTCTAATTTCGTCCAGGTATACCTCAAAAAGCCACATTCAAGATAATTGTACGTCGACGACGAGATCCGCTTGCTGCTTGGCATACTAGAGTAGAGAAAAGCTTTCTTTCGTTCCGATACTTTAATTTGCTTATAAGATATATACCTTTGCTGTAGAGGGACTTTTATTCAAAGCCGTAATTTCAAGTACGAACGTTATTCGAGACCAGCAGGCAAGACGTTTTACCTAATGTATGAAATGTTTGCTTATGTACTAAGATAATTGGACTCTATTATTTCAAAGAAACGTTTTACTCGCAGGGAATATGACGACAAGATTCACAGAGTTTGACAGATCGAAATATTGTTTTATTGTAGGGGAACATGGGGTAAAATGGACCCCCGGGGCAAAGCGAGAAATCCATGAAAATTCAGTGAAAATTAGTGAAAAAATGTAAATTTTGCGTTGCAACGAAGTGACAATTTGAAGCATTTGAAATCGAACCATTTTAATTTGTGTGATAACGAATACAGATTTATTGAGTTAACCAGATTCGTGTTTATTTCAGTTTTTATTCTCCCCAACAGCTATTTGGTTAACAACTGGAACTTGTGATATTTGTCTAGCATCCGGATGTAGAATTCATCCGATTGTGAATACAATAGAAAGTTAACTGGCAGGAGGTTAATTTAGGTAAATTACGAGTAGTAATATCGTGTGTCTAGCACGCTTGGCTACCAGCTCCGGGTGTCCGTTTAATTGCATTTAGATGATGAAAAACAAACAGACAATGAAATAAGCAAAGGAACGAAAAGCACATCATTCATCTCCCATTTGTTTTCTGCTACTGCAATTTCTTTGTCTGCTCTTTTATAGGCGTGGCTTTATATTTTATATCCATGAAAATATGCTCTCGTAGGTAGTTATTACTAAGAATTCGTAGGGTTCATGAACCATGAATTAAATCGGTTCTCCCTTCGTTGAATCCCTAATTATTCAAAATTCACTTTTATCTCTTACTCAGAATCTCTGAGGATAAGAGATGGCAATTTGAACGAAAAAATAAAAGAAAATAGAGGATTTGGACTGATAGTCGAGAGATAGAGAGGGAGAATGACGTACCAAACATTGGGAGAATCGGTGTGATAGAGTGGGAATGAACTCTCTGATAGTAGGGGAATATGGGGCAAAATGGACCCCTGGGGCAAAACGGGCAATTGAATTTTTTTTTATCTTTGGGGCAAAGTGGGCTCTCCCAAAAATGGAGAAAGATCAAATTCGAAGAAAAATTTGACTTTCCTTCATTTTTGAGAGAGCTCACTTTGCCCAAAAAATAAAGAAATTTGATTTGCCCGCTTCGCCCAAGGGGTCCATTTTGCCCCATATTCCCCTATTTACGTCATCGATAACTCTTAGCTACTTAGCTACTTAAATTTTATCACTATGTGAATTACTTTTTAGAGGAAAATTCTTGAAATTCCACTTTTCTTGACAAGGCTGTTCCATAATGTCTGGAATATTCTACAAAGTTCCTAGAATTAATTTTAACATTGAGTACTGACAGAACCAACTTTTTTTTTTGACGTTAGCACGTCTCTCAACAATTTTTTATAATTTAGGTGATTTTGAATTGATGTTTATTTGAGTTTTAAACGTTACCTCTTGTCCTCTTGAAAAATAATGTTCTTCGCAGACCTTTATTGGCGAAAAATAATTCCTAGAATTTCCTAGAATGGGTTAGGCTTTGAGTATTGAAAATCTGGTTAAACAAAGTGAACCCAGTACCGAGGAATCCAATGAATGATGGCATGCAATTTCCTCGCATTAAATCCTAACAAGGAATAATTTCCAAACTCTAGCAATTTTATTCTGCATCACGTCACACGATATTGCAGTAAAAGCATTGTTAACTAAAAAGTATATAAACCGTAAAATTGCAAACAAAAGTTTAATCTGAAACTCGTTGGTATCAACAACTTATTAGACTTTTATTACGAAACTAAGGAAAATGAAAAAGAGAGAATGCAGAAAAGTGGAATTTCGTTGCATACGATATAACGAAGCTATATTAAAATTGCGGGATACCTGCATCTTATTGCTGGTTTTTCATATAATATTCCCAGTGCCCTACGTGTTTCCTTCTTCACCGTCACAGAGTCTCTTTTATACATTTCCTGCGAGAGGATGAAGTGCCAGAATATTGGCCTTTTCTCGTCTTTGTCATTATTCTGTACTGTACATTCCTCCAACGCTTTTTCTTTCCTGTGCTCAAGGAAAAAAGCGTTGTATACGGACCCCCGAGATTTTCCGGATCCGTCTAATTTTTATACTTGAGAAACCAAGTGCTCTGAATATGAATTCTGGCGAGTATCTCCCACAAAAAGGCACCATGACGTCTCATAATCTTAATTGCTTGCTGCTGTTCCATCATGTTGAGTAAAACTGAATAAAATGCAGTGCATACTAACACTTTTTAGTTTTTGACGTCAGCATTTCCATGGAAATAGTGAGAAAAATATAAATATCAGAGTAATACCAGGAGAGATGGATACTGGGTCAAAGTTGTGTGGCTGCGGACTGCACCAAAGTTAAGGAGCCAGCTCGGAGGAGGTCAATACTTGGTTGGATTAACGCCTAGCCATGCATCGGTTCGCGTATCAATGGCTAATTAAGATTCAGTTTTTCTGGAGTTCTGATGATGCTAATCAACTGAAACTCAGTAAAAAAAACAGCCGCGCGCCTGTATCAGTCCAAATTCGGAAAGAGTGGCTGTGGGCAAAACTTAGGAGGGCTCACAGGAGCAGAAACAAAAAAAGGTGGGGCAATATGGACCCGTCAAAAATCGGCAAGACTGATGTGTGCAGGAACAGAAAAATAATAAACAAATTAATAAAATGTTTTCTCTAAAATCTTACTTTTTCGTTGAGGATTCACACTCAAACAAAAAACCACCGATTAATGGCAATGATTCCAATTCTAATGCACAGAACTTTTTTCTTGCGTTTCAATCGATAATACACTCATGTTTTTATTGGTGAATTTTCAAGCGTTTCGAATTGTCAAAATCTGGGTATTACCTAAACACCAGGAAACTAGGCTTTCTGACTGACCACGAAACTTCTATTGTAAAAAAAACCACAGAAAAATGGGGCTGGGGTCGTTAAAATCTAGACTAGGAGATCATCAATTCCACCACAGATTCGATTAAATCACCAATCCAGAAATACCACTTCAAATATAATAGAGATATAGCTATGCGAGGTTTCATTGATCTTGATCTCGTGAAAGCCATGCTTTCGCCACACCTGACTCAATGTAATAGAGTTGGATTCGAGCCAAAATTAAACCATTGATCAAACTGTTACTAGCTCGACAATCCTTGATTTATTTTTTGTTGTTCTATTTTTTTTTTTTTTTTTTTTAATATCGCACATAGTTTTACCCTGAATCGTTATCGTTTCAATCCACCTGCTGAATGATTGAAAGATTATTTTATAAATTAAAGCAAAATTTGGACCCATGTTTCTTCATTTATGACAATTTATCATGTGCTCGTCAAAGATTCTCTTTATAAAAAATCACTTTCAATAGTTGGATACGTTTCAACGGTGGGAGAAGAATTAACTTTACATCTGTTTCCACAAATGAAAATCAATACGAAAATATTGGCTATAAAATGTCACAAATAACGAAATGTTCACCAGGAAGTGAAAATTGAAGAGCAGGCTCCAGAAAGGTTTTCTTTTTCGCGCAGAGCATACGAGTCCATCGATGAAAAAATGAGGCTAAAAGTGAAAAATAGCTTGCCGTCAAACGGAAAGTCTCTAGTCAGAAGAATGATTGATTTTAAACGACATTTGTCAGTGTCGGACCTTCGTCACGAGCCTATACGGAGATGATGTAATAGGCATTAACAGGTTTCCGCTGCGACCCTCTGACTAGCGCCTACAACACATTCTCTCAATTTTCCACAGTTTTTACATTTTGCTTTTCCACCGTTCTTTAATCTGACAGCAAAAATTGCTCGAAACATTTTAATGTCACGGTTCTTTCCCTTAAGGTAATTGACGGGATGACAGTCCAGGCCGAGCTGCATCCTAGATGCCTTTTTCTTGCCTCATATCTCACGTCCTCGTTTTGCTTGAAAGCAAATCATCAAATCTTGAACTATATCGACACTTGTACACTTTTGTCGTCTAAATTTGACTTTACATTTACATTTTTTTATCAAATACATGGCCGATCTTCGTGTTTAAAGAATAAGGGAACATGTGGGGCAAAATGGACCCCTAAATGATTACCAGTTGCATCGACGAAACTCCACAGCATTAAATATTGTCGATAATTATCCAGATATTTTTGATACCATGACAAATTTTCCGCCACTATGTTATGATGTCAATTAGAGTTAAGTGGAGCATTTGAAAAGAATGCAAGCTGGACATATTTACATGACATTTCTGTTGTTAACATTCATCGATAAAAATTAAAAAGTTGTTACACAAAAGAGGATGAAAAAAAAATCATTGTATAAAAGCTTAAATTGGGAATAGAAAACACGATGGAATTAATGATGAACCTTAAAAGTTACTGTTGGCTTGCATGTCAAGGAATTTGCTTTAAATAAGTTTTAAAACTTCAGAAGGGTGTCAGTGAGAAGGAGCTCAAGTTGACAGGTCCCCCGACCTCTGCTTTAAAGGATTTCGCGATGTCTGCTCATCTGCAAGATCCTCGTGATTGCGTGAAAAAATTATTCCCACCAATAAAAGGAACCTCGATCTGCATAACGTCCTTGACTTTCCTGACATCGAATGACAGATCTGAAGCAGCCTGGAAAAGCTGCTGGTAGGAGGATAGACATTTTATCAAAACATTTTACTAGAGATATTTAACTACAAATGTCTCATCGGTGGTAATTCTTTATGAGAGGAAACTCATCATAGAATTTGTTTGAATCAGTAACGGTATGAAATTTTACTTAAAATTGTGGATTTTCCAACCACTGGTTCATGGAGTCCATTCCATTTAGATTCTCCCAATGAATTTTCATGTTTGTCATCACTTTTCAAAATGACAACAATTTGACAGTTTTCTACAAATTGATGAATGAAATTAATTGGTTTTAATAATATGTACAAAAAGGAGTTTTCACAGTACGAATAATGAATGAAGTTTATTTATTAAAAAATGAAAAAACCCTGAGAATCTGTAGCAGTTGCGATGGTACAATGCAGTTTGAAAAAAATTGAAGCTACCATTTATGGACCCAGTTCAAAGTGGAATATCTCATGATCAAAAATATCTACAAAGTCGTCCTTTGGTGAGCTTCCTTAACCACTAGCCCTCTTGCATATATTCTTGGCTCGATTATATTCTGAAGACGTAACTTTTCGGTTTACGATATTCTATGCTCTTAATGTTGAATTCTCACTGGGTCGTGATCCTACGACTATATAGCGTGTCGTCTCATGGGGAAGAATCTGAAGGGTACGATCACGATCTTAAGCCATTCCAAAGAAGCTTAGACTGATCGACAGGTACGACTCAGCAGCCATCTGTATAACAGGACGAAAATAAAGTCTCGTCCAGACTATAGTGAGAGCGCGAGATGGACAGTTTACATGGCCATCTCTCCAGGTATTAGCCTCTTTATCTCGTTTCCACGTCACCAATGTTATTTTCTACGTTTCTCTTGTCTGAAAATCAGAGACCTGTCTTTTTTTCTATCCCTTTATATCTCTTAAGGTATTATAAGAGCGTTGCAAATCGAAAATTCTCAGAATGAGGTAAAAACCGATAGAAGCGAATAGAAGAATCAGAAATAAAATTTCTCTTTTCAAATTTCACAAGGTCTTCCCGACTAGTTTGTTCATTGGATGTGCAGACGAAACATAATCACTTATCTTTGCAAAAGAATAAGGGGAACATGGGGCAAAATGGACCCCTGGGGCAAAACGGACAATCCAATTTTTGTTGTTTTTTGCGGCAAAGTGGGCTCTCCCAAAAGTGAAGGAAGATCAAATTCGAAGAAAAATTTGACAAAATCCCTCAATAACGACATTCAAATTATTCTCATTGTTCTAGCGACGCAATCATCGTGCCGATAACATCTTCGGTTTTTAAGATTTTATTTAAAAAATATTCGACCGAAATATTGAAGCTCGTTGACTGACAGCTACGACGTGAAGAAACTTATAACGAAATTGTTAAAAATGACAGAAAGTGAGCAAATGATTACTGCAGCTCAGCATATCACAACGAATAACCACATATTTATTATTCCATGGTTATTCTAAGGTATGTGAAAACTTTAGCGCGATATCATCATCGTAATCTCCTACTATAACCACTGCTTTGTATGGAGCATCTGCTACTGGCATTTCGTTATGCCCTTCACAGATTTCTCTATAGTTTAGAGTACACCAGAAACGTTTCTCTACTTGGACAATAATGTTACATGTGGCATATAACGTCGGCACGAGTTGCTCTCTGAGAGAATCTCGCTATCTCCTTCTCTCTCTTACTCTCTCTGCTTCTGAATTCGATCGTTATAAAGCCCTTGCCTCCCGTTGAGTTATAATAATTGCATAACACGCCGTTAGCAAAGTTTGCGGTATGGGTATGGTCCTGGTCTCGGTATTGTTACTCTAATTACGAGGTTGCGAGTTACGAGACTCGTATATATATGTATATATATATTATATACAACAAATACCTTTTCCAGGCTGCTATGGATATGAAAGACGTAAGAGAAAGAGAAAGAGCGAGTAAAAGCAAGAGTTAAATGTATTTATACATATTCTCAAATACGTATGCATCTCAAAGGGCGTTTACGAAATAGAGAATAGACTAAAGCACAACGCACAAACAGACTTCTAACTTTTAGACACAGACCAGACTAAATTTGCATAGTCTAATAGAAATTTACGAATAATACCTGTCTGTTTGTACAATATGTATTGAGAATACAGTTTTAAACATTTCGCATGCTAAATACTTCGGATAAATGACACAGGTATGGAAAACCACTGAATAAGCCAAGTTTGCGAGTAATGTAACAAAATAGATGTTTTACCAATGAATTCTAAATGATGATAGAGGAACATGGGGCAAAATGGACCCCTGGGGCAAAACGGGCAATCCAAATTTTTTTATCGTTGGGGCAAAGTGGGCTCTCCCAAAAACAAAAAAAAAATTGGATTGCCCCAGGGGTCCATTTTGCCCCAGGTACCCATTTTGCTCCATGTTCCCCTAGTCCTTGGTTTATTCTTCTTATACCATGAACAATTTAACAACAAATATTGAAACGTTGAGATACAATTGTGACTTTTATCTGCAGATTTCAAAATTTGACATATTTTATGACAATCTATTCATTTGATTGATTAATTAATTAATTGATGAATGTCCCGCCATGTTTGAAAAATAAGTAATGAGGAAATTGACATCTCCTTAAGAGACTGCATCGAATATCATTTTTTTTTTTTTTTTTGAACGACTCATATGTTTGAAAAAATCAAAATTTCTTCACCAATTGCTGCAAAATTTGCCCCTTTTGCTCATTCTGTAGACTGCGAGGACAACGCTGCGGCAATTCTGTCACGGCATCGGTGGTTCAGTGGTAGAATGCTCGCCTGCCACGCGGGCGACCCGGGTTCGATTCCCGGCAGAGTTCGAGCGTGGCAAGCGCAGGAGACGCACGCACCCATGCATGCGTCCTACGTCGAACATATCCTTACCGTGCGCAAAAAATACAAACTAGCTAGCCAAAGCCATATTATTACCACGCGAGTGATATACATTAATTCAAACAAAGTGAGATCATTTTCGTGCCAAAAATATAACCAAAAACCAATATAAGTGCGCGAGTGAACCGAACTACCGGGCCTAGCCCGTAAAAACAAAGATAATTAACGGACCATGGAGGATCCAAAGAAACACTTCCCGCCCTTAAAAAAACCTGCAAACTCCAGCAGTTTAGATAGGTTATTTAAGGACGCATATAAAGAATTCGGAATAACCCGACACAATCAGAAAATTCAGCCAAAGCCTAATCTAACGCAGCGGCCGCGAAACACGAACATACAAACCAACAATACAAACATAACACATATGCAAACCGAAGGCACATCAGAACAATGGACAATTCCGAAACATACATCAAAACGAAAGCATACGCAATCAGAATCGAACATCAGCTTCTACAGCAATAGCAGATATAGCTGCCTCAGCGACGAAAGCGAGATGGAAACGGACAATGAAAGTACAACGAGCCTTTCACAGCCCAAAAAAATCTCAAAAAGAGAAACACTTAAAAAAAACATGGGTCCGACCCGCCACGCCAGGCACGATGAAGGGTCATCCAACACCATCAACGACAGTGAAGCGACGCTAGCACCGCACAAAGCAACAAAGGAGAGACCCCCACCAATACACATACAAATGAACCAAGTAAGTGTTATTTCGAAGTTACTAACAGAAAAAGAACTCAAAAAAGGACAATTTTACCTAAAACTCAGCGAAGACTATATAACACTCACCACAACTGAACTGAACATCTACAAAAAAGCCATCGTAATCCTCACTGAGAATAAAATCCCATTCTACACTTACACCCCAAAGAACGAAAAACCAATAATATTAATAATCAAAGGCATCAAAGGAGACTACACGAACGAAGAAATCCTAAACGAAATCCAAGAACACAACCTAACGAACACCACAATAACCAAATTCGAGAAAATATATCTGTCAAAAAAGAACCCGACATCCTATCATCACATGATCCAATTAACGCCAAACAGTAATACCAAAGAGTTAACCAACATACGACACCTCGCATACCAGAAAATCACATGGGACAGACTACGCAAACCAAAAATATATCAGTGCCGAAAATGCCAACGAGCGGGTCACACCAGCTCTCGTTGTAATTTAGAATATCGATGTGTCAAATGTGCCCAGACACACGAACCTGGAAAATGCACAATCAACATGGAAATAGACAAAACAAAACTTAAATGTGCAAACTGTGGCGAATTCGGCCACCCGGCATCTTATAAAGGATGCCCATATCTAAAATTTGTCCATAAAACAATAATGGAACAAAAAAACGCGCGAGAACACACCAAGCTCATAAAAACTAACGCTATTTACAATAACATCAGGCCAGGATATTCTTACGCAACAGCAACCTCGAACCCGCACAATTCAAAATACAACGATCCTCGAAGACAACAGATAAGAAGAGCACCCACCTTACCGTCTGATGCATACGAATACACCATCCCACCGACAGAGACAAACGAACAACGATTCCATCCTCACGAGAACAACAACAACTACATAAGAGCACCATATGAAGAAAATGAACCGCACCATCTCAATAGACAAGACCGCCTCGAGAACATGATTTTAAATCTACAAACCACATTAATAAAAACGATAAAGACCAGCACAGAAAACCTCCAAATCATGATCCGCAACAACACAAAAAGAATCGACTACATATATAACGTCCTCAACATACCCAAGGAATAATGGACAACAACCACAGGGACATCCATACCACACAACTAGGAACAATCAAGATAGCAGCAATAAACGTAAATTCAATCATCTCACACGCAAAACGATACGATCTCCTCAAATTTATAACAGAAGCAGACAGAGACATCATCTGTATCAGCGAAACAAAACTAAACAACAAACACAAGGTATCCTTTTCAAATTATAATATTATTAGAACGGACAGACCTAACGCACAAAAAGGAGGAGGCACAGCCATCCTCATCAAAAAAGATTTCCCACTACAATATAAACAAATACACAACCCTTCATTAAACACTAATGAAATATTAGAATACACGATAGCTGAGCTCAAAATTAACAACAAAATCAAACTATACATAATTAGTGTCTACGCGAACAACGAGGCCAAAAAAATTTTTATCCATGAAATCAATACCCTCTTAACAAAACTCAAACTCCGTGACTTAAATAACTACTTTATATTAGCAGGAGACTTTAACGCCCGCCACACAGACTGGGGAGACATAACCAGTAACTACAAAGGTTACCTACTTAGAAAATGGGAATCTGAACAATCACACTTATTTAAAGCAATAATCTACCCGCCTTCAGCTCCCACCCTCCCATCATACAACTCGTACATTGACCTCTGCATCGCGGACTCAAGAATATCGATAACAAACTTAGACGAAAACCACAAACTACCAATAGCACAATACCCCAGTGATCACTATGCCATCCTAATCGATGTATCCATCCCCAACTTGGCCTATAATACACAACCAGAAGAAACAGAAAAAACCGCTCTCCTCTACAAAAAAACAAAATGGAGAAGGTTCTTCGACCAACTCAAAACAAACTATACAATTAACCTCCCAGCCAATAGAAACCTCACTATTGAAGAAATAGACACAGCAATAGAGTCAATAAATATAGCATTACGGAAAACAATACAAGAAACCGTACCAACATACAAATCCACAGACAACACTTTAAACTATGTAAACAATAAAATCATACGAACTCAAACACTTAAAACAAAAATAATCACAATCTACAAAAAACTAAAACGACAAAACTACCCCACTTATCACCCATTAGTAGTAACCGCAAAATTAATCGTAGACCTTATCAACACCAGACTCAAAGCAGAATTCAAAAGCACCTATACTAAATACTGGGAAAACCAACACAGCAAAATAGATTATAGAAACCCAGAAAAGTTCTTCCCGAAAATAAACAGATTCTTCCGGCCGAAACAACAACTACAAATAAAAGACATTTATATACCAACTAACGAAGTACAAATAATAAACAGAAGCGGGGTAAATCTAACAGACGCACACATAACAAACAACTCGTACACAATAAGTAACGTAACCGATAAATTAAATATAATCGGCGCTGTCTATGAAAAAATAAACTCCCCTCGCCACACAAATGACAACACACTGACTAAAATGACAGTTGTCAACACAATAAGGACCCTGAAAGCAGAGGCCGAAACCCACAGAAACAACCGGACTACTATAACCCAATTCAACGACAATAACAAAGCTGACAACCCCAACAATAACCAAGAAAATCTACCGACTTACTTCCACAACGCACTCAAACTACAAAAGATATTCCAAAACTTACCGAACAAAACCTCAACAGGAATAGACCAAATCCCATCGATCATACTCAAAAAACTAGCGAACTACATAATCAAAGACTACGCTATAATTTGTAACAACGCGCTTAACTATAGTTACTTCCCAACAGCTTGGAAAACGGGCAAAATCATACCAATCGGTAAGAAAGACAAAGACTTACACAACCCCTCAAACTACAGACCCATCTCCTTAACGCCAAATATCAGTAAAATTTTCGAAATACTCATTAACAATTCCATAATTAGACATACAATCGAAAACAATATAATCCCAGATCAACAATTCGGCTTCCGACACAAACACTCAACCACACACGCAATAAACAAACTAACTAGCGACATTAATACAGAACTGGAACAAAACCACCTAGTAGGGGCATGCCTCATCGACCTTGAAAAAGCGTTTGACTCGGTATGGCTCGATGGACTCATATATATATTAAACGACACAAAATTCCCAAAACCATTACTCTATGTCATATGGGACATGATAACAAACAGAAATTTTATCACTACAGACGGACGAAACTACTCAACCAAACTTTTCAAAATAACCGAAGGACTGGCTCAAGGAACCGTAAACTCACCAATATTATTCAATATCTTCACACACAGAATTTTACTTGTACATAACAGACTAAACAGCGACACTCACTCCTTAGCTTTTGCTGACGACCTAATAGTATATGTAGCAAATGAAGATCCCTCCTATATCCAACATAAACTCCAAACAGCAGCAAATGAAATAAACAGGCATTACCTCCTATGGAACCTAAGAATAAGTCCCACCAAATGTGAAACAATACTATTCCATAAACCATTAAGATTCTTAGGCAAAAGAAAAAGAGAAAACATCAAAGATTTCAATATAAAAATAGACAATACTACAATACCACACAAAACAACTGTTAAATATCTAGGAGTCCAACTAGACTATCTACTCCGACTGAATACACACATAAACCACCAACTGAACAAAGCAAATAAAGCCTGGAAAGCCAACTGTAGACTATTCTTTTCAAAAAAACTAGAACATAGAGCCAAAGTAATCTGTTACCTCCTAATCATAAAACCACTTATCACATATGCCACACCCATATGGTGGAACACATCAGCGAGTATAATGGAAAAAATAAGGAAATTTGAGAGAAGGTGCTTAAGAGCAGCACTCCACATATACCGATACACCGACGAACCCACACACATGATTGACAACAAAACACTATACCAAACTGCAAACACACCAAGAATAGACAATTTCATAATAAGGCTAACTAGAGATTACTTCAACAAATTGCCAAACAGCAACAATAACATAATTAAAACGCTAGCCGAACCACCAAACACAGACAGAACACAACAAGCCTATTCCGGATATTTAACCCCGCAAACTTTCACATACTTCGATAAAAGGGGAATAATACAAAATAGCAATAATGTACCAATTATATACCACATAAGAAGAAACCAAGCTAACAAATCTCTCCCAAACACATACGAAGAAATAGACGAAAACAACCTAGTATACTCGAAATCCATACCCGAAAGAGACATCAACGACTTCTCTAGAATAACAAATAATTATTGGTGGATAATGGATAACGACATACATATCGACGAAATAAGGCGAAGAAAACGCCACAAAGAACAGCAAAGACAAAGGCGCAATGGCCCCGCTTAAAGTGACCATTCATAAAGGCAAACTCAAACCACTGTATATATATAAAAAATTGTAAATAATATCCCCTAGTTCATAAGACCACAATCCTATATGTAACAGGTTTTTTTTTTTTATTTTCCATTTTTTCCTGTCAAGAAAAACAATTAACGATAAACAGACAGCAAATAAATAGTGCTTGAAAATTAACAATAAGATCACTAATCCTAAAATAAACGATAACTATAACATGTGAGACGCCTGTACACAACAAGCCATAACATGTAAAAAAAATGTGTTCACACTAATATAAGACTGGTATTTTTTGTTTAGATTGTTTTAACCAAACATGTATGTATAACGAAAGAATAAATAAAACAACACTTATTAAAAAAAAAAAAAAAAAGGTTCGATTCCCGGCCGATGCATTTTTTTTTCGTTTTTGAAGGCCCAATTGACTTTTTTTCAAGTCAATTGGTCATTAGGATCGAAAAACATTGAAAAAATAAAGAGGAAATCTCTATTTTATAAAAAAAATACTTATCAAATGAGTTTTTTGGGCATTTATTTGACGTTAAACTGAAATACTATTTACATCATGAAACGTTCGATTTAGAGACAGCTCGAGCGAAAACAAAAGCTCAACAACGAAGAGAAACAGAAGTAGCTTGGAATTTAAAATCTATTTGAATACGAAGTAAAGAGGTTTTCTGGCGTCTGTCAGTGCGATCGAAAGAGGAGAGCTGTGTCGGTTTAATTACGTAACTAAAGCGTGGTAAAGTCCTCGTACGCGTTAACGAGCCGCGAACGAGGATTCAACGAGGCGAGATAGTGTCGACCGGCAGGTAAATACACTTATCGATCACCAACAACGTTAGTCGAGTATTAAAAGCAGTAGCGAATTAACGAATAGTTCGTAGCATGTGCGTGTAGTTTGAAGATCGATAGCAACTGCAAAGAGAGAGTTCTCTCAAGCTAGAAAATCCTTGCATAATCCTACGGATATCAGCCAATTAACAAGCTACCGAGTTCTCGCTATCTGCAACGTAGACTTCTCACTCTCTCTCTCTCTCTCTTTCCTTCTCGCCCTCTTTGCCTGAGTAGATTATCAGCAGGCAAGATACGCCTGATGACACTCTGATCTCGTCGTATTCGTCTTTGTCGCTTACTCGCGTTTACTCTGCATCCTCTGCATGGATTTTAGGAAGATGGATACGCGTCAACGAACGTACACGAGTTTCGTTACACCAGACGAACCGAGAGTGCTCTAAACCACGAAGCAGCTTTGTGCAAATGAAATTGATACCCAAACACGAGGACGTTGCTTATTTTGTACTCCAGGTAGTTCCTCGTGACGTTAACATCGTCAAATTAGCGTGGGAGCTGCCATGAAACAGCATCCATCACCCATTTTCCAAAAGTAAACCTTCTTGTTGAAACTTATTGAATAGCTGCATCAACGTTGAAGAAAAAATGCATTGTTATATTTCACTCATTTGGGAAAACAATCTGTGGTGTCAGAACAAGGGTTCTACGTTAAAATAGGGGAACATGGGGCAAAATGGACCCCTGGGGCAAATTTTCGCTAGCCCGTTTTGCCCCATGTTCCCCTACATACAATAATTGTCACTGAAAACAAGATTTTTTTTTTGGAATTGCTAATATTTTCCTTGACCTTAAGTCTTAACCTTAATTAATAATTGAAGATTCCTTCTGAGAGTCACTACTCGACGAATGAGCCGAGAAAGTTAAAAATAATGGATATACGTTATGAGACAAAGACGTTTTTACTCCGAATGGACATTTCGACTGCATCATCAAATTCTGTCAGTATGCTTATGGCTTCACCATAAAATCAACTTTTATAAATAATTTATGTCGATTATCCTTCTGTCTAATGTTATCCTAACAATAAAACAACACAGTCCTATTTTTGTTGTTGTTTTTTTTTTTTTTTTTTTTTTTTTTTAGAATATAGCAAATTATTTTTGGACGTAAAAGTTTACGTAACACTCTCACCTATTGAGAGTGTCGATGCTCCCAAATATTTGTGAAAATTCTCAAACGCTCCCACACGCCAGTAAACTGGCTGACCAAAGTTTTCGAACAAAGGGTGGTTGGAGGGCACTTCCTCGCAAAGTCAACCGCTTGTGGCGATCGGGTGTGAACACACCTGAATTTTCAGTAGCCAGAGCACTATCGACTCTTTGCATCGGCAAAATAGCGAGAGGAACGATTTCCGTCGTTGAGCCATACAAACTCACTGGGACAGAGTTAGTGGTTGAATTTGCGATGGAATCATCCCTGTTAGAAGAGAAAGAGAGAGACTGTTAACATTGAAGAAGGCAAGAGAAGAGACCATCGAATAAAACGTTGCACCAGGGCTTTAGAATTTAACGCCCTGAACAAGATTCTCATGTGGTTGTTCGCAAACTAGGGGTATGAGCCGATGGACAAAGGGTTTACGCAGCTTTGAGAACTATTGGGCACGATCTGTCAACCCTTCTATAGGATCCAACCTAAAATCCTGTCTAGATCCGACCAAACTACAAGACCAATAAAGAAAAATTTAATACGAAAATACCTGGAAGAAGAGAACAAAGAAAAAAAAACTAAGAATCAAGAAAAACAGAGAGTCATTGTGAGGATCTGCATGAAATAAAAACTAAAAGGAAAAGTCGTTTGTTTTGGTCGATAGTAACCAGCGATCAGCTTAAAATTTTTTTTTGTGCATTAATTTTCATTTTTCTATACTTCTCAATACGAAATTGCATATTCCAATGATACCACCTTCTACAGTGCTGTTTTAAACTATAGGGGAACATGGGGCAAAGCGGACAATGCAAAAAAATTTATTTTTGGGGCAAAATGGACCCTCCCAAAAATGAAAGAAAATCAAATTCGAAGAAAAATTTGACTGTCCTTCATTTTGGGAGAGCCCACTTTGGCCCAAAAGTAAAAAAAATTGCATTGTCCGCTTTGTCCTAGGGGTCCATTTTGCCCCATGTTCTCCTACACGATCTGTTACTTGATGTTTTCCCCTTGATTCGAATCTACATTATTGCTTTATTATGTGTGTTTTTTCTATAACTTTTTTCTCACTTCCACTTGCCTTTAATAACACTCCAATGTGATAATACTCAACTGTTAGCTATTATTTGCAGCACACCATTTTTCCTCCTCATCACTACAGAGATTATATCGCCTTGAGGCATGCGCAGCACTGTTTCAGCAAAAAAAGGATGTATCATTATTTTACGGAAGTACCGACCAGCCATCTCATAAACATAAGAATGTACGATGATGGCATCGGAAATGAGGCGCTTGGACTATGAAGTGTGGGAAGGCTGGTGAAAAAAAAAAAAAAAAAAAAAGTCGAAGGAATCTCAGGCTCGGCAATAAAAAGAAATTCGGTTCCAAGCAACGAATGTACCGTTTTCTTGCAATGTTTTTAGCCAAGATAATAAAAATCATTATTTCCAATAAAATAAATTCACAAAGCGGACAAATTTTTTATAAAAATTCTACAGACTTTTTGGATTTAGCGAATCACACTAATGGAGTTGTCGGAGTTTTGTTAAGTGACTCATCACAAGAACGACCCAATCAGAGAATGAAACATTGCACGAGGTCTTGGCACGTTGAACCACAAATTTGCTGACCACTATTGAAATTCATTGAACGGTTTGAGAGAGCAATGCAAATCCAACTAAAACACCTTCCAGATTCGAGAATCAACACTCCACTGGACTAGGAAACATTGAGAGAAGCATTGCCGATGAGAATTTGGCCATTTCGAAGTTTAGGCATTGCTATTGGAGAGCTCCGGAAAATCAAACATCCGGATTGCCAGTATTCCATTACGAATAGTTTCGACCGTAAGTTATGTTCATATTGCATTCGATCTATACATTTCAACGTAGCAATTCAAATTTCTATGCTCCAACAATTTCCACCCACTTTATAGTGTTTTTTTTTTTTTTTTTTTTTTTAATTTTTATTAAAATCCTTTTTTTTTAAATTCTCTTATTTATTATTTATTAGAAAAAGTTTTAAGGCACGTATTTTACATGAATATTCTCGTGTGTTCATCCTCAACAGACTTCTCGTCGTTGATGTTGAACTTTTCGTACTTGACCCCTGTGCCTGACCCACGACGATACTCCTACCTACGGTTCGATGATCCGACGCAATGGACAATGACGGACCAACAGACAGATACATAAAACATACTCATACATCTCCAGGCACACGCATCAAGTAAAAAGGACTTTTCGAATAACGACTGCAGTTTCTAAGAGAACGCGGAAGCTTTCAGTCATGACCTGACGTAAAAACAAATTGCCTGAGGGTCTACATTGGATCGATATACCAGCCAGCTATCACAAAGCACATTCTTACTTGTGTTACTTCAATGTACGTGAAAAATACAGACTTATGTATATAGTTACGTAATAGCGATCGTGGTGGCCTGGCTCGTGGCCTACGTTTCTGATAACATTCCGCATAAAGCTCTGATGTGTAGCTCAAGACCTACGATGGATGATTTCTTGATCGGTATCTCAGCTTGAATATCTAATTCTGTAGCAACAGATGATTTTCTACAATTTGTTTATTTTTTTTTTTTTTTTATCGGAGCGTAGTTCAATAAATAATAGTTGTCAGTTTTAGAAAAACGAACTCATGTGCCACAATCTTTAAGATGATGGAGCAGTGCGAGAGAGAAAGCTGCAATTTTGGAAATTGCATTTTTTTTCGCGGCGGTATGCATAATATTGTGTTATTTGTTTTATATATAGGAAAACATGGGGCAAAATGGACCCCTGGGGCAAAATGGGCAATCCAAAACTTTTTATTATTGGGGCAAAGTGGGCTCTCCCAAAAATAAAGGAAAATCGAATTCGAAGAAAAATTTTACAACGATAAAAAAATTCGGATTGCCCGCTTTGCCCCAGGGGTCCATATTGCCCCATGTTCCCCTATCTGTTAATACGCTGTTATAAAAATGTTATCGATACCGTCAAAAAAAATTTAAGATCGTGTGAAAAATATGAAATACGTCAAAAAGCGAGATGGTAAAAAAGATGCAAATTTTTTGATGATATGATTTTAGTGATGGAATTCAGTTCAATTGACTATAAAATTTTGTTCATAGAAATAAGTTATGAAAATGATAACCAGTCGGTTAAATTTAAAAGTGGAAGTGTGCTTAAGCTTTAAAAGTTATTCCAAGAAATTTCTAAAACTGCTATTGCAATTTAAACTATTTTAGAAGCGTCGACGTCATTCGTATAATAGCGATCGCTGCTATGAGTAGAAAATTTCAGGAGCTATAAAGACAAAGATGACATAAAAGTTTTATCGGTAATAAGAGAAGGTAACTAATGGTTTTCGAAGCGTTGAAAGGTGCGAAAAAGTCGTTGAAGAGTTGTGACTCTAAAAAAACGACAGATTTAATGCTATGTATAGATAGCGGATCAAAAACTACTCGGTCTCGAAGAAGAGAAAAGTGGATAGAAGAGAACGGGTGCAAAAATACGAAAAGGCGGAGCCTCAGGCTATAATAAGGATTTTTGTGAGAATCCATAGAACGGAAATTACGACTCTGGTTAAAATTATATCTATAGATGCCACTTAACCTATACATATGTAGGCTCGGATACCGTGAAATAGAATTTCTTTATTTTAATATTAACGCCAACACAAAACACAATCATATTATTTTATTTATTGATAGAAATACGTCTTCTTTCTATGATGTTCCAGAAAAAACTGTCACATATTTTTTCTTAATCTTCTTTATGTTGTTGTTTAAATTTTCTTCAATTATGGAGAACATGGGGCAAAATGGACTCTCCCCAAAATGAAGGAAAATCAAATTCGAAGAAATATTTGACTTTCCTTCATTTTTCGGAGAGCCCACTTTGCCCCAAAATTATCTTTTTTGGATTGCCCGCATTCCCCCAGGGGTCCATTTTGCCCCATGTTCCCCTATTATCATTTTTATTTATTAAAATGAGTAGTCCTTTGCTTCATGGCTTTTTTTTGATGAATCTGCTCCCATGTCGTTCGATTTCTGTTGCTGATTTCAAGTTTCGCTTCTATACATACAATTGGACATTGACAAAAAAAACACATCGAAAAAATTTATACTTATCACTTCAGTTTCTTGGACACGGGAGTCCTTTAGTGGAATTTTCAATTTTTTTTTCTTTTTTGAATTTTTTGACGTACTACAAAGGGCAAAAAACTTGCAACTTGTTATAAATTCAAAAATGGCTAAAAGTGCAAGATACGAAAAAAAATATCCTCAGAATCTCGATCGAATTACTTTGAAGAACATTAAAGTTCGTGAACGTAAATGTCACCGAGAAACTATTATTTAAGATTGACATTGAAAATGTCATTTAAAAGAAAATAAAAAGATCCAAATTGATATATTTTGTAAAAAATGTCGCAAACCAAGAACATAAATGTTTCCAAGTTGCAAGAAATATTTCAAACGAAAAAGCACGTGTAGTGGCACATTTTGCAACAAAAGTAAACTAAACGTTGGAAAAATTCGTTAATTTGTGGGGACCAAGAGAGTTTGCCGGTGTAACATCACCAGAAAAAACGTGATTTAACTTTTTTGCCCAAAGTTAAAGGGACGAGGAAGCTTCGGAGTTTAAGAGGTAAATATATATAGAGGTTGGGATTCGAGCGCAGATTCCTCTGTAGTTGGCACTTTTTCGGTTCTTCTTGTCCACTCTTTCTTCCAGAATTCGTGGTTGTCTCTTTCTTTCGAATTGTCAGATGGACTCTTTCCCTTTCTGCTTCGGGCTGGCCGTACGAAGCCTCAGGTCTGTCGTATGTTGTCTCCCTCGGCTGTTACTTCGAACGAAGTGAACGCACGAAGATCTGGGACGACACGTTTGCGCGTGGAGAACAAGACTATGCGATGCGAGAGTAAGAGCAATCGCGGAGAAGATTCACAAACGATGCAGAGGAGAACGAAAGAGAAAGAGAAGATTTGGAGAGATGGACGGGGGGCGGTATATTGCAGAAAAGTAGAAAGGGGCTCTTTTCGTTGGCGATCCAAAGGCAACTGTCGTACACAACGGTCCATTCTCGTGGACGAGCAGCAGATCAACAGACCGGAATAACAGAAGGCATCAAAAAGAATGAAGAACGAGAAACAGCGAGAGAAAGAAGAGATAAAGAGAGAAAACGGGAGGGAAAGAAGGCAGGAGGAGAAGAACATAACGCGACAAAAAGCTCAACAATGCAGCCCCAATGAGAACCGTCCTCATGGTCATACACACGAGAAAGGTCCCTCGAAATGGAGCCCGAAGGCCTCACGCGCGTTCAGCACACAGAAACGGATAATTATCTTAGTTCCAGGTTTAATAGACGCCACGGTATTTTGGATTGGATCTAATGACGGCGTTTACTGAATTTATATCGTCCACCCGTCGTTCGAAACCTCAAATTGCTCGAACGCGAATTATCTCTCTCTAAGATGGCAGGATGCGAACATCCACCCTCCACTTTTTTTCATCATCTTTCTCATTTCTCTTTTTATTCATGTCATTTAACTTCTTCTTCCTTTTCCTCTCCCTTGATGAATGTTCAATTATCGGTGTTCTGCACCCGCGCTTCTATTTTATCAACTTTTTTCTTCCACCAACTCGTCGCGCGACTCTTTCACCATGGAAACAACATCAGAGATTTCAAAAAACAAATCAAAAAATGGATCGTCGAATTAAAGGGAAAGTGCTATTTTCATGAAGAATAGAAAATGTTGTTTTCTACTTTTCCAGTGATCATAATTATTTAAGTTTCTAATGATAACAGCACTTTTTTTTTTTTTTTTAAGAGCTGAATTTCAAAGACATCGTTGACATTGTTCATATCTTGCCCAAAAGCTCATGTAACGTAACTTAAATTCGTGAATTTTACGAGGTTTATCCGTCATTGACTACAAACCGATTTCTGGCTTTAGGGCCGTGACTACCATCATGCATACGTAAAACGCGGCTGGATCATAAAATAGCCTTTCTGCTGAGTTACCACATTTCAAGCATATCAAAATCTAGATTCGCTTCACGCTTTTGTCGTAAACTTACGTTGCTCAAGCTCACTGACATGCCACAAAAAGGACAGGAGGGTTCCTTTTTTTTCCTTTCGTACAAAGTGATCGATTGACGATCATAATAACTTTGTAACCAGGAACGATCCATGAGTCCCTGGGGCAAAGCGGGTTATCCAAAAAAAAAAAAATTATTTTTGGGGCAAAATGGACCCTTCCAAAAATGAAGGAAAATCAAGTTTTCTTCGAATTTGATCTTCCTTCATTTTTTGAAGAGTCCATTTTGCCCCAAAAATAATTTTTTTCGGATAGCCCGCTTGCCCTAGGGGTCCATTTTGCCCCATGTTCGCCTACTACTTTGTTATGTTTATGATAAAAGGTGCTCTTTCGTAGAAGCATACACAAGTATGTTATGCGAAGTAATATAGAAACGAAGGGTAGGAAAATCTGCAATAGAAATAAGAATGTTCCGTTTGAAATGATATTGCTGAGGAAGACGAGAGAGAATGATTCAGGAACAGGATATATATATATATGTATATGTAACTTAGAGCATTTCCACTCTACAATATACATTTTCTTAGTCAGCAGTACAGGCTGTTGCTATACATACGAAAATAAAAATGTAGCACGTTTTGCTACATCCTTGTACTCCATTTCCTCTTTCTCTTTCTCTCTTCTTCATCGACAGAAAAATTACACGTTATTTCCGAGCGTTTTGCTTCGTATGTTGGAATGCTAAGCAGATATTTGAAATTCCACGACTGGCGCACGCCGTTCAAAGGTGAAATAAGCAAAGAGATAGTATTGGCAAAGTAGAAGTCTTGGAATGAAGATTACACGTTCACAGAAACGTAATGTATTATAATTCTGACAAAAGCAGCTTTTCCAACTAAATTTCAATGTCCAAAGCATATAATATTTAAGAATCGATTATGTTTTTTTTTTGCTACGATAAAAATGTATGTTAATATGGATTTTGCAAGAAACGTCAATGATAGATAGGTCGTGAATCTCTTTCTGACATTTTTTGATCGAAAGAAGTTGAACCTGAACTCAAATGATTGAAATAGGGGAACATGGGGCAAAATGGACCCCTAGAAATCATATTTTCTTCGAATTTGATCTTTCTCCACTTTTGGAAGAGGCCATTTTGCCCCAAAAATAAATTTTTTTGCATAGCCCGCTTTGCCCCAGGGAGCCACTTTGCCCCAATTTCCCCTAATTGTTACCGATGGAGAGGAACGAGGATGAGAAGAGATGACGAAGTGTTGCAGCGTGGAGATTCTTGTTTTTCTCTCATCCAAGCTCTTAGTGCGGTCTAAATAAATTAAATTCGCGGCTCCCTGTCCTTCTCCCTGACTCTTAAAGCTTCCTGCGCGTGAGAAAACCGAGAGCTACTGCTCTCTCGGTCCAACCTGTTGAACGTAGTACTCTACAATATTGTGTGAAAACAGGGGCGACGACTGGGACTTCGGAGCTTGTCGAGAGACGTCATTCGACACTGCTAAAAGCAGCAACACAAAAACTTCCGTTTCAACGCTTCGCACGAAAATTAGTCTTTTATACAAAAAGAAATAAAATAACTGTTTTGTACTTATTTAAGTAGATTCGTCGAAAAAATCTGAAGTAAAAAAAAGTAGAAAGGCATCAAATTTTAATTATCTCATGTCTCAATTAAATTTTCGTCGTCTCAACAGTATTTTTTGTTAATTGAACAATCATATTGTTAAAATAACAAAAAATAGAGTAAATGCACTCCAATAATGGCGTTGAACGTATTTGACAGAATATTTCTACACTGCAGTAAATTCTGAACCGAATTTATCAAAATTTGGACCAAACGAACGCCATGAAGAAAATGATTTATTGGGCGCAACGTCCATCATGATTTGGTGCAAAAAAAAAAGTTACCTGCCTTAAGAAAATATCCGGCAAATAATTAGAATACCTTGGACCTAATAAATTTTTTTAACACTGTAGTTCCAACAAAATCCGCTCTTCCGTAAATAAATATTACGACCAGAGGTCATTTGACCGTATGTCCAGATGGTTCCATCATAAAAATCTTGTGATTGCACGCCGCATGATAATGACACTGTTATTAAGATTGATAAATATTTTCAATGACGTGACTGGATCATCATGAGAAAATATGAACGCTAACAAAAGTTGGATGTGAGGATAACTTCAGAGGTATTATCTACACGTGTAAATCAAGAAACATGAAGTCCCTTGATGGCCCAGTGGTGTGATGTTAACGCCGGAAGGTTCGCAAAATAAAAGAAAAAATCTCTCTCTCTTTCTCTCTCTCTCTCTCTCTCTATGTTCAGGTCACACGAGATAAAAAAGATTTGAAAAAAAAAGACAGTACGAGAGAAAGAGATACCCAAAGAGGACATGGAGAGAACCGAAAGGAATTTCAAAAAGAGAACCATCACGAAGAGAACGAGAAGGTGCAGCAGCCTAAGCACATGTGTAGAAGAACGAGAGTTACCAGGATGGGGTGAGGATCTAGTAATTAACGAAGCTATTGGGATCGCAATCTGGCACACGAGCCGCTCCAGGCGTGAGGGAATCTTTGCCTCTATTTCTCTCGGAGGTTGTTACAGGAAGGTTATATGTATCTCTTGTCGTTTCGTTTCCGAGTGAACGAGAGAGTCCAAGCAGCTCTGTCACTATCCAACGAATATTAAAGTGCGCTTCATGTGCCCTGTTGTATCGTCCCTTCCTTCATTGTCTTCCAAAGAGAAAGAGATGTGCTCAGAAGAGAAAGAGAGAACGAGAGAGTATCAATAGTGCTGCTGCAATTCCTTGCTGCGAGCTCGACTACCTCGTTCTACTGCATCCTCTCCCTCAGCATTATCCTCACCTACGCCATATTCTACTCTGCTTCTTCATTTATCAGGCAACTACCTCCGGGCTTATTCACAAGCTCAGTTTCTCTCTGCACACTATCCATTCACCGGTATCATTAAAAAACAAAAAAATCAATGAAAATACTAAATTGACTGACCGACAGCGATAAGTGTGCACTCGGCGTGTGGCTCCGGCGATCACAAAGTTAAGTAGCCTCGAGTGAGGTCAGTACTTGGTTGGGTGTCCGTTTAGCCATGCATCGGTTCGGTTTTTCTGAGTTTCTGATGGCAACTGATGCGTACAACGATCAAATTAACTTTGAAGTCATCCAGCATGCGAAAGAAATGGAAGAGGAAAAAAAGTGATGAACGTAAAGAAAGAGAATCCGCGAACATTCGCCTACCAACCAACTTAGCCGCATGCATGCAGCAATTATTTTACACCCGGAAGAAAAACATCTTCATTCCTGGAATTTTTGGACGAATGTCAGTTGTTGGCTGCGATGTGACCAAAAGGGACAAAACCCTTTAAAGCTATAACAAGTTAAGCAGAAGCCGGGTTAGCAAGGAAAAGATAAAGATAGAGAGTGCATGCAAGCACGTGGTCGGAATACTTATGCATGGGTATGAACATTCGGCATATATACATTCGTTTCATTGTCGAGTGTGTGGAGAACGCGCAGCTACTTTGCATTCCAGAACACCCATTTGCAAATTCCGTCCACCTACACTCTCCTTCTGACTCAAACGATGAAAAGGGTGCGTCCTCTGTGCACCCCTCACGCTAACAACTATGTAACAACCCTAAGATACTTGTCCTTAAACACACACACTAACACACACTAACACACCATTGTAATCTTTGTGTACTACGAGGTATGTTCAAACGAGAAGAAACTAATGTCACGCTTCCTTCTTCGTCTTCTTCTTCTCTTTCTTCTTCTTCTTCTTCTTCTTCTTCTACAACCAAGTTTGTTCTCGGTTCGCATCAACATGCACGCGCACACGTTGTTACCGACCGCATTCTTCGCTCTTGTTACAGCATTGTACTCTCCAGTTCTGTGTTACGCAAACTTTAATACTATTACAGTATATTTAGTTTGCATATATATATAAACCTTTGTCCTCCAAACTCTCAAGCCTCGATGGATAGTCCAAGTTCCACGTTCTACTACCAACTCTACTCTAACTATTGATCATGTTCGTTAATTGGCACGATTGCAATGTTGCTGCTTCTACGGCGCCTGCTGCTGGAGAAAAAACGCAGTATTCTCAACTTTTAACATTATTCTGGTACTTGCATTCATAAACGTGAGTGTTTATAGGAATTTAATAACAAATTAATCCTTTTTACTATATATTGGGACTTGTGATGTCTCCGGTCCCTTTTTTTTTTTTTTTTTTTTGGAATTCTACTTCAAACTAGTCGAGTCGTATTTTCAAGATGTATAGAAACTTTGGAAGGATATACATTTTTTTCGAAAATCTTTTGATGATCAAAATAATCGGTCGTGCATCAAAATCACCTTTTTATTGAGTTTGAACTTTAATTAACTTTTTTTTTCTTTTAAGTACGGTGTTTTTTGACTAAAAATCATATCTGAGCAATTAATTTTGAAATATTACCAAGTTTTGACTTTAAATTCGTAGTTAACGATTCCAAAAACTCCGAATGCCAGATTTCGAGCCATTTTGACGTACGTCTTTGCCATTTGCATTTCTGTACATTTGAACGCGAATTTTTTATGATATATTTAGCGTAGAACTTTGTGACTGAATCTGAGATACTAATGAGAAAGTTTTTTTAGAATTTGTCCTATTATTTTAGACCCCGAGTGCTCCAGAGCGCGTCTCGAGTAGAAGAAGAGAAAATTCGCAGAGAAATATTTTCCGGCACATTCACTCACTGCACTTTGGAAACACAAAGCACCGTATACGTATAACGTAAGCTTAGCGCAGACCACCCGTCTCAACAATTCTTATTCCCGTTAACAAGTTCTTCACGTTGTGCACTTATGGTTGACTTTGTTTAGCCGTTGTCTCTATTCATCTCTTGTTCTATAGTTCTACCTCTTTCATACATTATTAAGAACAATGGGCTCGTTCTTCTTCCTTTTGATATTTAGCAGTTGTATTTTTAAGTTAGTTAACTTCGGTAAATATGAGGTAAAATGGCCACATGGGGCAAAATGGCCTCTCGGTAAATTTCGATTTCTGGGAATTTTGCGGATGAAATAAAAAAATTGGCAAAATATTTCGGAAGATTTTTTTTTTACGTTTCATCCGTGGGAGGGTCCACTATGCTCTGTTTCTTTTTTTTTTTTTTTTTTGTTACCGAAGACTTCATGTTCCATTCGGGAAGAGAAAATTGCAACGTGTGTATAGCGAGAATTGACAATTATAGATTTTTACCGCACTGGAGGCCATTTTACCCCAATTTTTTTTTTTTTCTCAAAATTCGGGAGACAAGAAGGCGGAATCAATTTTGGGACTTTAAAATAAGTCAATGGTCCTGTGCTCACCGATGATATCCGCTAAATTCCTTAAGTAGGCCATTTTGCCCCACATTCCTCTATATGAACCTACACGTTTCTTACTCTCTATTTATCTCAGTATCTCTTTTCTTGCTTTTGTGGAGGTACAATGGCCTCGACGTAGTGCCAGGAAAAGTTCTACTTACCCAAAACTTTGATTTCTACTAAAAACTCTCATTCTATTACCAGCAAAACAAAAGTAAAGTCAAAAACCAGTGAAAAATGAACCAGAAAAAAAGAAATCTCTAGAATTTTGTTTCGGTGACAAAAAGTTTCAATTTTTTTCAAAAAAGTCTCTTATTTTCTTCATAAAACAATGTTTATTGTTTTTGAACATCGTTCGCTTACGCGTTTAACGTCAAAATTTCGTGAACTATGGAAAATGATTTAATACTTTTAGATCGAAAGATGGTCAAGTTTTATTCGTTCAGAAAATCGGAGGAAAATGCAAAGTCTCTCGAATTTCGTGTGTAAGTTTCCATTGGGAATGGTGTTATTGCAGGGATAGGAGAGTAGCTATTTCCTCAGATCCAGCGACGCGAAAATCCGTTGGTCAAATTTATGTATCAGCCAAGAGCTCTGTAAAATTATAGGAAGAGAGAGAGAGAGAGAGAGAGATTCGACCTCACCATTTGGAAATTCGGCAGTCCATCAACGTTGGTTCTCGTTCACGAAGCTTTTTGACTGTGTCGAGTCCATTGGGAAGCGAGATTTCGATATCCATGTGGTCTGAGTGCTACGGTGATGAAGTCTCTCGTTCCGTTCGGTACGAAAACGGGGGAAAAACGAGAGAAAGTCTCGTTTCCGTAGTTTGGCACAAGTAAATAAGGCTCTGACTAACATGTCAGTCGAGTAGAATATTTACGAGGATATTTACGAGCGAAGAGAAACATTGAAAATTTATAGCTACGAACCATAAGGAATTGAGAAGGATAGAAAATGGATCCAAGCCCCTACGGCATTGCTCGTTTCGATCCAAAGTGTTATATTCAATATAAATAGATCCATTGACGTGCCTGCTTGAGTAACATTATGCTCGAGTAAAACAAGATTGTAAAGACAGCTGGAAGATTCGTCTTGAAGGGGGTCTCTATCATGAGAAAACCTCGGCAGTACATTGAGACTGGACTCTCTCTCTTTCTCTCTCTTTCTCTCTTTCTCTCTCTCTCTCTTTCTGGTTCGATGATATACTTGGGAGCTCACGATGGCAATCGTAAAACGTTTGTAGCAAACAATGTTCTCTTCTTCGCTGTTCAACCAATTGGCTACAAAACTTCAAAACTTATCATCATTCCTCTCTAACGAGATTTGATAGCAGCATCAGTTTGCTACAAAATCGTGACGATAAATCGATCTTATTGAGATACGGAGGCAGGTGCGATAAATCCCTCGAGGATATAAACCCCAACTATTTTTAAACACTACACAACTAAAGAAACGATATTCAAGTTTAAAAACGTCGTCACATATATATATATATATATTTTTTTTTCATAGTAAAGCCTGAACTTTATTTATACTCTTCGAAGTACGAAATTTTGTCAACTTTTTTTTATGTAAATTATAAAAATTTCGAAAAAATTCTATCTTTGAACAACATCGAATAATAAATAAACAAAAACTCGTTGCATTCGTACGAAGGAAACTTTTAGAACCATTCAGCAGAAAATAGGAAGAGGTCAGGAGTAACGATATGCCGAAGAATGAGAAATTGCCACAAAGATGAACCAATTACTTAATTATTTGTTGAAATGAAAAAAAAAAAAAAACAAAAAAAAGTAATTACCATGTTATTTGTACAAATAAATAGAAAAACTCTCGTAAAACGAAAGGAAGAATAAACGAATCTAAAAGAATATAGGAAAAAAGTGAAATAGATTGAAGACCTTTTAGGTACTGTCTCATTGAGTAAGCAAGATTGAAGAGACTTAGGAAAGTATCGTTATCGTCTCGTTGGATTTTATTACCACAAAGTATTATTGTGTACTATTGAAGGATATGGTTTAAAAAAACCTTACGAATCTTTCCAACGTCACTGCGTGTAACTATATACAACGAACATTTAATTATATAGAGGAACATGGGGTAAAATGGACCCCTGGGGCAAAGCGGGCAATCCAATTTTTTTTTATTTTTGGGGCAAAATGAACTCTTCCCAAAAATGAAGGAAAGTCATTTTTCTTCGAATTTGATTTTCCTTCATTTTTGGAAGAGCCCACTTTGCCCCAAAGATAATTTTTTTTGGATTGCCCGCTTTTCCCTAGGGGTCCATTTTGCCCCACGTTCCCCTACAAGTATACAAAATGACCGAACAATCCATTACTACAATCAATTACTATAAACAAAAACAACAATAACGTAAAACAAATGGTCGTTTCTCTTCTTTAACGTCATCAAAGATCGATTGTTTTTAAGGATAATGTGCAGTCCTCCGTAGGGAAAGAGCATCAGGTTCTTTTAAACAATTCGACATCTGCTAATTTCCATTTTTAAATTAGCAATGATAATACGAAATAAAAATATTAATCTCGTTCGTGAATATGACGTATCACTTGATCGCATTGACAAGGGATGAAAGAAAAAAAAGTTGGAATGTCATTAGAAGAGCAAAAGCACAAGTCGCACATAAACGTTGAAGATTTGGCAGGAAATATTGAATGCATGAGAGAATCGGTATAAACATTTGGCAAAAGGATCCATCCACAAGATACAAAATGGGGGATAGTTATTCTTCTGAAAGAGAGAGAGAGAGAGAGATACTGCTGATGTGTTCGTTGAGCTGCTGTTATACAGAAGAGATCGTGTAGGAATGTCCCAGTTGGTGCCATGCGAAGACGAATAAGAAGATGCGGGAAAGAGACGAAGAAGGAGAAGGAGGAGGAGGAGGAGGAGGGAAAGAGCTAGCAGAGCATTAGCGTCCCTCCGTATACGTCACTTGTCAGTTTGGTTGGTGATTCAGGGCACATATACAAAGATATATAGAGAAAGTGTGTAAAAGACTTGTCGTGAGTGTGGTTGCGATCTGTGGTGCGCGAACAAGCGGACCTCTTTATGGTTGCTCCAAGCGCTGAAATCGCGGAGTAACCATTAGCCTTCGCAACTTGGGTAAGCATCTTGTAATTTCTTATATATTCCCATCGGGACGTAGAAAGGGAGAATGATGCGGAATGAGAAATCAAAAAAAAAAAAAAAAGGTCGCATAAAGGCGAAAAAGAGAGAGAAAGAAAGAGAAAGAGAGAGAGAGAGAGAGAAGAAATGGAAGATGAAGAGTTAGGAGAGAAAAAGAGAAAGACAGCAATAGGGAAAAAGGGGGGGAGCTGCGACACGACTGTTATCTTTCGTTTTCTGTGACGTGCGACGTACCGATCCGACGTTGAAGAATGACTTTTGGTACGCACGAGCAAACCATATTTTCTCTTACTCTTTTGCTTTTTCTCTCTCTCTCTCTCTCTCTCTCTTTCTCTTTTTCTCAGTATATTATACTCTGATGGCATATGGACGCGGCGGAAGCCAATATAACCAGGTATTTGAAACGTCGTTTTTGGAACAGTATGTGTTATTATTACCTCCCCTTTTCGCCGAGTCCATTCTCCGTTTACCTCTCATTCTCTATCTCTCTTTTCGCCACCGATAAAAACACACTTCTTGGCTTTATATTTCGATCATCGCTTATTGCCTTCTGGCCAATCGAATGAGAAAGAAAACAGAGGAAATATATTTCGAAATTAACTCCCATAGCTTTCATCATTTTTTCAAGATCTTCTAAAAAAATCATCATCTTTTTGTTTGCAATTGGACTTATTAAACTTTCGACAATCCAAGATAATTCGCAACTGATTAGATCGAGTGAAGAAAGAAAATTTTAGCCAACTGTTAACTTAGGGGTCCCTGGAGCAAAGCGTGCAGCCCAAATTTTTTTATTTTTGAAGCAAAGTGGGCGCTCCGAAAAATGAAGGAGGGGTCCATTTTGCCCCATGTTCCCCTAATTGATTGAAATTTATTGCAAAATTTGGAGAACACGATAATTATTCATTATTATTTAATGAAATAATAATAAATGAAATAATAGTGAAATGTCTAAGAGACAGTGAGGATCATCCAATTGTTTATCGACCGATAAGACGTGAATTATAATCGAATTTTTTTTTATCTCACTATCAGACTATCAGAACTCCACCCTTTTTTATTTTATATACATTTTTTTTTTTTTATTTATCCTTATATTTTCTACCCTAGAAAATATAAGGCAAAAAATATTAGCCTTTTTTCGTCTATTGATCGGTCTTGATCAACGAACCCTAACCTAACGAATTTTTGTGGACCTAACAAAAGCCAATATTGTCTTTTTCTACCTCGAGCCCTTTTTCCAAGAGCAATTTCGCTTATACTAACTCGCTGCTGGGTTCATCCACTTTGTCGAATATTCATAGGTCTTCCCGAGCTTTATAGGGGTCCATATTATCACTATAGCTTATACCCTCGATGTATGCACAGGTAGATATAAATATTCCCAACTGGTTAACTCTGTTACGGTATATTGCTCAAAGTGTATCAAGGAATATGTCTCCTATTTTTATAACTATATACAGACAGCCCCCCCCCTCTCTCCACATCCCTTAAAGTCCAATTTTTATCTCAGTATCACCTGATGGACGAGTTACAATCTCGTTTGGTTCTCTATGCAACGAGATTGAAGTTATTTCGCATTCGGTAAACGCATCAATGACACGAAAAAAAATAAAATCATTTATTTTTACAAAATTTTATATCGTTTCATGACAGGAAGTGGTCAAAACTTTTTTTTTTTATAATTTTTTGTATTTATACAGTAGATTTTTTGAAGTAATTTGAAAATCTTTTTAAAGATTAAAAACGATCGTTTACATCGTTTCTACTCATTTTATAGATTTCTTTTTGATCGAATTTGTAACCAATCAATTATTCGACGGTCGTTGGACCAATGAACTGAAGGGTCAGATATTAAATCATTTTACGATTCTGGAATGAAAGAAGAGATAAATCGATAGTGATATTTAGCTCCACGTTTGTCATAAATCCATGAAATAAGAATTTGTCAGTATTTTCTAATAAAATCCTATCATGTGGCAATCCTCATAAAAAATACGAAGAATTCGAAAAACTGATGCTCTAAACTTTTACATGCTTCGTAGACATATTTACGAATTTCTATATTTACAAATTTTGAAATTGAAGAAATGATATATTTGAGGGCAAATGAAAATTTGTTACTAAATATCGATTGTACTTCGACTAGACGAATTTCAAACGTAGTTTACGTGGTGGCATTCAATGACGTTGAAATTTATGATACTCTAATTTTGTCAGAGTTTCTAGGCAGTGAAAATAGAGTTTTTATTTAATTCGGGGTAATATGGACCCCGAAATTTTGACGAAAATGAAAAGACAATAGAGACGAAAAGATAGACGAAATATCTACTGGAGAAAGAGGTTATCCGTGCTTTACTCTCTACTCAAAGAACACACGAACCCTCAACCATCGCAATACAATTATTGATTGAGATACTATGACCCAGTGTTAAACTTCGGGTCTTTATTGTACGTTCTACCCTCGAGATATAACATCGTCGATTTTGTGTCAATATTATTCTTTCAATTTATAGTCTCGTATATCCACTGATCAAATTTACTTTCATTATAAAAATTCGATGGTCTGATGATCGAAAGTGGGCAGAAATTCTTCAAAATTAACATTTCTTCAAATTTATAATAAGAGGAAGATTTTTTATTTCGTTGTTTCGAATAAAGTTTTCCAAAGATTTTTAGAATTCATATTTCTTTTCATCTTTTTATAAAATCTTGCATTCAAATCCCTAATAAATTTCGTGTTAAGTAGTTTTGACATTTAATGAAATTGTATGAAAAATTCATCTTTTTTAAACATTTTTACGAAATAACAGTAAAAATTTTTCGAACTTTTTTTTGCCCCAAATATGAAAATTAAAAATCAAAATTTAATGAATTTCGAATTTACCAATTTTCCAAATGAACGAGTAGAGTTGTCTCAACAGTGAAAAAAAAAAAAACCTCTTTATAATAATTTTTGGACTAAATTGTTTGCAACAGGAAGAATTGAAACGTTAGGCAATAAAAAAGCTGACGAATAATTTTTTTGTTGCTTGTTTTTAAGCCACAAGTATAAATCCTCTTGGCAGTATGGATCGCGAGGTAAATTAATGGCAAATTAATGATATCGAGATGAAATAGGTGACGATATAGAACTGAAGGAAAACTCCGTCGTCGAGATAGCAAATGAGCGGTTAATCGGGTAGCGCGTGTTATCGAGATTACGAAGTAAAGACGCGAGATACACCGCGCGAGAGGAGCCAGCCGGTGAGTTAACGCGATGAGTAGCTACGCGACAGAATAAGCCATGCAGAGGACTTTTCATGTTAAGATGATGGATCAGTCACCTCGAATTTTCGAAATTAAAATTCTTCGATGTCGTTTGACTTATCAAAAAAAGGTTTTGTCAGCGTACGCAGAACGATGGCAAAATTCGGCTGACAGGAGCTTTTTTAAGGGAACATGGGGCAAAATGGACCCCTGGGGCAAAGCAGGCTATCCCAAAAATAAAGGAAGATCAAATTCGAAGAAAAATTTGACTTTCCTTCATTTTTGGGAGAGTTCACTTTACCCCAGAAATGAAAAAATTTCGCTAGCCCGCTTTGCCTAGGGGGCCATTTTGCCCCATGTTCCCTTATTGGTGAAACCGTGTCGGAAATATTCAATTTCCAAAATTGCAGCTATCTCTCTCACACTCACGTTGCGAAAAAGCGACTGCTCCATCACCTTAACGCTGCTTCAGAAAATATCAAGTTTTTTATTTTCATTTCTTACTCACGAATAATTGAACAGCAAATATGTCAATGGAATAATTGAAAAGTAATGAAATTTCGAAAGATTTGAATAATTTTTTTAACGTTTTTCGTGTTTTAATCGTCGAATTGTTAATCACATTTACATATTAAATTTTTTACTATTTTAAAGAAAATTTCGAATATAAATTGTTTTACTATTTTAAAGAAAATTTCGAATGTTAAATTTTTTAACTGTTTTAAAGAAAATTTTGAAATTTTTCGATTTGGACGAGCTTTAAATAGTTGTCGATTTAATCAGGAATGCCCCATGCATATGAACGATAACTCGATTCGGATAAGAGAGAAGGTATGAGGGAGATAGAGCGAAGGGAATTTTGTGCTCGTCGCTATGCGCTTATCACCCTCTCTCGTAAAGATAGTCATTAATATTCGAGCGAAAAGCGGAAGTTGAGACACACATATATATAGTGGAAAGAGAGTACGAGAGGAAGCGAGATGAAGAGGCACGTGAAGACTGCAACCAATCGACTGTGCACTAAATATATATATATATCTATATATATATATATATATCAAGAGCAGCCTTTGAGAATTCGTGGTCCAGGTGCCATCTCTGGTATATCTCGTGGATTTCGTAGGATCCAAGGCGCTCCACCGACAACATTCCTCGCGCATATTCCAGATGGTGCTTTCCACCCTATAACCGCGTGTCTCGAGCTTTCTCTCTCTCTTACGGCAAATTTTCTACCGCAGGGACGCTTTCGATCCGCTGTCGGTAAAACGAAAGAAAGAGAGGAACGGAGTTGGAAATTCATTCATTGACAACCGCGAGAACATTTCGTTTTCTTTCTTTTTTTTTTCTTGGATTCCTCTTGTAAATGCAAATCTGATCAACGACTGAATTCCAAAATAGTTCGTTAAGTGAATTCCTCGAAGTAAATGGATGCAATTTATGCACGAAAATTCGTGTAAATCGAAAATACGATTTATCACTCATTCTTTTTCGATTAATTAACACTTTTTTTGACTCTTTGAAATATATAGTTTTTTTTTTCATTACGTACGATTTACTTGAAAATTTGAAGGTATTGGTTTTTGAGTTTATCGATTACGAATTTAAACCGAAAAATTCGAGAATAAACCAAAGTTTTCATACAATACAGTATTATTAATTTGGACTTCGTGAGAAAAACGATCGTGCCTTTTTTTTAATTTTTTAATCTAAAATTACAGACCGAAAATTTGTGGAAAAAAAATTTTAATAATCAAAAAATTGCAAAAAAAAATCAAATAGATCATTTGAATTCAACGAAAAATATTTTCATTTATTCCCTGCCATATTTATTTTTTGAAATCGTTAAAGAATCATGAATCTGTTAAAAAAAAACTATAAATTTCGTTAATTTCAAAACAAAATGAGATGTTGCATTAAAATTGTACGTGGCATGTTATCAGAAGAACGACATAATAATCAAAAAGTTCAAACTTTGTTTCCAGATCATAATAATAGTGAACGAAAACTCAATTATGTAGAGTTGAACCGTGTGAAAATGGTGGAGAATAGTTTGGAAACTCATAATGAGAATTCAATTACGATTCAATTACGAGTGACAGTATCAGCAAAGACATAAACAAGTTGTCACTCCTAATGTGTAAGGGTTTTTTTTTTAATAATACGATCTCATAAAATATGGTGAATATCTTGTAACGCCATATACTTTTTTTTCCTATCAGGATGATAACTTTGATATATATAGAGAAACATGGGGCAAAATGGACCCCTGGGACAAAGCGTTCTAGCCAGATTGTTTTATTTTTGGGGCAAAGTGGGCTCTTCTAAAAATGGAGGAAGATCAAATTTAAAGAAAATTATGACTTTCCTTCATTAATGGGAGAGCCCACTTTGCTCCAAGGACCCATTTTTCCCCATTCAAAGTCAAATTTTCTTTTGAATTTGATCTTCCTTTATTTTTGAGAGAGCCCACTTTGCCCCAAAAGTAAAAAATGTTGGCTAGCCCGTTTTGCCCTAGGGGTCCATTTTGCCCCAGGGATCCATTTTGCCCCATATTTCCCTATACATATATATATATAAACATAAAATCGGACTTAGAGAGATAGAACGATTTCCATTCAATACCGCACCACACTATTTAATTGACGTCATTGCGGTTCAGGCTCCAATGAATTCGCACGATCTATACATACGCGAAAATGCTTATGTATTTAAAAGGCATATAATACATACTTACACAGGTATGTAAATGACTATATATACAAAAACGAGACAGGAATAAATGCTTTCGTTAAACTATAGCAATTTATATAGATAATTTAAATACATAGTGATGCACATAGGATAATCTAGCACTTGGAAAAGTTTGTCTCTCCGTAAAACGAGACCACCGCACCATTTATATAAATATATCTGTGTCCACGAGTACCAGGCCAGCATCCGATGAATGGTTAAATAAATATTAAAATCCTGGTTTCATCCATGCACACGGTACTGCCAATAAACGAGCAAAATGCGATAGCACACGCATTGCACCCTCTATTACGATTCTAGGTGACCTCTTTATCCCGCTCTATATCCTATATGAACGTCCATATATTTTACTCCCTATCTCTTGTTTTCGCTTAATATGTTTGTCCCGATTTACGTGTCGTTTACGAAGAGAAAGACTATTTTATATAAAACCACATATTTACATCTCTCTCTTTCTCTCTTTCTCTCTTTCTCTCTATACTCATTTTCACAATTATTTTGGAAAACGAACAGTCCGTTCACTCGTTGAATTATTGTACAAACTCGCTGTGCTATACAGCGGAAAGGGCGAAAGGGTTTGTGCTGACAAAATGAGATGAAATGATGTGTCCAGCATACATTATGAGAATTTAAAGAGATGGAGTTGTTGGCAGGTTTCAAACAGAGAGTTACAGACAGATAAAGAGAGAGAAAGAGAGAGAGAGAGAGAAAAGGGTAGTTGATCACAGAGTGATACTGTAATTACCCCTTGAATCCCTGAGTGCATTATTGAAATGCACACGTTTGCCCATTCCGTACTTTGCACGTTTTCACGCTGCATCATATAGTAACACTGCGCCTGGACTATAACACAAGCCTCTACATAACTCTCGAACTGTAACAACGAATGGCATTTTGCTCTGCACAAAGGTCGAACCCTTTTCCATCAATTTTCATCCACGTAATCCTACGCCACTCTCTCAAGCTTTTACACACAACGAAGATTCATACGTCGATACCGATATTACGTTTCTCTGCTTCCTGCACTCTCTTCTTTCTCTTTCACTCACTTAGCCTCCATACCCATATCCAACATAATATACCTTCCAGCTATACGAGAGATTTGGATCAATGGATTTTGCTCCCAATGAAAGCCTTGTTACAAAAAGTCAACGAGCCCGGGTCAAAGTATCCTCCATCAGGGTTATGATGGACTTATTGTCAATGGAAAATTTTCTAGTCCAAACTAAAAGCCATGGGGTCTCTATTTAATCTTGACTTTCATGTTGAAATTAACCCCTCACTGTTTTATTATTTTATAAATTTTTTCATTAGTTTATTATTATATTTGAAATAATGGAAATTGGGTTGAAACACTTTTTTTTTCAATTCATATTGAGTTATCCTCTAAAAAAAAATAAAAAAAATTTGCCCCAGGGGTCCATTTTGCCCCATGTTCCCCTATTTCCAATTTCGGACTTACTAACACATCATTTTTACACTAAAGTGATTGCCACGAATGATAAAAACGGTAAAAACGTGTTTATTTTTGTTTTTTAAGAAAAATTTGACATTTAATTTGAACGACAAATTTCGTTTCGACTATTTTCGAAGCTCTTTTTTTTTTAACGCGTAAGATATATTCATGATCAATTGATTACGCTCAATCATTCGGCCACGAGATGTTGCAATATTTACGATGTGAATTCACTCGAATAGAATCGAATCAGAGGGAATATTAGATCGGAAAAAAATGTTGTTTGTCACAGAAATAGAAGTAAGAATTCTTCGTAGGTTATATCCGTTCACCCGTTATAGCTATTACGATTTTTCTTCTTTTTACTCTCCGCGCCTTAAACGATGCGGCGAGCCCGAGCCACGGCTACATTCGATTTGCAATTTTTCAAATCCCTACAGCCCCATGGCCCACGTTATAACACACACATAAACAACCACATATATCTATGCAAATACAATATATAAAAGTTGTGTATCCATGCGATGTACATGGGTAAGGGATTCGAAGCACCTTCGGTCGTTCTCATTCACACCTTTTTTACGAAAATCATTATAAACGGCAGGTTATAACGTTCAATAAAAATTTTAACACATTTTACACGTAATTGCATTCGTAATTGTACACAAAAAGATTTTGTAAACTCTATTCAGTCGTTTACTTGTCCCAAAATGCCAAAAATACTGTAAAACACATTTTTATAATGATTTTTAAGTTTGTATCGTTGAAATGCAACGAAATTTCATTATTTTCGATAACAGAGACTAAAATTTAGTTGTATCGGTTATTTATGTTTTTCCATTATAAATTAAATCTCCTCAAAATATATTGGAATGATTGAAAAAAAAAAAGTGTTACTCGTTGCATTTCAACGTTTCGAACTTTTATAAAACTTTTTTGCAATTCCGTGCCAAGTAGGAAGATTACAATAGGAAAGCCTGTGTATATTTTATTATATATTTCCGGTCCAATATATACAGAGAGATATATCAAGTGGAATATGGGGCAAAATGGACCCCTGGGGCAAAGCGGGCAATGCAAAACTGTTCATTTTTGGGGCAAAGTGGGCTCTCCCAAAAATGAAGGAAGATCGAATTCGAAGAAAAATTTGACTTTCCTTCATTTTTGGGAGAGCCCACTTTGCCCCAAAAATAACAAATTTTGGATTGCCCGCTTTACCCTAGGGGTCCATTTTGCCCCATGTTCCCCTAAATATAAATATATATATGGATATAACTAAATTTAGGTACACACGACACGTGTATTACTTATGTATGCATATAAATATCATATTTACTATTTCACATATATTGGCACATATTTATAAGCGTCGAAATATTAAAATCGGTTTCTTTACGAGCCTTGTGGTAGTGCACACGCGATTTGTGCCTTGGTTAAACCGATGGTCGCTAGTATCCAAAGCGATATCTCGCTGCTCTCCCTTGGGCAATTTATGCATATGTGATACCGATAGGAAATGGGAGGAGAGGCGTGTGCAACCTCTTTCACATATACAACAATATATACAAGGTGTCCTTTCCCAGGAACTTTAAGAAGGTCCCCCTTGACCTTTGAGTCAATTTTTTTGGCATTTTTTTTTTTTTCTTCTAATTATTCAACTCCTTTGACCACATGCAGCAACTACGAAATTTTTCGTTTGCATATGATCCGTAGGACATTCGTGAATATTTTTCGAAGAGCTCTCGGAGCTAAAATAGTAGAGATGGAAAACCGCAGTTGTAGACTTTTTCGCCGGAAATTTCCTGCTCTACAAAAGTAGTTTAGGGCATTTTTGCTCTATCTCTGACCGTTTTGAAAGGATGCAACGAAAAGTGCATAAATTGCGTTAATTTCAAGTTTCTGGTCAAATGACGATGTTGCAGACTTTGTACCCGGAATTTGATGCCAAATTTGAAATTGGAATTGTATTTATCACTGGCCACCCTGTATACAGAAGCATATATCAATATATCGATTGTCCAGAGGTAGAACGACGTCAAATCTATTCTTATACGAGCCTGATTCGCCCTTTCGATTTTAAGTAATCGATACATACCCCCGGGAGTGTTGCTACAGATGTACCTTATGGATATATATCTCTAAACACACCCGCGCGCGGCCAAGAGCACACAGAACTACAACATTGGAAAGACATCATACGAAAGATATCATATTCTCATTTTGTGTGGGCACGCGCTCTTCAATAGCCACAAGAAGCAAAAAAAAGAGGAAAGAAGCAGAAGAAGGAAAGATTATACATGCAGAGAGATAAATTTTATGCTGAACGATCTACATCTATAAATGTTCACCTATCAGCTCCACCCAAGCTCTTGCTTCCTCTCGTACTCGTATAAAGTAGGGAGGACATGGGGCAAAATGGACCCCTAGGGCAATTTTGGGAGAGCCCACTTTGCCCGAAAAATAAAAATAATTTGGATAGCCCGCTTTGCCCGACGGGTCCATTTTGCCCCATGTTTCCCTACATATATTTATAAAAAAATAAAAAAGCTTGTTCAATATCAATATCATTGATCATTTCGTTCAGAACCTTTGCTCCACCGTGTGGTAAGAATAAAATGTGTGTTTTGTTTTTTTACGCTCCTTGAAAGATCTGGGAGTTAGGATAACGTATGATTTTGAAGTTTTAGTGGCAACATTTATATCCATTCAACGAGAAGGAAAACGAGTTTTGTTTATTGGCCTATAAATCGCGCAGAATTCTTCCTTCAGCATTTTTGAGATCAATTTTTATGCTGTCAATCATTTTTTTTCTCACTCCCACGGAAAATTAGTATTCAATACGGTTGAGAAACACAGTCGTTTGCTCATGTCAAACGACTACAGATGAAGATCTCGATGTCCAATAAACCGGAGTTCGTTTTGTCCTGAAAACATGTACGCCGTCGTGTCTTTTTTAAAAACCTTTTTCCACATGATTTCCCCTACTCCTTTCCGTATAAAAACCGAACTAGTTGATCATTCTTCTGATTAATTAGAGGAACGTGGGGCAAAGTGAGCCCTTGGGGCAAAACGGGCTAGCCAAAATGTTTTATTTTTGAGGCAAAGTGGGCTCTTCCAAAAATGAAGGAAAGTCAAATTTTTCTTCTAATTTGATCTTCCTTTATTTTTAGGGGGGGCCATTTCGCCCCAAAAATATTTTTTTTTGAATTGCCCGCTTTGCCCCAGGGATCCATTTTGCCCCATGTTCCCCTACAAGTCCTTCGTGTATCACCGTTAATTACAAATTACAAGTTTGCTCAGAATTTTTTTTTCTTTACATGAAAATTTGCAAATTTCGAAAGAATTAAAAAACTTTGTAAATGCCATCAATTTAGCTTTAAAAAATCTGTATACATGTGTGTCTTTGTGTGTGTGAGTGATGGCGTCTGCACTTTCTAGGCATCGACTGAAAATCCAATGCTTCTGTTCAGCCGCTATCACCGTTTCGTCTGTCTGCCATATTCTCTGTCTCTCTCTTATCCACTATCTCTGTTTCTGTCTCTCTTTCGATTTATACAACTGCAGTGCACTCGAAGCAAAATAATTATCGAGAAACGTCGTTATCCCCTCGTTTCACGATCGTCTGTGTGTGCCGCGAGCACTCTGGTCCTTTGTGCCTGAATGCTCGGGAGCTGCGTCCAGACTGCTGCCGAACTCCTGATGGCGCTATTGCTGCCGTGAGCTTGTACTGACAAAATTGTTTACACTACAGAATCGGTGCTGATGGGGTATAAAAGGGCTACGTGAATATATACTGCACTCTGTGTTTGTTGGTGTTTCGTGTTCATTCTTTTTTTTTTTTTATTTTTTTTTTTTTCGTATCCTTTCTCCATACCTCACTGATTACTAACGACGTAACGATCGACCGAGTTTTCAGGCTCTCGATTGAATTCGTGTGCACGAAGTGCTTTTTATACATTCACTTTTATTTTTATTCATTTTTTTTTCATTTTTTTTTTTTTTCAATCAAACGATATTTCGATATAATGGAAAATATACAACAATGTCTCGATAGCTCAATGTAAATTTTTAGCATTAATTAACTGAAAATCGAAACAGGAAACAATATCCTTTTGCAAATTCATTTATTTTACATTCATCGCGATCATATTACATTATTCATTGTTTTTCAAGCTTTTTCCATCAAAATCTTTGCGATACAACGACAATGATTTATTTAATCAACAAGAACGATTCGGCTTTTAACGTAAATGAATTTTCAATATTGTTTTTAATCTCCAGAAATGCAATACAGAACTTTTATCGAGTGTGTCAGCCCTAAAAGGATTTCGATCATTATTTTTTCTTTCGTCTTTTATCCAAAATTGACAAGGAACGAAATTTATTGATGTCGAAGATTGTATCGTTGGAATTTAACGAAAGACAAGTGTATAAAAAAACACTTTGCAGTTCCATAATGAAAATAAGTCGGCAGCTGAAGGGAAAAAAGAAAACAGATTTGCATCTATTCGACTAACCTTTCGTTACGAGTCACAGCTTTTGCTTTGAGGCAATTAGGGGAACATGGGGTAAAATGGACCCCTGGGGCAAAGCGGGCTATCCAAAAAAAAATCATTTTTGGGGCAAAATGGACTCTCCCAAAAATGAAGGAAGATCAAATTTGAAGAAAAATTTAACTTTCCTTCGTTTTTGGGATAACCCACGTTGCCCCAACATCAAAAATGTTTGGATTGCCCGCTTTGCTCCAGGGGTCCATTTTGCCCCATGTTCCCCTACAAGTAATCGTAAATACCTGGAAAGAGTGAGAATTCGCTATACAAGCTCTTACGACACATAACCATAACTTTATAGTTTATTTGGAAGCTGCATGGAATAGAAAATAATGTTACGATGCTGGTTTGTCGGTACTGTGTGCAAGTACAACTCTTATGGTAACCGCATTGTGCAGTGTTTGCTAACTAAATCGTTATAATCAAATGGAATCTAGGAATAATCCAAACTGTGATACCGAAAGCAAATGTATGCGAGTTGCAGATGCGTATACGCACTTTCATGAATCCGTATAATAACATGAGTTTCATCATTGTTGCTTTTGTAATATTCTACTATTCACATTCAAACATTTCACTCGTATACAATTTGCCTATGTCCGACAACTCCAGGACACCAGCTATTGGCGAAGTGTTAGTCACAGTGAGATATATGTTTGTGTATAAAGCTCTGGAATATCGTGAAAATGAGCCAGATTTACTATACATATATATATATAAATATATATATGTATACAATGTACAAATGCGTCAGCTACGCTCCGGAATTACGACGAAACAATTGCACCTCGATGATACAACAAGCGTCTGCAATCAGGCAATGTCTCTGCCTCTCGCGTTATCCAATGGAAAGGGACTGCCATACCATTTCTCTTCAGTGCTGTCAACATATGTGACCAGTTTTCGTAACAAAAATTGACAGAAAAAAAACAACACTCTAAAAATGATTGCTTGTTAATGAGAAGTTTGAGCGTCAGAGCAAAATGAATTTGCTACAAGAACTGTTGCAACCTCGAGATTTCGATTTTTCTTGTTTTTCATTCCGTTTTAAAGAAAAATCCACGTGAAATATTAAGGCAGAGATAAAAATAACTTTGGTTTTATTGAAAAATGTTTTAGAAAGTTTAATCTGTCATTATTTTTTTTTTTTTTTTTTTTTTTTTTATCAATTCATTTTGACCCTTCGTTCCATCATGTCACCCATGAAGGTTTCGTAAATATAAAAATACTTTCGATGTTAAGGCATTGTCATCGAAGCATGATCACCAATATTTCCGATGAAGGATTATCGGTCCCGACAAACGAATATTTTATCGAGCTTTACTGATTGCAACAAACGCAATAGCCACCCACTCGTTATGTTGTATTAATAATTGATGAGTGAATCTTTTTTTTTTTTTTTTTTGTTTCCATTTTCGTGTTTGTACAAAGAGACGAAAATATGCATAACACGAGGGGAATTGTTACAAAAGCAGACGGTTTTGTATGCTTCGTATTGAAAGGTAAATAAAAATGTGTGTCCTATTTGCCTAATTGATTTTATTCAGTTACATTTACATTGTCAAACGTACAATTATACTTAACGAGGTTGACGCGCCATTATTATAATAGTGAATACAAAATACAATTTTTTGCAAGTTCATTTATTGAAATTTTACGTTAATCTTGATGAGTTTCGTATTGTTCGTTTTTTTTTTTTTTTTTTCATTTCTATACGAACACCTAAGTAATTAAAAGCTTAAAACGAATTTTCAATAAAAAAAAATAATGTTTTTATGCATTTAGAACAATCCAACAAATTATTTCTCTTCATAATAGTTGCGATGAATAGATTTAAATCGTGAGCCTTATTGACACCACAGAAATATTTGTTTATTGTTGACAAAGGTGTAAAAGCCTTATCTTCGAATGACCCGAGCAATTGTAAGCAGTTAAAGCTTGCCATCAATTGAGGAATTAATTGTTTGTAATGTCAACGATTTATGGATTACGGGGCATTATTATAATTGCGCGCGTTTGTTACCTTTTACGATCGGATCATACTGCGATAGCATTCATAAGCGAATCACCAATCTATATGCCCGTAATAATTACTGTACATTCTGATAAATTTAATGATAATCTGTTAAGTACGTGAATGAAGCTGCTTTATCTACCGGGTTCACTTTTGTTCTATAAAAGTTTATAGATAAACGTGTGAAAAATTACGGTAATGGCTATGTGTTTCAAATAAATCCGATCTAACAACCAATTAAATTAAGCTCATCAAATTTTCTACCAATTATACCGAACGAATCGTTATCTATTTCGACCTCTGTTCATGTCACGATATGTTTTTTTTTTTTGTATTAAAAAGTTTCTCTTTGGGAACAAAAAGAGATAAAATTAAATTTGCGAATAAATGAGAACGATTTTAAGGAAAATGGAAGATTATCATTACTGATCAATTGGACAAACGAATGAATAAAAATGTGACGTACATGTCAACCATACGAAGTCACTATTAAGGAACATGGGGCAAAATGGACCCCTAGGGCAAAACGGGCTAGTCAAAATTCGAAGAAAGTTTTGACTTTCCTTCATTTTTGGGAGAGCCCACTTTGCCCCAAAAATAATAAATTTCGGTTTGCCCACTTAGCCCCAGGGGTCCATTTTGCCCCATGTTGCCCTATTTTGTTTGTATCAAGAGTTTCTCTTCAGGAATAGAAAGAAATAATATTAAATTTGGGAATAAATAAGAACAATTTTAAGGAGGAATGGAAAATTCTCATTACTCATCAATTTGACAAACGAATAAATAAAAAATGTAATAAATGAAATAAAATAAAAATGTTAATAAAAATGTGAAATAAGTAAAAATGTAAAAAAATGTAAAAACGTGTGTGTATGAATAATTAAAATTGTGACAAACAAACAAAGAATAATTACGTCTTTTTAATGAAAAATCAAGTTAATTAGTTCTCGTTTATGAATCTATCGATAGAAACAAATTAGTGAGTGAAACGTTGACCCAGCATCCATTATAGGTAATTTATATGGATTTACAAATGGACGAGTGATAGGATTGGGAATTCATGATATATTTACTAATGCACGAAGAGGACTATTTCGAATTCCAAAAGGGACTAATTGCTCGAGCGATTCAACATCATTCACCGTGTGTCAAAATTCTCTGTACGATCGACAAAAAATAAAATTATCAACTTTTGGATAATTCTACGCAGAAGTATATCGAATCAGTGAAGTTTCAACGTTGGAATTCTGGGTGTATAAAATAACAAAATATATCCATTGGGGCATCGTTCCAATGTCCTCATTACCCAACCACAGCTTTCAAAACGTTTTCAGACTTTAATCCAAAATACTTGCAAATGCTTTCAACGAATATGCAATAAACGTTATTTTATTCGTAACGAGAAACACGCCGATAAAATCCATAAGTAATTTTCGATACGGGATAATATTTGAAAATGCCTTTTGGTTTATCATTTTTTTTTTCTAGAAACTTCAAAACCTCATAATTTATGAATTTTATAGGAAATGTCAGCATTTCCCGATGGAATATCATTTACTACAGCGGAATCAACAATTGCATTTAAAAAAAAAAAAAATATCATTTTTCGAAAAAGTAATCAAACTGCAGAATGACTTTCCATACTTTCGTAAACACGAAATTTATTATTTTTTCAAAATATACAAAAATTATATAAAAATTATAAGAATGATGATATCACGATGAAGAAATGGTATAAAAATTATAAATTCGCTCGTATGTCATCGGCCCATCAGATTGTCCACCATTGAAAAAAAAAAAAAAAAAAAAAAACATCTGTTCCCGGATGAATGTTTTGACATCAAATGATTGTGGGCATTCGATGCGATGTTTTTTTTTTTTTTTTTTTTTTTTTTCGAAGGCTAACAATTTTGTCATAGCAATATCCCATCGTTCTGCTGTTCTGCCCACACATAACGTCCTCGAAGTGTATGACAAATGACTCGAGACGAAAATGATCTGATAAATTAATAAATTTCTAATCTAAGGAGTCACCAAAGTGGACAACCTTCTGGACAATTTTGACTCAATACTGTGTTGTCTGATCAATGATCATTGAACCTACTGGACGTATGTGAAAGAATAATAATAAAAAAAGTAAAATTTTCTTGAAATCAAAAGTACTAGAGACAGAAAATGGAAGAAACATTTCGAACGATCTTAATAATTTGCTCTAAAAATTGCATAACAGAAAAAAAACTCCATAAAATTTATTAAAATTCTAATTTTGAACATCCAGAGCAGATAAAAGTACGGAATTTCTTTCTTCTAAAGTATGGAAAATAATAAAAAATGTGTATGAGGGAATATGGGGCAAAATGGACCCCTAGGGTAAAGCGGGCAATCCAAAATTTGTTATTTTTGGGGCAATGTAGACTTTCCCAAAAATGAAGGAAAGTCAAATTTTTCTTCGAATTCGATCTTCCTTCATTTTTGGAAGAGCCCACTTTGCCCCAAAAATAACAAATTTTGGATTGCCAGCTTTGTCCCAGGGGTCCATTTTGCCCCATGTGCCCCTACGTGAATGAAAAGATATGAAAGGAGGAAATAAATCGTATGAATAATCGTACAACACATAACTTATCGGTGAATCTGTATGTGGAAAAAGTTGTCAGTGAATGATTGTAAGGCTGAAATAAAAAGTCTTGCGATTGGCGAGAACACACGTCGACGAGAGAAGCGCCGGTTGATAATATCGTTGTGTGGAACGAATGAATACAGTATAAAAGACACGTAGCTCGATCTATCACCCAGAGTACGATGGATAAACCTGTGCAATACTCTCCCATACCCTACGCCAATAATTGCAGCTCTACCGGTAGAAATACTGCTCACATTTACCCACAAAGATTTATTTTCTGTAAATATAGTCGTGTCTAATCGTCAAAGGAGCCAAAAAGTAAAAAATTGAACAAAAAAATCATGAATTTTTTTTTCTGATCCAGATTTCACTCAATTTTCAGTTTTTTTTTTTCTTTTTTTTTTAATAAAAAACGGAATAATTTGGAACAAAGTCACATCTGACGAAAATTTAATTATTAAAACCTCGAAACACCAAGAAACAGTTGCAGAAAAAAAAAAGTCAAATAATTGAAGGAAATTTTGATTATATTCTAAAATAGCTAATTATTTTTTTGATTTAATACGAAAAGAGATTTTTTCATGTTTTATTGACATTAAAAGTCCCATGTATTTGTTTGAGCATTCTATATAGGGGAACGTGGGGCAAAGTGGACCCCTGGGGCAAAGCGGACAATCGAAAAAATTTTATCTCTGGGGCAAAGTGAGCTCTCCCAAAAATGAAGGAAGATCAAATTCGAAGAAATATTTCATTTTCCTTCATTTTTGGGAGAGCTCACTTTGCCCCAAAGATAACATTTTTTTGGATTGTCCGCTTTGCCCCAGGGGTCCATTTTGCCCCACGTTCCCCTACTAAAATGCTTGACTATTGAATAGGACAACACATAACCCAATGTACACGCTACAGATTTGTAACATATGCATATGTGTATTTATGGATTTGGATGTGTATGCGTAGGTGTACAAACCAAGTTGTATTTGCACGAATGCGAAGGCATGAATGCGAAGCATCAATCATAATTCAAACAGCCGGTGTGGCGACTTGCTTCATTAGTAATCGTTTCGTAGATTTATCAATTGTCCTGTCTACCTGATGTAGTATAACAATAACGTATCATCGTATATAGACTGTTAACAAAAAAAAAAAAAAAAAAAAACATGCACATTTTTAATCAACTCGAATTTATTTTTATGATGCATAAGGATCGAGGTTTTATCATAGTCAACGCATTGAAAATATAAAAAAAAAAAAAAAAAAGTAAACAAACATGAATTATTTTTAATCTGAAATAAACATTTATAAAAATGAATAAAATATCGTTGCAAATTATTCTTTGAAAAAAGTGACATTTAAAAATTTGCATCTGTCACAATTGACTCTCTCCCAATTTATAGTCATAAATTTTTTTCAATGTTAAAAAATAAAATTACACCGAAAATTTAGCACTTATCTCATTACTAATTACCATGAGGCTGTAAAAACTTTGCAGGGGTTGAAAGAACACTTATAAAAAGTTAAATTCATCATTTAAGTAATTGTGGACAGAATTTGGATGCAAACTAATCCTAATTTTGAAGATGACGTAAAACAATGACCAAAAGAGTGTAAATGAAGCTTTGCAGGGATTTAAAGAGCACTTAGAGCCTTGAATTCATTATTTAATTAATTGTGTAGAAAATTTGGATAAAAACTAATCCTAATTTTGAACCTTACGTACAAAAATAAGTAAAAAAGTGTAAATGAAGCTTTGCAGGGTTTTAAAGAGCACTTAGAGCCTTGAATTAATTATTTAATTAATTGTGTACAAAATTTGGATAAAAACTAATCCTAATTTTGAAGCTGACGTACAACAATAAGCAAAAGAGTGTAAATCAAGCTTTGCAGGGTTTTAAAGAGCACTCAGAGCCTTGAATTCATTATTTAGTTAATTGTGTACAAAATTTTGATAGAAACTAATCCTAATTTTGAAGCTGACGTAAAACAACGAGCAAAAGAGTGTAAATCAGGCATTTAGCAAATAAATTCACGAATGCCTATTATGCTTCATTGCTCATTTGCTTTTGATGTATAATTTATGTTGTAGATGTAACGACGAGACGACAGACATTGTAGAATCTGTATATATATGTAATTTTATGTACATTCTGGTTCGTAACTGGCTTCGAACGAGAATGCCGAAAGCGAAACTCTGGTTTTTCATCGTGCCAATTTGCATATAAAGCAGCTAGGGCTTATTGTCTCGAGAGATTGAACTACTACTGCTGGCCACTCGTGGGTCAATTTGAATCCGTATCACGGTCCATTATTTTGTAGGAATCCTGTACCGAGATCCAAGCGATCACAAATTCGTAGAGCAGCAAAACCGAAATCCTCCCTTATTTCATCGTCACTGGATTCTCTCACATTTTCTTCACCTTTACAATCTGTATATACCCCAAATTACGACATTACACACATTTATATATAAAGCTTTCAAAGCAGCTGCAGATTCGTGCATTTTTTACGTTCTTCGATTTCTCGCTATTGCTACGTCGAGGATTCATCGTTAAAGTTGCTTTGTATGTTCGATTCAGGGCTAATAATGATAAGGACTCGAATATGGGGCAAAGTGGACCCCTGGGGCAAAACGGACTATCCAAAAAAAAATGTTTTTAGGCCGAAGTGGGCTGTCTCAAAAATGAAGGAAAGTCAAATATTTTCTTCGAATTTGATGTTCCTTCATTTTTAGGAGATTCCACTTTGCCGGAAACATTTAAAAAATTTGGATAGTCCACTTTGCCCCACGGGTCCATTTTGCCCCATGTTCACCTAATTATTGCTAAATTTTTAGTTGGACCTATTCGACCCAAAAATCGTCCTTTTCAACACCATTTTATTTTCACTGTAAAATTACAAATTATTGGAACACGACGAGAATTTATGTTCGTACAAAAAAAATTGGCTTGTAAATAATCATTTCCTAAATCTATTGACATTTCGATAAAAACAAGATTTTGAGTTTATTCTCTGATGAAAAAAAAAAACGAACAACGTATAAATTTTATTTTTCTCTAAAACTCGAATGTAGGAGAAAAAAATATGGAACAGGATTTGAACCAATTTCGAGACTGATCCAACGCGTTAAAAGAAAGAAAAGTTCAAGTGGAATAAAGATAATAATGCAAACTATGAACATGTGTCGAATTAGCTTAAATGTTTTGTTGTTTCTTATCAATATCTGCGATTACAACGGTGACCCGGTCTTATCAGACACTGGGGACTGGGTTAAATTTTCAGATCAGTTATGTCACGGTGGATTAAAATGATATCATGCGGTAGATTAAAAGAAAAAAAAACAAAAGATAGTTGCGTGATCAAAGAACGAGAGGATACAGAGATGGAAAATAATATAAAAATAAAAAAATCATTCAAACTCTTTTCAGCATGAAATAAGCCAACTGGCAAACGCTCGAACAATTTGCTCCCACGCTCGAGTGGTCGCGATTTAAAGTGATTCAATAATCGAATATTGATGAAATTGAATGTATTCAACCTATCATTTATTTCTAAAGGTTAGAAAGAATTAAATTCAAAGTTAAAAAGACGTTATTTTTTTTTAGAAAAAATGGTAAATTTTTATAATAATAAATAATGTTGGTAGTCAATTTTTATTTCATATTTAAATAAAGTGTGAAAAATATGATTTTTTTTTTTTTTATTCCAAGTTTTATAACTCGCCAACGAGTAAACGTACGACAATTTTTCAGGGGTGTTTTTACAGGGAATTGAATGCTCTAAAAAAAAGGTCCTCTATGATCTCATGATAAATGTAGTTTTTCAAAAGTTATTCAACGTCAAAGTCAAAATATATTTCAAGACTTTTATCACTTTTTACTTTTTTTTTTGTTTTTTTGCCAAATATTATGATTAATTGCCTGGAATTCCCCTGTCACGATAACAGACTTTATGTTATGACGAAACCAGAATCCTCCATGGGAACAAATATATTCAAACTTCTCACAAATTGGGTTCTTGAAAACTCAAGCCAAGAAAAATGCAATTAGCTTCAGAGCTTCTCAACTGAAGCTTTTTATTTGAAGGACGTGTTAAAAATGCAATGAGGCACTGATGCACCGTTGCACTTGTAGAGCATCATCGATAGAATAGAACGAATTTCAACTTTTCAAAAAAAAAATGAAAATAAAAAAAATAACGATAAAAAAAATTCGCAAACGAGTGTTTTTCAAGGATTTTTGACAAGGACGAATTTTTTTCAAATTTTTTTTTTTTTTTCAATATAAATTTCAGTTCCCCAATTAAGCTGATCTTCGAGATGTTTGAAATTTAAGTTCATTTTAAATAAAAATTTTTAATGTTGATCGCGCTAGAGGGCATTTTATTTAACGATTTTAATTTTTTATTCGGTCGAGCTCGTTTGCGCGGTGATCCAGTTTCCAAGTTAATGAGAACAGCAACTTGCATGCAATAATAAGAAAGAGCGAAGGAGGTGAAAACGAGGGCGCTCGCTTACAGCAAAGACCGTAAATGAAAGTCAAACTGTTAACGTGGGCGATTTAAACACGGACAAAGAACCTTCAACATCAAATCGATCTCATTGCTGTTCTAAATATTGTATTATTATTTTCAAAGAAACGAAACCTGGTACCGCACCTGGTACGAAAAAAAAAATTCAATTTTCTTTTCGAACCAGTAAAAATATTAAAAACTCTATAAAATTCGTAATTAAAATTAAATTTTTATGAGAAATAGATCGAAATCGTTGACACTTTGGTACGAAAGAAAAAATCAATTCCTTTTCGAACCAGTAAAAATATTTAAAATTCTATGAAATTCGTAATTAAAATTAAATTTTTATGAGAAATAGATCGAAATCGTTGAAACTTTGGTACGAAAAAAAAATTCAATTCCTTTTCGAACCAGTGGAAATATTCAAAATTCTATGAAATTCGTAATTAAAATTAAATTTTTATGAGAAATAGATCGAAATCGTTGACACTTTGGTACGAAAATAAAAATCAATTTCTTTTCGAACCAGTAAAAATATTAAAAACTCTATAAAATTCGTAATTAAAATTCATTTTTTATAAGAAATAGATCGAAATCGTTGAAACTTTGGTACGAAAAAAAAAATTCAATTTCTTTTCGAACCAGTGGAAATATACAAAAATTTATGAAATTTGTAATTAAAATTCATTTTTTATGAAAAATAGATCGAAATCGTTAACACTTTTGTACGAAAAAAAAAAATCAATTTCTTTTCGAACCAGTGGAAATATACAAAAATCTATAAAATTCGTAATAAAAATTAATTTTTTATGAGAAATATATTGAAATCGTTGACACTTTACCTCTTTAACTTTGTTGCGACGTTCTCTGGCTACAGGATCCTTGTCCTCGCCGCCAACGATCATGGGGAACGCTTCCGCAGACGCCGGTGGAACAGTTTCAATGACCTCTTGATCGTGACCTCGTCGTTTGTTTGCATTTAGCGAAGAAGCACTACTGAACGCAATAACTCGCGATTCACCATCAGCTGCTTCAGGTTTTTCCAGAGTTTTTTGTTGTTGATACTCTTCGTTAATCTTGGCCTATAATAAATGTACACTTTCGTCTCATATTTCCCCTCCAATCTCTGCATTTTCCTCTTTCCGCAAATTTCATTTAAGGCGGAAATTAAAAAATGTTATGAGGTGAAAAAAAGAAAAGAACGAAATTTAAAACTTGCTCTCAATTATTTATGACTTAAAAAGAAGGAAAAAAAAACGTTACGAGAATTCGAGACTGAAGGTCAAAGGGTCAACGACAGGGCAAGAGGTTGTCACCGGAGATCGAAACTTTTTGCAGCTATGAAAAATACTTAATAGTGCTAAGGAAATCACGTTTTTTCATTTCCTTTTATCGTTAAAACAGATCGTGTCTTGACAAAAAGTAAGAAAAAATCGTACAGGTTAATGCTGCTGGAGCACATTCGCTCTTACTTATTTTCCTTTTCCTTATTTCCCAGCAGAGCTGTTCCTAAAACGCGCTCTTCGTTCTTCCGGAAATGAAAAAACAAAGAAAAAGCTCATTCACAAATGTTAACAGCGTTCAATTACCGCTCCCATTATAACAAGACTCAAGAGAATCCTAAAAATCGATTGTGTTTATGTCAAACAAAGAAAAAAAAATTTATTCGATGAAATTTCGTCATTGAAATCGTCAATTAAATGATTTTAATAAAAATTGTGTCGAAAACTATCGAAAAATGGTTTTTTTATAAAAAAAAAATATGTGATTATTATTATTGTTGAAATTGACGTTATTTTTCTGGCAAATTAATTTTTAAGCCTTAAAAAAAAAAGTCTAATAATAGCAATCGTAAAAATCTACTAGGAAAAGAAATCGTTACATTTAAAGCATCGAAATTTCGTAATCATTTACGTTACATTTATGTTTATGGTACTACGATGATAATTGCTTTGTAATAATGGTTCGTAGCGTATGTAATACAAAATGAACTTTCTCAAACAGCCATTATATCAAAAGCGATATAACTTTTGTGTCATAACACGAGCACTCAATGTGAAAACAAAATTATTGGTGATTTCGAGTTTCCTGTTACCGACCGTCGGTAAATTATGTGAATTTTAATACCAATAACGAGTTCATTGGCATTGCAACTGTTCCAGGACACGCCTTAAAATCCACCGATTAAAATGTTCCAGCCACGAGAGCTGTTTTCACTACAAAGTTTTCAACACCGGAAATCCGGACAATCCATAAATGTAAAAGAAACTTTTTTTAGAATAAAAATATATGTCAGAGGCAACGACCTATGACTTGTGCCAGGAAAGTCTGTTGAATGAAATTATTATGTTCGTATATATGAGCGTATCGTTGTTAATTGGCCTCGTCGTCTCTACCAGACAATGAATCTCTTTATGGTTGCACATTCGTTTGTATGAATTAACGACCCAACTCTATTCGTACACGCTGAGACTACGTTGTTATTCCAATTAATCCCGATATACAATATAATTGAGTTGGCACCAGCATCGATGAAAAAACAGTTGTAGAAAACTTAACGGCTTTCACGGTCTGATCTACATACGAGATTAAACGAGAATTTGTGTACACAAACAGGCCTACGCGTCGATATCAAGGTCATCCGCTATCGTACGATCCAACGAAACCGAGTTTCCCTTTGAGAATAATCGTCCTGGTAAATATGTGTTCAGAACCAAATTCCGAATCGAAAAGTCTAATGTCATTTTTCGTGCCGAGACTCTGATTATTTATTTAACATCAAATTCGACGACACTTGTCACTTTCATCACGTTTCCTGCCCAAACGGTTAGAGATAGCATAAAAACCCATAGGACTAATATTGTAGACGATCATATTTTCTACAAAAAAGTTTTTGGCCATTATTTTCTAACTTTGATAGTTTGCTCGTGGGAGCAGCTCGAAAAACAACCAAATTTTCAAGAAAATTCGTAAACCAATTGGCGGTCTGTTTTCTACGTGCCTTCACGACTAAACTACGAATGGTAGAGAAATGTCGTAGAAGACTTTTTTGTGAGAAATTTTATTCTCTACAAAATTGATTCCATACATTTTTGCTCTATCTCTAACCGTTTTGACGCTACGCAAGCTTTTTCATCAAACTTCAAATTTTTTCGTTTTCCCATCAAAGTGCTCTTGTACGTTTGAATAAAAAATAATTGAATAATTAACTCTAAAAACCCTCGACGCGATTTTAACAGAAAAGTAAAAAAATGTAGTAAAAAAATCAAATTTTTAAAAAATATTTCGTTTCATAAATTACTTCCCTTAATAATTATTATAATTTTTCATGAATGATCTCATTTGACTCGAATACTGGTTGCGCTAAAAGAGAAAGGCAGTTAGTAGATAAAATGACCTCGAAAATCTTTAACCGTGAAGTCAAAAGAAAACAAAAAAAGTATTGACGTCTGTAAATGTTTCGTATACGAATTTAAAACGTTTAATCAATAAAAATGTAAAATTGAATATTTCCATTGATCTCAGAGTGTAAATCTCGAGAGCACTTGAGTAAACGTCGAGTACATAACTTGGGAATGCGTACGCATACACGTGTACGTTATATATATAGTGAAATATAACAGCTGCGTGTAAGCAAACAGCGCAGAAACAGCTGATTCGACGTCTCGAACAGTCGCAGAGTTTCGTTCGTATTGTTGTGGTTTAGCTTAGCTCGCGGTGAAGTAAATCTGAATGTTTATATTGAATATCAATGTCGAAAAAAAGCTGAACAAACTTTTAAGGTTAATCGACGTTTTCGATATAAACGATTGATCGCAAGATCCGTTTCAATGATAAGAGAGAGCAAACGACATTGAAAACAAAAAAAAGGAAAAAAAAAACAAGAAGAAAAGAACGATAAGATTGGAGGAGACGAGACGAAGAACTAATTTTCTGAAGAAACTTGTAATTTCTCTGATTTTTGCTTGAATAAACATAGATTTTGACCTGTAGCTTTTGCTTCTCAGCAATAAGATGCACATCCTCGTTCTCGTAATCACCATGAGAACCAGGAGCATGGTTTTGATTAGCAGGTCCCCTTTTATGCGGGTCCATGGGACCCAGTATCGTATGTGGCGGGGCCGGTATCAATAATTCTGGTCCGGCCTTTTGTATACGTTGATAAACTCTATAAACACTGTTGATCGCAGCGCCACCAGCATTGCCACTACGAAAATCTGGCAAAAAGAAGAATGTACCGAAGCACACAACACCAAACGTCAAAAACACAAGTAGGATGAGATACTTCTCGCGAGGACGAAATGCACGTCGCGAGAACAACGGTACCGGTACACCATTCACGAAACGTTGATACGTCGGCAATAAGCTTGTGTTCGACATTTTCACTTATTATTTAACCTTTGCCTTTATGATTTTATTATTAATCACGTTATTTTAACTTTATACTCAAACGTGGAACGTACGGAAAAAAAAAATTCGCGACGAGTATCACGACCCGTGGGTGACACACAAACCCCCGTTGTTGTTGGCGTTTTCTCAGCCGTCACACGCCATTACGGTGGCTCGCAACGCCACCTGGTTTCTCTTATCACCACGTCGCCAATTGACTACGCGCACAAGCAGCGCCATCTTAACGTCCACGAGCCTAGCTTCCAAACCATGGGATTTTTCCAAACAATCCACGGTCCCTGTATCTACGGCTGGAATTTTATCTCTTGGGTTATACAGAAATCTACCACGGACGAATTTTTAGCGGTTGGTAATCCAGAGTTATTTCTCTAAAATTAAATAAATTAATTAATTTAAACATTAATCTTTTGGTGGTCGTACAGCGATTCGTTGAAGCGCAATTAATTCGAATTTTTATGCTAGAAAGGTTTTCCAGGGGTCTAATCGACCCGAAATCATTTTTCATCAAAAAATTTATTAATTAAATCTTTTTCCGAGTAATATTAACGTTGAAAAGTAAAAATTAAGATATTTGCGTCATAGAGAACACCGAAAAGTTGAATTTTCATGCAAGCATAAAAACGATTACTAATTTTTTTTGCATTTTTTAAAACAATTAAAAAAGTTATGTTTTGATGATTAAAAAAGGATAATAATGGACGTTAAACAACAAGGAATAATTATTTTATATAAAATTTTATTATCGACACATTGAAGGAGAGTATATGTGATGACAATGTAGTATTTTTAAAACAAAATACTGGGGTATTAAGTAAAATCATACATAATTTGTACACTGATGTAGCACATGAATACTAATAATAATAATACATAAAATAATATAATATAATAAGTTGTAACATTAAAAGTCAATCAACATACAATAAAAATTCACGCATACTCAGAGATCATTTTTCTTACAATCAAAAATCTGTAAATACTAAATTTTCAAATGATTTTTTTTTTCATTCGCTCATACTTCTGACACATATTTTTAGAGTATAAAATATTTTGATGTTATTTAACGAATGAAAGGGTTCCTAAGTAGCATCGCTAGTATCACAATTCATACGTCAGCGTTTATTCTACATCGAAATAAACCTGAAACACTATAAAAAGTCTAATTTTTTCAAGATTTAAGATTTAAGATAATACGATGTACATTTTATCGCGCTAATTACTAATTAAATCTAAATTTAATCTCGTCTTTGTATATTTACAACAACAAAAATGACACTAGTTCGAGTCGGAACGTTTAATTAATTACAAACGAAAGAAGGCTCAAGGAAATATACTTTGTCACATAATTATTAATATCGCGCATAAAAATTTACGATTGCAACAATAATACTATGTTGTAAAATTTTTTTAAACGTTATTAACTCGTCAATCTTAATACAATTTGTTGATTTTACTATTTTATAATACTTTTATAAACTATGTTTTTCTAACTTAACAACGAATGCTTATCCAACATATTTCTACTATTTATAATAAGATATTTGATGAATTAAAAGCTTCACGTTACATTTTGTCAATTTGTAAACAAAGAAAAAAAAATCGTGTCAAGAATCTCTAACAAGGATTGTCAAAAATGTTTTTTTTTCTGGAGTTTCTAATAATTTAGACGAATATACGAAAGATTAAAAAGATTGAGATTTTTCTCAATGATATTCCCTAGTCTTGTGTCCAGATGGTCACAAAACATTTTTGACAGTCCGAGATCTTTGAGACGATTCTTCTGATTGCAAATTTAAACCAGAACGTCAAGCTCTTACAAAGTTTTGTACATAGCGCAGTGAATATTAATATTCACGTATAAAACCAGTCGACTCTTCGACCTCTGTTCGCAGGTGACATATATGGATACGAATAGGTCGAATGGCACTTGGTCGCATTGGCGTAGAATCCGGCAGGAGCCAGAAAAATATTAACAAAAAAATACAATAAAAAAATTCTTAAAAAAAGCTGGAGTCTAATTTTTCGGAGGAAAGCGAGACATGTAACATTCGCAATCGTTGCAATAGATGGCCGGTTCCATCACTTCGACGTTTCGACAAAGATGACAAGGAGCAGTCCGTGGAATAGTTGTTGCGGGTCCAGATTTTTGCACGAATCCGGATGCCTGATTAATCGACGGGGTGACACATTTTGAGGACGTTTGAAAAGACGCTTGTTTCGTTTGCTTCGCCACGTTCTGATGCTGATAATTTGGATACTTCATGTTCGATTGAATCTGACAATTTTGCAATGGATTTGGATAAGTCTGATTGGGTGCTAAGACGTTTTGTTGCTCAATCTTTTGTGTCGTTCTTTGATAATTGTCAATCCTCTGTGACTGTTGTTGATAAGCTTGTGGAATTTGTTGCGGAATTTGTTGTTGTTGATTGGGTAGATGCTTTGGCTGATGATGTTGCATGTGTTGTTGTTGTTGTTGTTGTTGTTGTTGTTGTTGATAGGAAGCGGTAGGATTGGGTGGAGGTTGATACTGAGGCAGTGGTTGATTGGTTCTGTTGATTTGTGGTTGTTGTTGTTGTTGTTGCATTTGTTGTTGGTGTTGAATTTGTTGATGTTGATGTTGTTGTTGCTGGTGAGCATTTGGTTGTGGATAAACCTGATAGGAACTTTGGGGATATTGATTTTGGGAGGTGTATTGTTGATACGGATTTGGCGACTGGTTCGAAGGATAATTGAATTGTTGTGAATGCTGAACAGTTATTGGACTCGCACTATGATTAGTCAATCTCTGATTCAAGCCATTCTGTTGTTGAGCTTGTTGCTGGGACGTAATTTGTTTGTTCATCTGATTGTGCTGTTGCTCAAGATGATAATAATTACCGTAACCATTCTTCGGGCAATTGTTCATTTGCTTCGGTTGTTGGCCAACTGTTTGAGGATATTGTTGATTGTGAATTGGCTGAGTCGGATAAGGACTAGCCGGCTTTTGAGATTGCGATATTGGAATCGTTTGATTGCGCGGATGAGACGTCTGCGTCTGTGGATAAGAAGTTGGAGGTTGATGATAAGGAGCATAACCGTTTTGAGTATACCTGAGCTGTTGTTGATGAAGTTGCGGTGAATAAGAAACCGGGGATTTCGGTTGTTGATTCGTAGGTGAAACTGAATAGGTCTCTTTGGTTGCGCTTCTGTTTTCGCAACCGTTATAAGGGACGTACATTTTCTTTGGATCCTGGAGTGTCATCGGGGATTCGTTGGAATTCTGTCTAACGAAATTTCCTCGTGCAGCATCCGTTGCCAAGGGAACAGACGCGCCAGAGAGATTGACACTTCTCAATTGGTCTTGGAAGGGAGTCGCAGGAATACTGTCAGCTTCTGATTTAAGCGGAAGAGTGTGCTGCTGGAATTTCGTGGCTGCACCGCTGTCGCGATTGCTTTCAGCTTCCTGGAGACTTCTGATTTCACGAAGTACTTGAACTGTCTCAGGTTTGTTCATGGCTGAGCGCAATACTCGCTCCAGAATGGGGTTCGGTATGTAAGAATCATCCTCGTCGTCCTCGGCTGTCGCAACGAGAACAACTTGGTCGCAAAAAGAAACGCTTTTCTTTTTCCCGATTCGTCGCTTTGTCTTCTTCGGAGCAATGTCCTCTTCGTTCGGCAGTATCGACGTGTTCTGAATGGTATTTTGCATCGCTACTTCGCTTATGTCATCCTCTGGATAATCAACTGGAAGACCATTTTCATGAGGTAGAGTCAGAGACATTGACAGAATCGCTGCATTCAATCCACTATTTTGCGATGGGGGACAAGAAGCTGGCGAACCAATGACGACTGGACTCTGCGTCACGAAGTTGTTTTGATTCAGATTCGATTCCAGATTCGGATTTATAGCCGATTGTGATTCCAATTTCGTACGATTTTCGTTCGATGGAGTCAGCTGTCTAGCCACATCTTCCGATTGATCTTGAGATGATTCTTGTGTGTCTACGACCGTCGCGGGTGACGATGTGCCACGATGTCCTGGCACAATTTTCGTTACTACCTTGTTTTCCACTTCTGCTTTCGGAGATGGTTGCATTTTTATCTGCTCAAAGCGTGCAGCCATATCTTTTACGGAAGAAATAACACTTCGGGCACAATCAGGAACGTCACGACTGGTTGACTGTTCGACAACCTGACCCAAACTGTTCATCATAAGATCACTCGTTCTTCTCGCAACAGTAGTTCCCGTAGGAATGGTCGGTGATGATCTCAACTTTGGCACATCCTGACCATCCAGTGGTCCCTGTTTCTTCATCCGCCTTTCCGCTTGCTTAGCCTGCAGTTCTCTGAGCCATGTTTCACTTGATTTTTTATCTTCCTCCTCCATCTCCTGATTCTGAACATTTCGTTTTTCGCTGGTACTATCGTTATTGAGAATTTGTTCGCGCTTGAGCTGCAATTGCGCAAGAAGACTACCGATCTGTTGAGCTTCGATTTGCTGTTGCTGGCGTTGTTGTTGGCTTACTTGTTGCTGCCTATAAGTTGCGTTCTGTTGATTAAGCAGCTGTTGATACTGTTGCGGGTTCGATTGAGCATGAGGAACCTCCGTGGTGACTTCTGGTGGTGGAGGAGGAAAATCTTCGCTCGGTTGTCGCGAGTGGGTGACCGAAGGAACTGCAGGATATGGTGGGGGAGGAAACTCTTCGCTGGGTTGTCTGGAATGCGAGATATTAACGTTTTCTGGATATGGTGGCAAAGAATCTTGCGGTGAAAGTTGCTGTTGCTGCGTTTTTCCAGGACTTTGTTCGCTGTGGACATCCGCACGCGTCACCACGAACGTTGGCTCATAAAGTATTCCATTGGCATATTGCACAACATCGTCCTGAATACGTGGCTTTTGCCCGTAACTCTGTTGACTCGAGTTCGAAGACGACGACTGACAAATGCTTTGGTCAACGCTGTAAGATGGCAAAAATGGCAATGACTGAGGCTCCGATGAGTAATCGGAGTAATTACCATTTCTACCGATCGACGTTACGTTACTAGCGAAGTTACCGGTTCCCGTGTGACTCCAATAGGAGCTTGTTTGTTCGGGCGACATCGCACCCACACAGGGACCTTCGGGCTTCATCCCATAAAGAGATTTGTCCGATTGTAATTCGCTGCTGCACAACACTTCAGCCGTCGGTAACTTAGACTTGCTAAGCTGGGAAGTGGTTCGTAACGGTGGTGGTGGTGGAACTTTTGCAACGTGCAATACTTTACCGGCGCTACCGTGGAAACTTTTTCTCATTAAACGACTGCGCTCAAGATTTGGATTAGCAGGATTCACGCTGCTCGCATTACCAGCAAATTCAAGATGTCCTTCGGACAAATAACCGCTGAGAGATTGACTCGCTTCGTTACCTTTTAATCCAACGTTCGAATCATCTACCGATTGTTTCGGTAAGTTGTTGTTATTGGTGCCAGTTTGTTCAGGAGCCTGATTGCCATCTTGGCCTTCTCTCAAATCGGGCATGCTACGATTCTTTCGCTTAATCAACCCTCCCATCAATAATTTCCTTCGAATTTTATGCTGCTTTTTGCCCTGCTGCTTCTGGTCTCCGGAAACTCCTGCCGGTCCACTGTTCTGAGCATTTTTGTTCGCCACGCTCGTATCCACTGTCGTATCTTTGTTGTTAGTTTTTTCAGCTTTTCCCGCTTTTGGTGATGTCAGTGTTCGCGAAGGAGCTATAGAAAAATCCTTCGATACGTTCTTATTTCTTTCCTCGCTTCTCGCTCTCTTCTTATCTTTCTTGTCCTCGTCGCATCGCTTCGTTCGACCAAATAATCCAGTTCTCTGGGTCGGACGATCGTACAACATGTATTCCGCGTCCTCTATGACGTTCACTGTCGTTGCTTTGTTTCTCAGAGTCTTTTTCTTCGGTAACGTCGCGTAAATCTCGATACTCTTCGTCACGGGTTTTGTTTCGATCAAAGTGACCGGTTGGTTAACCAAAAGTTCTCGGCTGTTTTGACGCGAATGATTTCCCTTGTCTCGCGATCCTTGCCTGGAGTGTTGACCCGATTTGCTGTTCTCCCGCGAGTGTCTTCCTTCCGGAGGACTCTCTTCTTTGTCGCGGTTCGCAATCGCTTGCTCCTGTAATATTCTTTTATGCAAACCTCTTGCTCTCATAACGCATGTGTTGTGCTTCATTCGCGCTGTCGTTATCGTATGAGGATTATTGTACGGCGCATCCATCGCGGCTCTGGCTTTACTCGTCGAAGCGTTACAAAGAGCAACCGCAGTTCCTAAATCACCAGCTACTTCGGCTGCTCGAGATTTGTCCATTAAATCGTCACACTCTTTGCAAAGACGCTCACAATCGTCACCCGGTGATGGCTGATAAACTTCCGGAATTTGTGCAAGCTAAAAAAAGACAATAAAAATTAATCATCAAAGGAGAAGAACTTTAGAAGTTTCAAAATATAAATAATTTTAATAAACGATGTAGAAAAACAGAAATATTAAAAAAAAAAAAAAAAAACAATACTCTCTCTCGAGCTGTTTTTGCTCGTTTGCAGAGATACAGAGTTCATTTAATCGTTTGATGATTTTTGAATGTTTATTTTGTCGAAAACTTTGTAAATTATTGATGATTTCTTTACAATTTCAATGTTAGGTTTATAAATGGTTTCTTAGGACTTTAGAAAATCCTTTCTTTGGGTTTGTTTGACTTTGTTCGACTTTTGATAATTCTTCGATAAATACCTGTAAATTATGCTTGAGGCCTTGTTGCAATTGCAAACTGTCGGTGGATGACAAAGAGTAAGAGTCATATCCAGCGTCATAATGACCGCTGCTACTGCTTGACAATTCTCCGGACTTGTTCGTGGGACTTTTAGGAACACCAGAATTTCTCTGCATCTTATTGACGATATAGAGATACGGGTTGTCCATTGTGGTTGAAGAGCTCGATGATGCGCTGTTGCGATCCCCGGACCAATTGCCAGAATCACGACGTCGCGGAACATTGAGATGGTCCGGAATACTTATTCCATCTTGTGGTGTCGATCCTGCACTCAAACTTCGAGTCAGTTGCATTTGTTGTTTTTTCTGTTGTTGTATTACGTTTTCAACGGTTCGCCGATTGATGTATTTGGAATCAATGTCTCCATCGACAACGTCTCGGCTCGGGGGGTTCGTCTGATTGCCAAAAATGTTGTTCTGGATGTCAGCGAGATTCTGGTAATCGCTGTAAATTCTTCTCTGCGTGTAAATGTGAGTTGGACTGTCAGGATTTGGCGTTATTGCTCGTCTGGCTGTACTGTTCATCGGTGGCTTCTCCGGACTCGGTGTCACTGACCTCCGAGCATTATTTTTTGGTGGGGTCTTTAAACCATTTGTATTTGGAAATGGCGTCACTGTTTTTGGCGCGTTCTCCGTATTCACTGGAGTTCCACCTGGTGTTGCGTACAGCAACAACAATGGCTGGTAACGTCCTCGACGACATTTTTCAACCACTTGCTCCCAACGAGGACCAATTTCCTTCACAGTCGCATCGTCGAAATATATCCAAACCTGTGTAAAGAAAATTTATTTTGAGAACAATATTTATGTGTTTTTGTTTTTTTTTCTATGGATGGCTGACCATTGGACTGGACTTTTTTATTAATTCATCAAAAAAAAAATGATGTAAAAATTTGATTCCATTGAATTTTTGCCTCATTTATGTCCCATCGTCAATACAAAATTCCAATAAAAAACATTTTCCAAAAGAACTTGATTTTTACACGAAAAATTGACTTCTGTTTCATCACTTTCGAGGTTTTTTGTTTTTACCTTCAATTTAGTGTGGAAAAAAAAGGTTGAATAGTGTTTTCCATAATAAGTGACAACGCCAACGAGATTGTGAACGGTTGAAGCTCCCCATCGCGAGTCAACGACACTGTGGAAAACGTCACTCAACCGCAGGGAAGTTCCAACAGTTGCAAAAACGTCCATGATGTGCTCCAACGATGGTCTTTCGCTGTCCCATACAACACCAACGGAAACTATTTCTGGACGATTCATGAGGGTTCTGCAAATCTGTATCTTCGCTCCACAGGCACTCTGCAAATTATAAAGAAAATATATTCATGTTATTAAACATTTGTTTGTTCCGAAAACGACTTTAGAAAAAAAAAACTTATTGTTAAACTTTCATTGTCGCGTGTTTCAGCTGAAAATTCAAGTTTTTTTTTTTTAATTGTTATTATTCTTTTGATCACATCATCAAACTACTAATTTACTGGTGAAAGTGACTGTTTCGCACGTTATTCTTTTCACATCAGCTGAGAAAATAAAAAATCATCATAACAGACACCAGGATCTCACTTTCAGAATGTGTTCGTGGAATCATCACGCAATATAGGAAACAGCATTGCAACGAATGACTCATCGATTAAAAAAAAAGTTTTCAATCGCAGTTAAGACGATTTTTTAATTTTTTTTTTAATTCTTAGAACCGTCAAGATCCGGAAAAAACGTTCAATGTTTTTTTTTCTACTTTCCAAACGAAATTGTCAACATTTTTATCGTTTTTTATCGAAAATAAATTTTCGATATCGAAAAATAACGTTTTTGATTGCAAGTATGACGATTTTTTTGTTTTTTTAATTCTTAGAACTGTCAAGATCCGGAAAAAACGTTCAATTTTTTTTTTCTACTTTCCAAACGAAATTGCCAACATTTTTATAGTTTTTTTATCGAAAATAATTCAATGAGAAACATTCGATTATTCATTTCCATTTCTTACGAGGTTTAAAATTTTTAACTTTTTGTTTAATGCTTAAAATAATACTTACTGGACAATCACGAATGTCTCCCATTCCACCTGCTCGACGCAACAATTGTCCAAAAAGATCTGGACTCGTTCTCGACGCTGGTGGACTTTGTCGTGCTTGTGATGTCAACGCTGATGCCGAAACGTAATGGACCATCTGAAAAATTAATGTTGAACCTTCGGTCAGTTTTTTATATTAAAAAAAAAAAAAAGAAATAACAACATTTATCGATTGTTATTTTCGTCAAATTTGTAGTTTTTATTTGTATCGAAACGTCACTGAGGTAATCGTTGAGCCAATTATTTCAGGCAGTTATTAAATTATTTATTTTCAACGAGGTTCACGTGCCATAATTATAATAGGCCGAGCAATAGAGCTCTGAAATCACCAGATGCTGGAAAAAATAATAATGAATAGCCACGGGTATCATTGGACGCAAAATAGTCCCCAGATTATAACTGCATAATTTTCCACTCGATTTTTGTCTCGGGGTATTTTTAATAAAAAATTTAGTGCAAGAAATTTTTTTTTTTTTTTGGTTTTTCGCTTATAAAAGAAAAAGTAATGGAGGAATTTTAATGATCCCGAAGGGCGAAATGTAGAGAATTGAAAAACGAAGAAAATGAGAGGCGAAATGACCCGATCGGTTCATAATTATGGGGGAAAACTCCAAAAAACTGATTATCAAATAATAAAAAAATCGTATTATAAAGTGTCCAAAATTTGAGAAGGTTTCGCCGTCTAGTAATCGAGATATTAAGTGTTTAAAATCGCAACTTTAACACGACGTCTTGTGGGAAGTTACGAAAAAAGACGATTTTTCATAAAAAAATAGCTCGATTTAGAGTTTTAAACAATAAAACTTGGAATTCGTCTAACTCATGCCTAAAGCGTGAACCTCCTTAAAAGGGCAGAAAAAGTTTTCTAATGTCGATTGAAAATTTGAAAAAGCTACTTTGTTTATTTATTTTTTAAATCCAAGTCAGATTCACCCTAAAAAACGTGATCTTCTTAATCGCTTTTAACCAACCGGTAAATCCCCATTAACGCTAATCCTTTTATACGACGGCGTCTTGAGCCTCTTGGGCAAAATGATTATCCGAGACTCGGCTTCCGGCTCAAATTCCAACAATCTTTTTCCGTGTGGTGATGAAATTTATTTATCGATATATAATGTCATTATAAATCTGTGTACTTGAATATATAGATCAAGATTTCGGAGTCAAAGTCACGACAGATTTCCCACGACTGTCTAAAGCCACCCCCAAATTTCATCCACGACAAATTGTAGTCCCAAGACTTTTGCTTACAGGCACTCCCACGAACGTGCAGCCATTTCCCGAGGCAGACGTTTCCTCTATTTTTTTCTTCGTTTTTTCTTTTTTTTTTTTTTTTTTTTTTTTTTGTTCGCATTCAAAAAGGTCAGTCAACAAGAGCACAGAGCCTAGGGCAACCGACGAACTCTGGCTTTCCAGGTAGGTCGAAATAAAGTTCGAAAAAGTGCTGTCCCTTTCTCTCTCTCTCTCTTTTCTCTCTTTTCGTATACCTGTGTCCGAGTACTGATCGTGGGAAAAAATCATCTTTACAAATTCTCTAAAGGTGAAACTCTCTCAGGTGTTTAAAACATTCATCTGTCAAGATTTCTCGTTTATGTTAAAAAAAAAAGAGCTTGATAATAAATGGAACAAACTTTTTTGTTCGCTCAAGTAATTTCGTTGAATTTGTGACAAAATAATTGACCGATTGGTGCTGGAAATCTGTGGGAATTAATATTTCACCGAGAATCTCTTTTGTTGACGAAAAAAAAAATGAAGAAAAAGGAAAAATCTGACGAAAATGTGACACTCGATGAGTTTGTCAACGAAATTTTTGTCTAATTAATTAATGTTGATAAATCGAAGTTTTTGGAATATTTCTTCCTCAATTACTCCTTCGCGATAAAACACTGTTTTTTAATGTGAATTATTTACAAACAAACCTGCGTAAATGGCAATGGCTCCGAAGTGGCTCCACATGCTCCGCAAACACTTTGCTCGACGAGGGTCATGGCAAACTTTTGATGAGGAACACAGTGTCTCGCGCTACACATATCCTCAGCTTCACCGCTCGCAATGTGCAGATGAATTCTCAGCAATATGTTTTCCTGAAGCGATAAAAAAAAAATACATTATAAAATAACAAAATTACAATTTTTTAAGCTTTTATTCATTTTTAATTTAATTTATTATTTATTTTTATTATTATTTATTATTCAGTTTTTTTTTTCAAATTTATTTTAAGTAAAAAATACTGTGAATAATTATTTCGATTTGATTCAATTACAAAAATACTATCGTTCATTGTTGTAAAAGTTTCTTGAAAATAATGAAATAAAGATTTCCTTCGGGAGCAATAAATTTTCTGAGCGATATCTATATGTATGTGTGAGTCGTGGGAACATGGGGCAAAATGGACCCCTGTGGCAAAGTGAGCAATACAGTTTTTTTATTTTTTGGAGAGTCCATTTTGCCCCAAAAATAATTAAAATTGCATTGCCCGCTTTGCCTCAGGGGTCCATTTTGCCCCACGTTCCCCTAAATCGTTTAATTTTTATTAATTTTTTTGAAAGCAAGATTTACAACAACAAAAAAACACGAAACAAATCTGATTTGCAATTAGAAGACTTTATGTTGAACGAAATAATAAAATGTGAAATAGTGATTTAACGATTTTTGTTCACGCCATCAGCTCATCGACTGGAAAGAATCTAATCCTACAGTAAAAACCACACACTCTTTACAAATATCCATAGACGTAAAACCTGTCCTTGCACTCTTATCCCACGCACGTCGCTACGTAAATTCTATGTACATTTATCGTGAATTTTCCATGTGTGTACCAATGAGTTTACACGTGTACGAGTTTAGTTATTCGTGAACATAGCGTTAACGTGATCGTAATATAAACGAGAAAGTATCCTTAAGAGTTGGCATTCGTTCTACTGCAAGATTGCCACGTAAAATACTATTATTCCCATAAGTATTTTTATTAAATTGTCTCCCAATGAATATTTAAAACGTTAATTTATTTAAAAAATGCTTCACAAATATATCGTCAGTTTTTTTTTTTTTTTAATTATTTTTTCCTAAATTGATCACTAGTTATGAAAATACTTTCGAACTGACATTTGAGCTACAGAATTATGTAAAACGTTAGTTAAGAAAAAAGGCTTGACAGATTTTTTTTTTTTTTTCATATATTTCGTTGTTAATGATCGAGAAGTTATAAAAATATTGATTTTTATCGTCGTTTTAGGAAAAGTTTATGGATTTTGAACAATGCAAAATAAAATAACGTAAACATTTATAAATAATACGTTTTTAACGGATTTTTAGATTAAATTGATATGGAAATTATAAAGGAAAAAAATTTTTAAAATTAAAAAAATACTCACGAAACATTCTGCTGCGTCGTCCATAAAACCGAGTTGAAATCTTTGCTGATCGAGGAAGCTCTCGGCGAGTGCTCGACGAAGAGCGTCCGGAGGTAGAGCGCTCTCCTGCGAAAACTGCAGCTGCGAAAACAGGTCCTGAAACATACAATGGGCAATAGCCAATAATGAATACAAGGGAGCTCATTGAATGTGGAGACGTATGGAATCGGGGGAGTTTAAAATTTAAGAAAGGGTCCTTAAAAATAAAAAATAAAAAACTAACAGAAAAAGCGACGGGACCGCCATTCATACCGACAAATTCTATTCTCTCCAAGAAAACGTGTTTTCTACAATAAAATAGAGATTTTACACATCGATAATCCCCATTTATCGGAGGATCGATCGTGTCGTAAAAAAAATCAATTATTATCTAGAAATATTTTATTTATTTCAAAAAACCACTCACTGTTGCAAATTCCTCGCAAGTTTGTCATTTTTTTCAATTCCTTTCGCAAAAGCCATCAAAAATGTCAACACAAAATGTGATTTCAATATCAAATTTATAAAAAAAAAAAAAAAAAAAGCGAATGAATATGAAAATTTAAAAAAAAGATTGAATTGACGTTTTTTTTTGCTATTGCTAACCATTGGAATTTTTCTAAAAATAAAAATAATTGGAAGTAATAACAATTACATAGATTCAGTCTGAGGAAAGATAATAAAAAATAAAAAAACAGGTATTTATTGTGGAATGAACAATTTACAACAATCTTTAATCGCCATCGATCGAAGGTTCATCAAAATATAATCTTCGTAGTTTCAATCGATGCATTTTCCAAGTATCCAACGTTTATTATTATTAACGTAAGGCTAAATCTAGTGGATATTCGTACGATAAATATTGTTTGAATAAACCAACAGAGAGAAACGAGATCTCGAGGTCGCAACGATTCAATGTTCAAATTATTGGTAAAGGAAAGTTGGTTCGCCTTGAAAGTTGTTGCAAGTTTATTCGATAAGATATTATTCCTTTCTCTCTTTCTCTCTCTCTCTCTCTTTCTGTTTTTTTCCTCTGTTTAGTTATTTATTTCTTTCGAACCACACGAATAAAACTTTAGAAAAAAAAATTGTCTGTTCTACTCGGTTTTCTCGACGTATTTCCCATCAGTGACATGACCTGCTGCTGTAGCTTTGAGCACGTGCTTCATTCGATTCCTTCAGGGTTCGCTCATGACCCGAGGACTTTGAAAATTGCAGCCATTTGCAATAATATTACAATATTCAACGATTTAGAGGAATGTGGGGCAAAATGGACCCCTGGGGCAAAGCGAGCTATCCAAATTATCTTTATTTTTGGGAAGGCCCACTTCGCCCCAAAAATAATTTTTCTTGGATAGTCCGCTTTGCCCCCGGGGTCCATTTTTCCCCGTCTTCCGCTATAGGTTTGTACATTAAATGTATCTAGAAATTTTCAACAGCTGTTTGTAAACAAATTTCCATTGATAGAAGTTTCTTAAAAAAAAACTAAAAACTAATTTACGAAGCAATGACAGAATCGCTGACATTTGTATGTCATTTTTAAAATGCTGTTTTTTTTTCTTAACAAAATTTAAGGAATACTCTTGATTTTAAGTAGTTTTTTGAAACTTTTTTATTCGTTAATCGAAATATTGTGAATTAAAAAAATTGCTGTTCGAATTTAATCTTGAAATCGTATTCCGAAATCTGTGATCGTCGATCACTTTTTCTGAATCACTCTATAAAAATACTATTTTGTACCTACTCGTATACGAAACGAGAGTGTGTATTTCCTCACGAAGTCTTGCTCAGCAAGTTTCGTAAGAGCGAGCTCAGAGCGAGGTTTTGGTAGCTCGTCGGCGCGAATAACGGTCACGTGAACGGGCTCGCGGACGTAGTATATGTATTTATATATTAATATATATGCATACAACGTATATAGAAAATCTCGTATACTACGTTCATAGAAAGTAGGTAGGAACAGCGCTCCAGGGTACTGCGGAATTGTCAGGGTTGATTCCGTGTCGTATGGCAAGAATATACGGAGTGGTCCATTTTACCCCATCCACCTATAAATCTTCGAAATTCGACAATTTCTGAAAAACTGCAGTTTCGGGGTCAATCGTGAGGTCAATTTCGGCGTAGACGTCAGATGTTTTTCTTCAAATCTGACAAATCTTGGTTGAAACATTTTTTCAGAAGTTGTCAAACTTTGAAGATATTTGCGTGGATCGTCTAAAATGGCACACTGTGTATAAAGAAATATTTCTTTATTTGCGTGATTTATTGATTGGACAGTGAGCTATATATACGATTCGATGAAAAAAAAAATACAGTTAAAATGAATCTTCGGAGCGACTCATCGTTTTTTTTTCGTCCCTTGCTTTTTTTTTTTTTACTATACGAATCGTCGGAATAGTAAATTTGTAGATTGTGCACGTCAGTTGAATGATTTTCTTGAATGAAAACGATTGCTCGGTGACGATCTACAGAGAACCGCTTCTACGCACGAGCACTTTTAATGAGGGCACCACTCTCTCGTATCTCAGAGTATAGTTTTATTTAACATTTGATCGACGCCGTAGGCAACGTATAACATTCATTTTTATACACATATATATATAAAGAGATTTGTATCGACTCCTGCGGAGTGTGTAAGTTTAAGCGGAAAACGAAAGAAACACGACAACGTGGAAAAAGTTGCCAAAGCAGGAATACTAATGCAGACCGGTTTTTCGCCCCGAGACATGATTTACTAAAAGTTAACAAACGTCCGGAGACTCCACGAGATATCGATTTAATAGCTCTCGTCCACATATCGTTCGTTTAATAAATTTCCGATTTATTTAAGATTTTCTAACTCAATTAACATTCCAAATCAAATGTTTTTATTTGCACAGCCAATATTTTTTACGATTTCGCAATTTTTATCAAACGTATTGAATTTTTTATTATTTTTTTATAAAAGTTTTAATAAATTGCTTAGAAAACTACAAATATTTGTAAAATTTAAACTAAACAATTCATATTTCATATTCAGCGAATTGTACGGAGAGTAAAAAGCGTTTAAAAGCGAAGAAAAATGTACGATTTAAAAAATCATTTAAATCACTTTTCAAAGCTCATTATTGCGACATTTTCAAAGACGTAAATTCAAGTTTAAACGACTTTCCACTTAAGAACAACTTAGGAAGAGACTTAGGATAAATGATTGTCGTTCGAATAGGAATAACGGAAGGAGAGAGGGGTCGTCGATGATAAACGCGACAAAATCTGTAAACTCGCATCCCATTTATTTTTATGACTCAATTAACTCCCCACTAATGGGTTAATTAGCATTTGAAAACTTTTAGAGACAATAATCCTTAGCACATTTGTGAATCATGAAGAAAATGTATATTCGAAAAAAAATAAAAAATAAAAAAAAAAAAAACAAAATTGAAAAAGTATAAAAAAAAGTGCAATTACGTAATTCCTCGTGACAAAATTGCTACAAGCGCGACACTCTCTTTCTCTTCCTTTTTAGTGACCCTTATTGCTCTCAATATTTTGAAAAAATTTCGAGCATCCCGATAGATTGCATTACGAGAGTTTGATTAAAATAATAATAAATAAAATAAAAATAAATAAAATAAAAATAAATAAAATTAAAATAAATTAAAGAAAAATAAATAAAATTAAAATAAATCAAATAAAAATAAGTAAAATTAAAATAAATAAAATTAAAATAAATAAAATTAAAATAAATAAAATTAAAATAAATCAAATAAAAATGAATAAAATAAAAATAAATTTAAAACAAAAACAGTCTCGATTGCACAGAGAGAGAGAGAGAGAGAGAATGAGAGATTGTTTATAAAGGGAGTGAGAATTGGAGTCGAGTGAAATCGATAAAACCTCGAGTCGTACGTGCCAAGAGCAATATTTTTTATGTTTCTCGATCCTTAATAAGTTTTTTTCATTTTTTTTTTGGTCCCAAAATTGTCGAAACATTAGTCGCAAAGTATTCTTTATATAAATAATAGTAATAATTTGAGCGATGTGTTAAAGAAAGAAAAAGACACGGAGAACACTAAAGTATCAGCCCTCGAAATATTTTCAAACGGCCACGTGGAAGAGTCGAGTGTTTTTCACACGTTGCTTGGGCGCGTCCTCGAAAAGAGATGTTGACCAGCGTGAGGTCTTTGGGCGAACGGGATAAGTGGCTCAAGAAAGTTTCGGTGCGACTTAAAAAATGCCTGAATTTATTTACCGATGATCGAGCAATCTTTGTTCTCATTATTCGTCTCGGTAAATAAACAATTTGTCAAAAAATCAAATCCAAGTTCATGAAATATCTTTATATTTCTTTTTCAAAAGATCGAAAAACGAGAGTTTCGATTATTTCGTTAAAATAAATATATATAAACAAAAATATATTTATAATCGATGAAATCGTTTAATTAATTAGAAAATAAGAATTCTTTTGATATTAGACCATTAAATTTTATGGAAAAAAAAAATTCGTACTTTTTTCAAATCTCTCAAATCAATTCCTGGAGAGTCTTCGCGTTCCATGCCGCTGTCATCCTCGTCTTCTCCCTTGTAATCGACGCTAGTTTCAACGCTCGCATCATTTTCGGAATCGAAGCTACTTCCTCCGAGCGATCTTGTCGCCGGATCTTGTCTGACTTTAATCCACTTTAACATTTTGTCAAAAATTTTCGTAAATTCGTGATAAACGTAAGTTTGCAGCAAATCCAAACACTTGATGACAAGAAATCACGTCATTGGAAAGATCGTTTTTTAACCCTCGCAATATTTTTCACTTATCGTCAAGTATTTTCCACGTTTCGAGTATTTTATTCTCGCATTTACTTTCCACATGTTTTCGTAATCCTTGATTTTCAGTGACTGGTTTGCAATCGAGATGAGAACTTTTCAACGCCAAGTTTAAATAAATGGATGCCGGAAATCTCGATAACGCTGTTTGCCCATTTACAACGGCGCACAAGTACATAAGCACGAATATTCATATACACGAGAGTTTCTGTTTTTCGTCTTTCGTCTTTTCAGACGCTGTGCCGTTAATCTCACAGCTTCGTGCATATATATATACACACGATATCAATATAAATATACACACGAGTGTGAATGGAACGACAGAGGAGAGCACAGTGGTCCACACTTCGAAGGTAGTACGTCGCGTTGCTATTTCTTCATTTCTTTACCTTAACACAGAGCGTCAAAAATTCGTCGTGAGATAACGAGCTCCGGATATGTGACGAATATTAACGACAAAAAAAAAAAAACTTTCTAATCCACCCATAAGGAAAAAAAAGCAGCACAAACGCTCGAAAAAAAAAAACTCCTCGGCAGTAAATAACTCACTGAATAAAATGCACCTCACGATAATCAAGCAGCGATAAAATCTCCGGAAAAGCACACGAGGAAACTTTTTATCACTAAACTGACGGAGAACTGGCACAAAATGTAAAAACCAACAAAAAAAAAAAATAACCACAAGTGCACTTTTTAAATATCGGAATATATTTATGAAAAATAGTATCGAAAAGTAGGAAAAAAAAAATCGCTGGCACAATGCAGCGCGTCAGTAAGTTGCAGGCGAGAGTTTAACGTGGCGTTGTGTCGAGCTACCTGTACACGCCGGCGACAACCGTGTGTCCGCGCGCGTACCTGAAGCCAAAGCGAGTTGCGGACTCCTATGGTGAACCACCCCCACCCTTATTCCATAGTAAGAGAGAGAGAGAGGAGAGAAACCGTGAGCAAAGGGGGAGAGAAAGAGTGAACTAGTCGGAGAACAGAGGGACGCTGCACCCGGAGGAACCAGGAGAGCGATCTCTTCTAGTAAATACGAGAGAGAGAGAGAGAAAGCCCCCCTTCCTCGTCGATGTTCTGTCGGATAGATCTTAGAAGTCCGAACAATGACGTCACCGAAGCTTAGCGTTCACCAGGTATCCTGTCTATGAAATATTTCTATATATATATTTACGTTTATACATTTACACATGCCTACGTTTGTATATCCTTACGTTACGTTGACCATACGAAATACTTGAGCATCAGAGAGTGAAAGAAGGGGAAGAACGCTTGGGTTTATTGGTGTGCGAGGCTGGACCTCGACGAGAGGTGAGACGCTGGACCGCGTTTCTCTTGGTAAGCCTCTCACGTCGGCCTCACAGGAGAGAAAGAGATAGGACAAGAGTTTAAAGCAGGAGAAACAACTTTTGAGAAGGAAAAAGGTAAATGTGGAGAAGAAAAAGAGAGAAGAGAGATACCTGAGTATAGATAAAGAGGAAAGTGTCTACGTGTGGCTCAACACACGTTTGAGCGGTGTATGTGCATTCAGAACACCACATCGGATGAATTCTTGAGAGTCCGAAGGAATCAAGTCGCTTTGGAAAGACAATAATATACGCCTTTTTCATTCTCACTACTTAAAATGCATACAGTGTCTAGTTTCTCTCTGTTCCTCTCGGAAATGATATAAAACCCATGCATGGGACGTCATAGAATGAAGAAGGAAAGAGAAACGAAGATGGTGTTTGTGCAGAGTGAACAGGTATGCGCGTCTTGGGTACGACGTTGTGAATTAATGCGTCTCGAGAGAGCGTTAGTGTGTCTGGAGAGATGAGAGAAGGTGGCTCGATAGAAAGAGAAATAGCGAGAAAGAGAGAGAGAGGGAGAAGAGAACGCGGGTGTACGAGGAGGGGAATAAGGCTACGGTTTGAAAGCTCACGAAGTGTGAGTCAGCGATGCTTGTGTATCTTGGATGCTGTGAATGCTGCTGTTGGACCCAGTGGAGTTTACATTATGAGCCTTCTCTCCTTTTATCTCTGGCTCTCTTTCTATGTGACACTGAATAACTGAGTTTACAGATGGATTTTTAGCTTCGAGTGTACAGAAATGTTGGAAGTTCTGTGATATCGTTTAAGAGACCACCTGAACGATTCGTTGTACATTCAGTTGAAAAATCATTTTATGCTGGTACTAAAGGCTGTTCGTGTCTACTCGTCACTATCGCAATATTCTCACCTACCACGTACATTTTTACAGTAATTATTGCAACAGTAGGGATGACGCAGGGGCGAAATGAGACAAAGGATTAAATGAGGCACCTGCTGGCGCTGCAAACATTTTTACAAGGGGTCCATTTTACCCCAAGCCTTCTTGCAATGTTGTTTTAAGGGTTTGCTGGTGCTGCAAACTTTTTTACAACTGGTCCATTTTACCACAAACCTTCCTGCAATGTTGTTTTAAGGGTTTGTTGGTGCTGCAAAGTTTTTTACAAGTGGTCCATTTTGCCCCGAACCTTCTTATAATGCTGTTTTGAGGGTTTGATTTTGTTGAAATTGTAAAAAAAAAAAATACAGGTAATGGGAGCAAACGTCACTTTGTAAATATAAGCAAAACGAGGCCTGGATCTAAAAAATGTTTCGTTTACCAGCTGAGACAGAGTTGCATGAATAAATTCTCGATGACCATCGTTTCTAGGACACCCGGTATATTTACGTGTGTATACGTAATGCGACTATAACTCTGCGTGTAACTGTGTAAGTTGTACGTTGTTCAGCGACCAGTATTGAAAAAAACGAAAGAGAAAGAGTAAAGGAACGAGGAGGATAAAATGAAACGTGACGTTGATCTTTCGATCTCTGTATCGAGATGAAAACATAGAAACCTGACAATGAAAAACCTTAATTGCCTTATTTTTTTTTGAGGCTTATACAGCGTCGATAGACGTTTCTTTCTTGCTTGTTATCAACATGTACGCAAATGTCTAGAAATTCCGATATTTTACAGACTAAAACCATTTTTTTTTCTCATTTCTTCGATTCAAGTCTCATTAATGCATCACTGAGAGCCGAATGTATTCGGGATACAACGAGCACAATTTTCAGTTCAATGAGTCACGACGGAATCGTACATCAAACTCGAAGGGGTTGAATGAAAAAAAAAAGCACGCTGTCTTGTTTTTTTTACTGTCAGCTGTGCACAGTTTTTCTGTCGTTCATGTGAAGGAATCTGTCAATCGATAGTTTGAACGCTCATTCAATGAAAAAAAGCTGATGACTAAAGTTGTGGGTGCGAAGAAAATTGCTGAAGAGTTTGAATGAATTTCTTCATTTATTGATTTTTAATTTTTTATATGGAATTTCTTAAATTTTTTAAATTATCGTTAAACAAATAAATTTCCAACTGTCTCATGGTTTTAAAAATCATTTTTCTGCCAATTTTTCTTATCCTCAAGAAAGTTATTCTGGATCGTTTCCTTTTTTTTTTTTTGTTGAAAGACTACGGTGTCGATATTTTTAAAATTGACTTTTTACACAAACAATGATTGGAAAAATATAAGAATGCGTTTTCTGGAGACAAACGTTGGACTTTGGTGCCAAGTGAATTCATGCGAAGAGCAGAGAGTCTTGAAGTAGCCAATGGTCGAGTAACGTTCGGTACAGTTTCGTATTAACGTTTGCATTCTGCAGTAGATAGTCAACTTGAAGTTTTTGTTTAAGTAAAAAATAGTAAATTAAAAAAAAAGAGATATAGAAGGGCGAGAGAGATGCAGTTCGCCATTTCCGACGCCCAAGACATCGCGAAAATAATTATATTGCAAGTAGGAAAACGTTATAGAGATCCTGAACTCGCGATACTCCAAGATTAGAATTACCGACAAAAACCACGCTGATCCGTTGGCAAATAATGCTGGAACGTAGCGCGTGGTGGTTACATGTTAATTTCTGCGAAAGTAACGGAAAACCGCGGTCTATCGTTACGGATCGCGAAAAAATACACAAATTACATCCTCGTACGATATAGTTACAGGAAAAGTGTCCGGAACAATTCAATTTATCGAATTAAATTAATTTAAATCAATTTTTTAAAACCTTTCATTAAAAACCGATTGATCGGATAAACAATTTGATCGAAACAATTAAAATGATTCCATTCTTTTTGGTCATTTAGAACAATACTTTCAATTGCAAGAGAAATAGGGGAACATGGGGCAAAATGGACTAGCGAAAATTTTTTATTTTTGGGGCAAAGTGGGCTCTCCCAAAAATGAAGGGAAGTCAAATTATTTTTCGAACTTGATCTCCCTTCATTTTTGGGAGAGCTCACTTTGCCCCAAAAATTAAAAAATTTGGATTGCCCGTTTGCCCCAGGGGTCCATTTTGCCCCATGTTCCCCTACACCTTGTTAAATCGACTGAAAACGTCACCTTACGTGTTTTTTTTATTTTCATGAAGAAAGTTTTCGAAGAATAATTGTCCGGGTGATAGGAGTCTCTAAAATTGATGACTCGCTCAAAATTCTTTTTCGAAGTCTCCTGAAAAGACTGTATGATATGCTCAGGCATAGAAGGCTTATTAAATAGCTCGAGTATTTAGCTGCGGGTGATAGACGAAAATTAACATATCGAAGGGTGTCCCAGAGAATCATTTGAAATGACAATGGCGAGAGAGTGTGTGTTTCAAGAGAATGGTAAGTGAACACCAGAGATCAAGATACTTGGGAGAAAAGGGTGTCTGCTTGACCACCGGATCCACGGATACATTCCGAAGTGAATCATACCGGTGGAATTTTCAAGGGTCCATTTTTTTTAGTTTGTTTTAAATGAAAAATACTCTAGAATTTCATGGGATATTAAGGGACAAATGAATGAATTATCCATTCACAAATGTGAGTGATATAAAATTGATGTTTTCTCATCAATTAATTAGGATTGGATTTAACTCAAGGACGTTGTATGGCGACGGTCAAATCCAAATTTTTGTTTTCAGTTTTTCTTACATACAAAATCGTTTGCGAGCCTAAGTTCATTGAAAAAAAGTTGTTACAAATAGACTAAAGAACAACATACTCTAAATTCAAGATTGTTCGAGGTAATCTGTGTTTTTTATATAATAACAAAAATTTCGAAAAAATTTTACGACCGATTTTGTTTGAAAAACTAAATAAAGATTCTTCGATGTTACATAAAAGCGTATGCAAAGTTTTAAGAGGCTTCACCATTTAGAAATGGAAATATTAAATGTTGAAAATTGGAACTTTTGACACGCGCTCTTATGAGAAACTTCTGAAAATTGTGATTTTTATAAATAAATATCTCAACTTCTACATGGTGAAACCTCTTAAAATTGCGCGAGCAATTAGATGTCACTATTCTCTTTGTGTGGTGGAAATTTGAAAGAATTCCATCGCTAGAAAATTTTGCATAAAACGTCCTTAAATAATCATAGCAGTAATTTTTTTTTCCTAATTTTCATTAAGAAACGTCCTGGATGTTTTTGAGTGCCAATAAAATTGTTTTTATTGTAATTATAGGATACGAAGTATCCTCTTTTTGGTTTTTTTTTTCTTTAGAAATTTCAATGAGAAGAATTTAGAAGAAGCGAAAATAGAGAAACAATTAGAGCATTTGAAATCAAAAGATATGGATAATACACTTTCAACGTTTTTTTAATCTCTTACTGGAGGAAGCAACAGGTATTATTCTTCATAGAGTTGAAGAAATCCCTACAAGGATATAAAAGAGCTGAAGCAATATAGCAGCATCGCGGAGAAGAACGGCTTTTCTCCTGTGGTTTTCTAGAGAGAGTCTGAGTTGACCCTTAATTTGGTATATGATGGGTACGAGGGTGATAGGTCCATAGAGGTAGAATCGAGTATATATATGTAAACGAATACCTATCCACCTTTATATATATATATATATATGTTTAATATATACTACAGGTTGTAAAGTCTCTCATGGCCCTGACTGAGCACGATCTTTTGCCGTGAGAAGTCATCCCATCCCTCTGGGCTGTTCAGTGTCTCTCAATCTTTATTTTCCATCATTTTGTAATGGCGCTCATTGTTCATTGAACTTGTCACATGTTACATTTATTCAAAATTAATTATTCACAAAAATGTAATTCACTACGAAATTCAAACAAATTTTATGTTAAAGTTTATTTAATCGAGTAGTTTGATTAAAAATAACATTAAATTATATCCGAAATAATTTATAAAATTCGTCATTACGTTAATTTTTATTTACTCTCGTTTTTGATGGATTGAAATTAAAAAATAGAAAAATCCATGGAAATGTATGGGAATGTCGATCGTTTGGTTGCTCATTTTCAATGATTATTTATAAATAATACAAAAATTGTTATTTTATAAGAATTTAATTGATTCTGAATGAAAAATAATTAACAAAGTCATCAATGATTCCACAAACACTCGATCAACTATTCAGATTTTTTTTTTTTTTTATCGTTTGTTACATAAGTTTACTCAAAATTTTGGAATTAAGTAACAAAATGTAATAATTTGAGTGTCTCTTGCATTCGTGATGCTTCGTGAGCATAATTTGTACCAGAAACTCGCGATTATTTGCTTTCTGGTGAACGCACAATTCAAAACTCATAAACCAGGTCGACTTAAGTACGTTTAAGAGCAAGACAATTGCCGCACCTCTGCAGTCCAGCACGTACAATTAAGATACATATATTTATGTGTGTAGGAGAACATGGGGCAAAATGGACCCCTGAGGCAAAGTGGGCAATGCAATTTTTTTCATTTTTGGGGCAAAGTGGGCTCTTCCAAAAATGAAGAAAAGTCAAATTTTTCTTCCAATTTGATCTTCCTTCAGTTTTGGGAGAGCCCACTTGGCCACAAGAATTAAAAAAAATGGCTAGTCCGTTTTGCCCCAGGGGTCCATTTTGCCCCATGTTCCCCTATATTATTTCTTTATATAAAAGTGTGAGTAAATGCGTGTGTACTATCTTATAGGTATATTATAAACTTCCGAATGAAACACTCCGGTGCTCTCCTAACGTAATTCGAGCGACCGCATCCTTAATTCCCCCGCAATTAAGTCGGCGCTCACCGGATTGCTAATTAAATCCGTGAGAACCTTGGTGTTAAGTCTCCCCCGCGCTTCACTATTCAACAATACATACAAATGAATTTTTACCTACACAATATACACATAAACTATATTATATGACTTTTCAATGTGAATCCCTTGTGAAGGAGTCTCTCTCCGCCTATTTCCCATGTTCTATCCATTGATATGGAAACAAATGCCCACTTGAACATTTAAATACGAGTTTTATACATTAAAGTATAGATATTTAACCCTTTAACTAGCGATTATAAAATTATGGCAAAATATACGTGTATTCGTTTACTATAAAGCTCCCATTGAAAAAAAAAAAAAAAAAAACATATATTTAAACTCAAATTTGATGGGACGTTTACGAAAAATAATAAACCATTTATTTTAATCGTGAAATCATTTAAAAAGTTTGCGATTTTTTTATGGTTTCCATAAAAAATAGACTAGACGTTACAATCAAATAATGATGAAATGATTGAATGTAAGAAAAATTGTTTAATTTTGAAAAAAACTTGGTACCAAAAAGATGATGGATAAAAAATATTGAGAATTTGACATCGTCACACTCTGACGATACTCGCTGGTCATAAATTTGTTTTCGTCGCAAAACCTGTTACGGTTTTTTCCCAAAGTTCTTCACACTCAATAAACAGTAGACGGATGCTGTGATCTTTGGAATATGAAGAAAACGGGATTACAAAGTAATGAATTATTGAAATGTCTCGGAAACGAGATTTAAAAAAAAATGCAAACCCATTGCCGCAATGTCATTAAAAAAAAAAGAGACCTTCGGACTTTTTATAAGGAAATGGAGAAGAGAGAAGGGGTTCAGAGGCGAACCAATCAGATCGGAGAACCACAGCGTGAATCTCGCACTGGTGATGGAGAAAGGTTCTCCAAAGAGGTTTCATGGGACGAGGGAACGAGAGAGATCCGTTACACGACGGAAAGTCGATGTGTGTTGGACTATCGGCTTGTGATCGAATCGAGTTTTATGTACGAGAATTAATATATCTATAGCTCATGCATAGAAATCCGTAAGGTTCTCAAGTCACAGTTCGAAACAACAAATTCTTCTTTCGTAACGATTTTTGGGGCAATATGGACAGGGTCCATATTACCCCGAAAAATCGAAAAACGTAAAAAGCATCTTCGTGTCCTCGTTTAGAATATGAAAAATACATAAAGTATAGTCTTTTGTATCCTGACGATGGTTTTCTGTGTATTCTTTGATGAAAAGTCTGCGCGTTGGAACCGCTCGCTTTTAAATTATTCCACTTTCTAATCGTATTTGGAATTATATCCAAACATGTACTTTCTCAAGCTCGTAGCTTTGTTTTTCCTCCTTGATATCTTGTGTACTTGTAGCCAAAATGGAACAATTTTTTTTATCTCGAGGCGTATATATTTGATGGATGAAGGCCAGGAGTTGGAAAAGGTCGTAAGTAGCAGATTTTTCATTCAAAAAAATTAACCATCGTAATAATTTCTTCGAAACTTGATTTTTTTTCCTTAAATTTGTAATAATTACGAAAAATAAGTGTACAGAATTATTTCGTAAAATACGATATCGGTGATGATGAAAATCTGACATTAGAGTGTACCGTTAAAAAATAAATGTCTTTCTCGACAAAAGTTTCATTTGAAAAACAGGTTTTTTCGAATGAAAAACTCGTTTTTCCAGCTTCATCTTCAAACCTGCTAGATTTTCAAACTTTCTTTTTATTCCGAAATTAACATCTCTCACGCCATCGTAATAAATGTATTATAAACAGTGCCCATTAGAATGACAATTGAAAATGAAAAAAAAAAAATGATTTTAATCCTGAATTACTGTCGAGAAAAAAATACGAATCTTTGCTTGAAAAATTCAGGATTCATTTACTGTCAAAATCATGAAATCAAATTCGATGAAAATAGAATTAAAAAAAAATATCGTATCCTTGGCCCACATCCATTCATTTCCTGTTGAATTTTATTTTCAACTTTTATAAACGTCAAAAATGATTGAAAATCAAACAAAAAAATAATAAAAAATCATAATTGCCCAAAAGTTATGAGTTATCTGACAGAAAATTATTGCCAAATGACAAAAATAGTTCAAATTTTTAAACACGAACGTAACAAATATTAAAAAATAAAATAAAAAAAATTATCCCGTTATTTTTCATAGGGTTTCCTTCGACTGTATTTTTTTTTTTTTTTTTCTACATTCTTCAAACGATCGAGAGCTGTCACGAGTCAGAGTACATATTTCTTTATAAAGCATAGCTGCATATATAGGAGAACGTTTAAAGAGAGGGCCTTGCTCCGAATAGGAGATTACGAGACGATGATTATGTATCGCTCCGCGTCAGTTGCGTGTGCAACTCGCGTTCTTTCTCGCTCATTATTAGCCAACATTGCTATTTTTCCATCTCTCTTTATTTCTTCACGAGCGAATGAGCACCGATGCTGAATTTATCGCTTGTTTATTTTTTAAGTATTCATTTTTTTTTTTTTTTTTTCCATTACTATTCATTTTTCTGTATGACTATCCAAGATTTTCTCATTCAAATATGAATCAACGTATGTTCTGAGTGTTGCTTACCTTGAGTGCACAAAAAATGCAAGATTCTCGCATACAGGCATGTCCGGACAATTCTCTGAAACTCCGACGAAATATATCGAGATGCCACAACACCTGCAACGACAGAAAAAAAAGAATATTTTGTTAATTGGAGTTTTTTTTTAATGACTACCATAATAATTAATGAATCTTGAAAAGTCTTATTTTTTTTTTTACATCGTCGTTAACATCGATAGCACACAATTATTTATTAAGAAAAACTTTATATTTTGAAAATTATAGATGAATATAAATTTTTATCGAAGTTTAGTTGTAAATTTTTTTTAGAAATACAAGATTTTTGACAGCTGCCTTGACATTTTTGTTCACGAGGCTTACTACTTTTTGGCAATCTCGAATTTACGTGACACCATTAATTTTATTGCAACATGAACTATTTTTGAGAGGATTTTTAATAACTTTTTAATTTGGACGAAGAATATGTCACTTTGGTATTATTTTGAATAATAATTTATTCCAAAAATCTGTCAAGTAAAATACTTCAAATATATTTTCTTCAAAATCATTGTTTTTCATAAAAAATTTCACAATTTTCTACATTTTGAATAATGTCAACAAAATATTATTTTATTGCAACTTAAACTATTTTTTAAGAGGATTTTTAATAACTTTTCAATTTGGACGAAGAATATGTCACTTTGGTATTATTTTGAATAATAATTTATTCCAAAAATCTGTCAAGTAAAATACTTCAAATATATTTTCTTCAAAATCATTGTTTTTCATAAAAAATTTCACAATTTTCTACACTTTGAATAATGTCAACAAAATATTATTTTATCGCAACTTAAACTATTTTTTAAGAGGATTTTTAATAACTTTTCAATTTGGACGAAGAATATGTCACTTTGGTATTATTTTGAATAATAATTTATTCCAAAAATCTGTTAAATAAAATACTTCAAATATATTTTCTTCAAAATTATTGTTTTTTATAAAAAAATTCATAATTTTCTACACTTTGAACAATGTCAACAAAATTCTAATGAAATATAAAATTTTTCGCGAGCCATTTGACTAACACATCGATATTACGGTCATTCCGATAAGAATCGTAAACACGCTATTGTTTCGTTACAGTTCGATTGGCAATTTTTTTCCATTCCATAAGAATGAATTTATTGTTATTGCATCAACGTGAATTTTATTATTCAGGCCCTTCGTTGGAGTTTACGCTCGTATACGGTGGTCACGTGTGGCAACACAATACTCTGACACACACATACGCACACGTGTGAATTTTCATATGTATTTATGGTCCTACAACGAGGTGTAAGTAAAGGTATTTTTTTTCTACCTTTACTACTATGTACAGTAAAGTCAGTCGCTTAACCATACGAGATAGCCCAGCGTATCCTGCGTATTATGCGGAGGGAAAGTAAATCACAATTTCCGTGCCCAAAGACCCGTCAGACTCGCTACACACTCATGCACTGAACGTTATTCTCTCGATTCTCCCCTTTCCGGTGTCGCGGGGTTCTTGAGAATTGTCTTTTTTTTTTTTTTTCATGTCTATTTCCTCTTTTTTATTTTTCCACTATTTACTATAATTTTATCGTTTTTCATGAAATATATTTAAAATGAATAAAGTTTTGATTTTTTTTATGCTCGATATTTCATAAAATATCAAATTGTTATAAAATTTTAAAAATTATATAAAATTAAAAATCTAAAAATGATGTAAAAATTAATTTACAAAATTGAACATTAAAGATAATGTAAAATAAAAAAATATTTTTTTAATAATGTAAATATAAAAATCAAAATATCAATTAATTCTTACAACGGATGGTTATTGTTGAATAACATTTCGAGAATATTTATAGATTCACCGAAGCTCTCAAGAACGAGAGACTGGTTATCAATTAAAATTAATAATAATAATAATAATAATAATAATAATAATAATAATAATAATAATAATTTTTCAATGTCACGTGTTTATGAAATTTATAAAATACATTTTTTCAGTTCGTGGATCGTCAAACAATTGTTAAAACTTATAAAAATATTTAATTTCTCGTTAAATAGGAAATTTTGAAAATAGCTTGAGAAGCAACAGGTTGAAAACCGCTGGAAGTTTCATCAAGGTAAGAAAAGGGACTGGTGTAGGTGGAGAGTAATTTCCAAGAAAAACTTATTTTCGTTTGAGGACAAATGTGTGCTGCACCCGTTTTTGAATCTAATGGTAAAATCGCGTGGGATCGAATGCAGGTGAGACGAAAAATAAAAAGAGAGAGAGAGAGAAAGAGAAAAAGGGAGGAGGATGAGGTTGAGGAAGAAGAAACCGATGAAGGAAAAGTACAGACCGAGACAAAAGAGGCAAAAGTGAGGGCTGTACAAACCACCAAAGGCCCTTTTTTGATTCTCTTCGTATGGAAAGAGAACAACGGATAAAAAACCGCGCTCGCTTCCACCATCGTTTCACCACTCGTCCTTTTTCCTTCTTTTCTTTTTCTCTCTTTCTCTCTCTCTCTCTCTCTCTTTTTCTTTCTTTCTCTCTTTCTCACTCTTGGCCCTTCTCGTTTCTCCATTTGGCCGCATTAACAAGTGTTGCAGAGCGCCACAGGATGAATCCATGGGGGCATAATATTTGAAGAAGAAAATCAGTGTCCCTTTGCATAGGATTTACTTGCACTATTCACAGCTATCGATTCAACTCGAATTTCCTCACAACACGTGCAAAACTTAAGTATTTTTCGAATAAATAAAAAATATTGAATATTTCGAAAAGCTTTTGTATATTCGTTTCATTTCTCAACAATATTATTCCAGATCGTAAAAAACTTGAGAAAAATCTTGAAGAAAAAAAATTCGTTACAAAGACACATTTTGTGTAAAGAACTGTCAAGATTTTTTACAAAATTGTATTAAAACGTCAATTATGTCAAAAAAAAAGAAAAAAGAAAAGATTTTCTTTCAACTTTTTGTTGTTGTTGGGAACTTCTTTCCTTGTTTTTCTATTTCAAAATTTTCAAATCGAAAATATAATGTTTATTTAAATCTAAACGATGCATATTTTCTCGAGTGTTGAAAGTAATAAAAATTGTGGAAATATATAGAAATAAATATTTTAGGCTCGATTTGTATGGCACGTGCTCAGAGCAACGCGTCATTATTTTCATTTGCATATATTTTCAACATTTTTCTAAATTCGTAGAAAATTAATTCGATGATTATTTTTATTAGAAAGTATATTCAAAAGTTTTCGTAAATATTTCTCATCGTTTCGTTTCAATCGATTAACCCCCGCAATTATTATTACTGCTTATGTGAATAATATTTAATTTCAAAAAGAAAAAAAAGAAAAAAAAAGAAAAAAAAGAAGAAAAAAAAAGAAAAACGTGCATTTTTAATAAACGATTGATTTGTATATTTACAGTTTTTTTTATTTTTATTTTTATTACAAGAAGTAAATTCGTAACTAATTTTTTCATTAGGCAATTAGGATTCGTTAGTGACGTTTTATTAGTAAAATAAATTTCGTAATATGTAGAAAAATGAGTTTTCCAAAAATTAACAAATTTTCTATGCCATACGATCCACCCACAGAATTTTCTGTCGTTAATTAACGTAACAATCTGAATATTTTAAAACACGTAATTCCCATGACGAAAGAAATGATTTTTGTTTCAAAAGTTTCAACGCTTTGCTGTGAAATGAGATTGAAATGGTGGATAAAAACTCATTCATGATTTTGTATGAGATTGGTAAATTATTGAGGCTTCGAATTGGCATCCAATGAAATATTTATTCACGAATTGCTAAACAGCGAAATATTTTCATCGTTTTTCACAAATTATGTAAAAGTTTCCAACGATTTTCATCAATTTGGAGATACCCTCGTGAAAAGATAATAAAAAAATAGAGTTCACCAACACATACGAATTGGTTTAAAATGCAAATCAATCAACTTCATTTTTTTCCTCGTGTAACGTATCAAAAAATATTACAACAGACTGAATTCGATCGAATGGAAATGACGAAATTATCATTTTTCAATCAAATAAAAATAATGAGTAATAAATAATTTGAGTTACGTGACCAAATGCAATAATCTGTGAACCAAAAAACCTCTAATTGAATTTTCAAAATTCTAAATTTTAATCAACATTATTTATAACTTTTTAGAAATTTTATCTACAAAGAAAATTCTCTCATCCTTTTTCCCTCAAATCTTCAAAAACTTTTAGTATAATTATGTTGAATAAATGTTTACACGAAGCCACGAAGTTAATGCAAGTAGGACATTTTTTCATTCATTTCAGTCGAGAATTGTGAAACTGAATGAATGGTAAAAAGACACAATGATTGTTCATTCAATGAGCTCTATTGACATGTTTAATTTATTTAAAAACAACAAAAAATATATGTAATAGCGACGAAAATGAAGATAAAGATGGGAATTAACACGACGTTCGTATAGAGGAACATGGGGCAAAATGGACCTCTGGGGCAAAGCCTGCAATCCAAAAGTTTTAATTTTTGGGGCAAAGTGGGCTCTCCCAAAAATGGAGGGAATTCAAATTTGTCTTCGAATTTCATCTTCCTTCATTTTTCGTAGAGCCCACTTTGCCACAAAAATAAAATAACTTTGATTGCCCGTTTTGCCCCAGGGGTCCATTTTGCCCCATGTTTCCCTATAGAAGTAACACCTTCACGCGTCCATAAGAAAAAAAAGTGTGAAAAGGAAATACTACAACGAAGAATAGTATCTCCGTGTGTATAAGAACGTCGTGGAAAATTAGTTGAGAGGTCATGCGAAACGAAGCAAATTTTTTTGTAATTTTTTCGTAAAAATCATCGTCTACGTCTTTACACCCCCGGCGTTCGACAAGGTCGTGCATCCTGAAAAAGTGCATAGTCCAGATATAGCACAAGGGTATGTAATAGTTGAATTAAGTGGCGTGTGGAATCTCGATCATCGCTTTGGCATTCGTCACGGAGGGGTGAAAACGCGAGGAAACGAAACGCTTTGAAATTCTAATCCATCACAACATTCAAACGTGTAATGGCTTTGTTTTTGTATAACATTGTGAAAGTGTATTTTTGTACTGAAGGGAATGCATGTCGAGTTTCGATATAAATATATTTTAGATAAACGATGCCAACGAGGGGGTGAATAAGTTAAGTGCGGGGTGAAACGATTCGTGACGAAAATAGGCTTTTTGGAAAATTCACACGCTCCCCTCTTTCACTCTGTGAGATATATATATAAATAAACGAAGAAGAGGGAAATGTTCACGGTGCGAAACAAAGCGATTAAATTGAGCAAAAAATTGAGTTGAGCATTAAAAATAAAAAAAAAAAACAAACAAACAAACAAACAAATAAATAGCCACACTATACAGTGTGTGATGAAATCAATTGAAATGTCATTTAATTCATCAAAGCAATATTTTTTTTCAAAATAATTGATTTTTAGCGTCGTAGATTCATTTTTTTCAAATTTTGATGGCGTGTTACTTTTTGCAACGAAGAAATATGCCGAGTCTTTGGTTTATTATTGAAAATTTCGATATAACTTTTCTACCGCTTCCCTTAAGAGCACGTGTAAAAACGTTCAAATTCGTTTATAGCAAAAAAATAAATAAAACACCTACACCATAAAATTTATGTCGGGTAAGAACATTACGGAACCAACGAAATATCTTCCAATCACAACTCATCTATTGAATTATTGGATATTTTTATTTTTCCCAAGAGTGCTTGAAAAATCTCATGATCTTTATATAAATACATAAATAATGAATAATCAGAATTCAAATGGTGATTGTTTCTCAAGAAAGGTCGTTGATCATTGACGCCATTTTATTTTCGCATTATATTGACGTGAAATAATTGTTAGGCGAGCATAACAATGATTGGTCGTTGTAGACGCCAACGCATTCGACAAACAATGCCGATCGTGGTACGAAGTGTTTAAAAAAAAACTAATAGGGGAACATGGGGCAAAATGGAACCCTGGGGCAAAGCGGGCAATCCAAAAAAATATATTTTTGGGGCAAAGTGGGCTCTCCCAAAAATGAAGGAAAGTCAAATTTTTCTTCGAATTTGATATTCCTTCATTTTTGGGAGAGCCCACTTTGCCTCAAAGATAAAAAATTTTGGATTGCCCGCTTTTTGCCCTAGGGGTCCATTTTGCCCCATGTTCCCTTAGAACTTGTATAAACTTTGAGAAGTCTTTGATATAAAAAGTTTCAAGCACGCAGACGCCTCCGTGCGCTTAGTACTTTGCATTACTAATATTTTATATCGTTTTGTATATTAATGTAAACGTGATCGAGAAAAATTAAAGGTTGAAGAGCTTCGAAACGATGCTGTACACGGAGGAGCGTTTGGTTTAACGTTAAGGGGGCCCTCGCCCCCTCCCTTGTCTCCCCCAAACGTCAAACAAAACCCGCTACATCGTGGTTCGACGTACCGCGAGACCAAAGTCAACGTAATTAACGTAATAAGCTTCGGAACTCAACCGTTATATAGCTCCACATCGCTGTTCCGAAGCAATATGACTTTACTCATGTGAAGCGTTCACTTCGAAGATATTAAAGTAACGTATCGTCGTTCGTTAATTGCCGAACGATAATCAGAGATGCTGATTATCGTTAATTAAAATGTATTAATCGATGGGTGCGTCGTATTGTAATTTTTTAGGGTTATTCATAATCGTAGAATTTAAATAAATCATCAGACCGTTTAACTTTGAAATTTCGTTGAAATACTCATTTTTTTTAAGATCCTTCTTATTTATTTCTTCGATGACAATGTGTTCAATTTTATGGTTCGAATACGTAGAGGTTTTGCAGCCTCTTGAAACGTCAGTTTTATTTTAACGCATTTGTTGCTTAACTATCAAGTTTGAATAATTGTAAACAGAAATAGAAACTTAACCAAAATTTCATGTTCTCAGAAAATAAAAAAAAAAAATAAAAATTTAACCAAAATTCATCTGCTCAGAAAAAAAAACAAAAATCGAAATTTGACGAAAATTTCATCCGTTCAGAAAAAAACAAAACCGGAATTTATCTTTCGAAATGATTCAAATGATCAAAACTTATTAAAGCAGAAAGTAAAGTAAATCAACGTTCTATTTTTCTACAGATGACATAAAAAATGTCAATAAATGGAATAATCCTGACTTTTCCTTCGTTTCGTAAGTCATATTCCTCAAATTAATTGTTAAACTGAAAATTCAGAAACTTCTGTAGGTTGACTTGTAAATGCGATAAAATTTGGAAACGAAGAATAAATGTCGCGAATTAATTTCCAAAAATGTCTACACCACTGAAATATTGTCATTGATTACAGTTATAATCCTCAAGTTCTAATCAAAATCCCATTTCCTGTAGAGACGTAAATAAATAGAAAATTATCTATTAATAAATACAGTTCTTTCATAAAACGAAGTCTTCGTGTACATTTGCCATGTTGCCAACTTGAATCTTATGGTAAACATAACAGACGAGTCGTGATAAAAATATCGATGCACATCAGCTGAAAAACCAGTTTTCTTACTTCGTACTCGGTGTATCAATGTTTATATAAATATCAAAGCTGTAAATGCAAGAAATGAAGCATCAGCGATGATAGAAAACCAAGAAAACGTCAAGAAAGTAACGTCACTATGAAATAATCACGTGTGGAAATGTACCTGACTCGATAGGGGAACATGGGGCAAAATGGACCCCTGGAGCAAAGCGGGCAATCGAAAGAAATTTATTTTCGGAGCATCGTGAGCTCTCCCAAAAATGAAGGAAAGTCAAATTTGTCTTCAATTTTGAAATTCCTTCATTTTTCGGAAAGCCTACTTTGCCCCAACGATAAAAAATGTTGAATTACCCGCTTTGCCTCAGGGGTCCATTTTGCCCCATGTTCCCCTATATGCGATCATATGTAGAGCCAACGAGTGAAAAGACTTTCCGGCTTCTCGTGTTCTGCATCTTTCGCTGTATCTGCTAGTGAGTTTTGTGGTCAAGCGCGCATAACGGATCGCGGTAGATGCTCCAAAGAACAGTATAGAATAAGAAAAAAAGAGAGAAAGAGAAATAGAGGAAGAGAGAGAGAGAACTGAATAAGCGAAAAGATAGAGAGAAAGAGTCTCCGAAGCAAAAACGAACAGCGGAGCAGCTTCTTTTTGTGCTGCAGCATCTTCTCAAAGAAAGCGTTACGAATGGTTGGATTGAGAAGAAACCGAGAACAGTGTACGGATGAAAAGTCATCATGTTGACATTAGGAAATAGGAAAAAAAAACACAGAAATAAAATAGAACGTTAAGAAAGTGCAATAAATATATTTCTTTCCTTTTAAATCATACAAATTTCAATATGAATCAAACTTATGGAGCGCAGCATTTGTTTTAGAAATCGAGAAGTACGTGATTCCGTGATGCGGAGTAAAAAGACCGCGTATAAAATGGACCCTGTTCCCGGCAGCGCGGATCCGCCATTTCGGTTGCAAGACCGGTGGACCGGATCGGCGCTGCATAAAAACCAGTTCCCAACAATAACAAGTACCATTTTTTTCTGGCCAATAAAAAAGAGCTGCTCTTACAATATAGTTACACTGTCAAAATAATTCGTGAAACATAGAGTACGAGACAACGTTCTAAAAAATTTTTTTTTTCTCTACTGTTTGCCTTCATACGTCGACTCGTCTCTGAACTTATCTTTAAATTCATCGATCGTTATTAAAAATACGAAAATAGTATTTTTCCGAATAAATTTAATCATCGCAGCATTCCATTTGTAAAAAAAAGAAAAAAAAACACTAACGAACCTTTGCAATTTGAAAAAGAGCCTGCCGTCTTGGTTTTTCTTGCTTCATCGTGGCGCAGTGTCTTCCGCAGCCTCCGAACGGAAGATAAAATAGATAACAATCCGAAAGCGCAACGAATAGTTATCGCGATCACCACAAAATCGCGATAAATGGCGCTAATTTGTTAGTAATATTATTTTTATTGTTGTTTTTATTATTATTATTGTTATTATTATTATTATTATGAACCGTCAACTAGGGTCACTGACACATAAACGTGAACATAATCACACGCACGTTTGTCCATCGTAGAAACTATTGGTTTTTTTTTTTGTTTTTATTTATATTTTTTATATTCAAGCCACTCTCATTTGGGTTTCGAGGTTTTTGTTGTAGAAACACTTGCGGAAATTTGAATAAAAAAATTGTCGGCGATGCGTCCCCGAGGGTACTAGCGACGCGGGCGTCGATGCAACAATGCCTGGGTAGGGCCCGACCGGCTAGGAAACGATCGTAGCGCCGCCATGGGACTCGACGGACAGGTAAGGAAACTCTTTCGAGAACGGCGGGGAAAAGAGAAGGGGCATATTGACAGGGACTTCGTTTGCTTCAGGCTCACAACACTTTGCTATAGTCTCCAAGAGATTGTAAGCGTACTCGAGACCTCTATATACTCATCTCTCACTTTTTACCTTCTCTCTTTCTTCTTCTTCTTCTTCTTCTTCTTCTTCTCCTTCTTTATCGCGTTCTCTTTGCCTTCTACGTATCTTTGTCTCTCTCATACTCTTTTTACTTCTCCGTAAACGTAAACTGAAGTCTCCCTCGTGGTATACGCTGAGGAAGAGGGCAATGGTGGTCACCTATCAGAATGCAATTCCTTCAAAATTTTCTACATAAATTCAAATTTTCAAAAAATAGGACATTGGAAGGTAAAAAAACTATAAAACGAAACCGAGGGGAACGAATGAGGAGAAAATGTTGTGGAACTAAAAAAAAAAAAATACTGAAAATAGAATGTACCAAAAGTTGTTAATTCCGAGGAGACCAACAATTGGGTTTTTATCAATCGAACATTTCTTTCGAAAGATCTTCAAACAAAACAAATGGCTTCCTTTCTTTATTTCATAGATTCTTATGAATATTGTAAAAAAATAGAAATTGGATGAGATCGATGACTCTTTTGGCAGATTTTTGATCAAGGGACTCGTCATTCTCGAAGGATTTTTTTATTGACCATCATTGCCCCTGGTTTTTCTTACAAACAAGCGTGCAGATAACTGATGGAAAAAAAAACGAGTATAGAGAACCCCGAGGGCTTATTGAAGTGCCTGAAGGAACGACGAGAGTTGGGCATAAGCTAAGGTGGCTTTTGTATAGTTTTGCTCGAGAGGAAAAAGAGCGAGATGAAGATTCAGTGTAGGTTGGGTTTGGAGAGTAAACTGTAGATGAAAGAAGGAAGAAGGTGTATGGATATGAGTAAAGGTTGGGTCGATCGAACTGTAGAGTAAAAGAAGAAAGGAGCGAAGAGAGTGGAGCTGGCTGTAGGTTGAGTTAGGTCGTACTGTACTTAAGAAAAGTTGTATATATATGCGCGTGGAGTACCAGTCGGCCATCTTTACTACGTGAGGCCCTGCAACGTGGGTGAGGAGAAGAAGAAGAAGAAGAAGAAGAAAAAGAAGAAAAAAAAGAAGAAGGAGAGAGGGAAAAAGAGAGGCTTACGTTGTGGGGTCAGTCGGACCCAAGAAACGGGTCTCGAAGACTTAAAACCTCTTTTTCTTCGCTTTAATAGTGGGGGAAAAAAAATGGCGGGCACCATATAACAGCATTGAAAATAATAGAACGCCGAGAGAATCAAACCGGAAGAGAGGGGACAACGGAGCATTATACTCGACAGAGCCAAATTTATTAAAACTTTTTTTTTTCTCTCTTTTACTCTACGCTCCGCTACGTCAATTGAAACTATTGGGCAATAGTAAAAATCGTAGTACTACGCGTCACACACTCGTTTTTCACTGCTCAATACTTTCTCGTACACATTTTAGCAGTCACTAACCTCTCGATCAATCCTTTTTATTCGCATTCGAAAATTCGTCCATTTTATTCCCTTTTTCTCGAATTGCTATCAACGGTTTATTGTTTCACACAATTTTTAATCGTACACGTTTTTATTTTTAATCAATGAAAACCTAAAAATAAACTTTACCGAGTCTGTGTCGATTTTAAAACAAACGAAATCCTCAAATAGCATTCAATGCCTCGTCATTGAAGAAAAACAAAATTGAAATCTTTAAACAATCGCTAGAAAAATAAATTTTATTATAGGGATCAAAAATTTCGAAAAAAATTTTTGTTCCTGTGCAAAACTGTCTAATAAAACTTTTTTTTACAATTTTCTGGCATTTGGTTTTTAACAAATATTCAAAATTATCATTTTTGCCCAATTAATCCAAGTTCAAAAATTCAAGAAATAAAATAAAAAGAAGCAATTTTGTAATTCAATGAAACAGAATAAGAAGAAAAATTTTCCATGATACTGTCAGAGTGAAAAATGTCTTATCTCTAAGAAATTTCAAGGGTTTGTGTTCCACGTTTTTTCGTTTTTTTCTTCCCAATTGCCATGCACTTGTTCCTACTCAAAATGCCATTGACCAGGGGCATTTTTTTCGTCCTTAATATTTCCCAAGAAAAAAATACTCGATGCTGTGGGCACTCTAGTCCTGGCCAGATCATCTCCAGCATCTCGAGACAGAGTCCAGACGCACTTTTCTTGCTTACGAAGCAGAACTTTCAAAAGAAACAGCATGTACAGAGGGTGCGGAAGATTTTGCGCTGGCCTTTCACGAGTGAACAGCAGCGGGAGGCAATAGAAGTTCTGGCGCCATCCACGAGAATAACAAAGACCCGACTGACCATGAAGAAGAAGAAGAAAAAAAAACTTGGCCCTTTCACGCTCGTGCCTTAACTTTGTTCGGGATCCAGTGAAATTTTGCAGATTTTTCGATCATTTTCGGTCTTTTCTTTGAACCACATTTTTTTTTTAATTTCTACGCTTATTATCGACAGAAAAAAACCTTAGTGTCCTTTCTACTGATTTATGAGAAACACGTGAATTTCGTTTATCATTTTTTTATTTATTTTTTATAATTAAAAAATAAACTTAACGATGAATCTTCAATAATTGTGTGTCACTTACACACGGAGAAAAATGCCCCTGTTCAAATTACCACACCACACCGGTAAAACAATTATGGTCAGGGATTCTATAATTATAGTTGCAATCATAGGAGTATACATTTTTAAGTACGCGCGCAAAAGTGAAAACTACAATGAAATTATGGTTATTCGAAATAATCTCATAACGGTACATTGTACCGATTTTCTGTGACCATATACACGCCGTATCGTTTTATGAATTCGACAGATGAGATCGCAAGTTTTACCAGTCAAATGATCAGTTTTACTACGCAGCGCTAGAATCGTATTCTTTCTCCGGCGGCAAGACTACGGTCAGATTGATACGCTTTGCGCACCACTCTCGCGTGGTCTACGAGGCATTGATTGTAGCGCGCGTTGTCGGGGGAATCACCGAATGCGTGGTAAATCGTACCGATTTTTTCGGTACGGTTACTAGTGTGTTTCGTAAATCTGCATGTGGCCATCATAAAGATTACAGAGGCAAACGTATTTGTTACGAATTTGGCGGAGAAATCGCACGGGTATCATGTCCGAGTATTTCGGAGTGACAGTTCTCGGTGACTCTATAAACGGAGTGCACAACGACGGGAGTGATGCGCCGGATTTTTTTACAAGGATTTATGGAATAAGAATCAGGTAAGGAATTTCGTAAAACGGTTTTTTCGTTAAATGTGATGTGAAATTAGATGATAGAGTGTTTTGGTTAAGAAGTTTCGGTACAAGTGACGGAATATAACTATTTTATTCAAATTTCTACAGTACGTTCTTTGACTTATCCTGAATACGTCCTCCACGTTTCAAAACGATTGTCTACACGGTTTCCACAAAATTCTCTAATGAGAAGTCACTTTTTAACGTAGAGACATGCCTACGATATCCCTAAACTTCAGTTATGTGCATGAAACAATACGAAAAAATGTAAAAAAGGTTACAAAAAACTGTCAAATCACTCAAAATATTATTACAATTACGCCAACAGAATATGAAATATTTCGTCTACATGATTTATTAATTATTTTATTTTTTATCAATGAAAATGATCAATTTTTCAGTAATCATGAAATTTTCATACGGAATTTTGTTGTGAGAAGTTAGCGCTTTGCTTGAGGACAATACAATTCCCCCTCTCCCCTGAATCTCCGTAAAAATAAGCTGAATCATTACATTGTATGACTTGTACCAAAATTCCTTAAGTGTGATGTTACTTGATTATAAATAAAATACATTTCTTTTCCTACAGGGAATCTGCAAGAAATACTGCAGGCAAATATTCCTCCCGTCACTTCGGTGTTGACCGATTTGCCATCGCATCGTGCTACAGGTGATACACCCGCAGCAGTAAATCCCTTACCGTCTTATCAGTTTAATTATCATTTTTGGGGCTTCGAAATAGTCAATTTCACAAATATAGATTCACCTAAGAAATTGATTTCCCTTGACGCATTACCGTTCTTACGCCTGTCTTGTTTATTGCTCCATAAGCTATCCAAGATGTATGTATCCGTACGTTACGCATTATAAATATTTCCATTATTTGTGCCTCTATTAATATAAAAAATTATTTGAAATGTACCATGTAAAATACTCGCAATAAAATTATAAAATGTATAATTACGTGTTTAATATTCCTTTATACCTGTCTTCCTTTTTACAATTAATATTTACAGCGATTGCAGCGGATTTCTAGTGGCCATACATGAAGGAAAGTGTCTGCTGTTAATTATACAAAGTAATTTCGTAGAAAGAATATTATTTGACCGGTAGTTTAAACTAAATAAAGCACTAATAAAATGATAGGTAACTTGTGGTAGCAGTTACTTTACTGACTGGTAAATAAAATGGGTACATACACTTTATAGTTTAATAATTCCTAATACTCGAGACAGATACTGCAAACCAGAATTCGGCGATTAATTTACCCATTGGAATTGGTATATTAATTATTGTTTGCCGTAACAGTTACCAAACTGACTAGCTCCAGAAACGAATAAACGACCGAACAGTCTGGTAAATCGAACGGCTTAGACTGGCTCCGCGACTGAAAGCTTGACGAATAATTTTTACTATGTGGGCTAGTAAATTTATCGTTGCAAGTGATAATCATCCTTACACCCTTGACTAGTAACTTTACTACATAACCGGGAAAAAATACCACAAGTTATAGTAATGCTAACGCTTAGGACTAGATTAGCAAACCGAACTTCGTTTACTGAATTGACAAGGACAATGAAGTAAGAAATACCGCACAGGCTCTCTATCCATATACGCACTAGTCAGTTTGGTAAAAGCAACCTGGATTCCGGTATTTTGAACAATTTATTTTTCTCCGTGCAGTTTTAGCGAAATTTCTATGGAACGCCCCATGCATAATAGGACTGTTCGTCAGTCTCATAAATAAGTTTGTAATGATATTATTTCAAATAAGATTTCAACAGATTTTCATAAAGGATATAACAGAAACTATGGTGCAATTTGCAATTTTAATTGAAACAAAGCGGTTGGAGTTGGGCGATGACTGCTCATGACCCTTCTGTCAGTGTACATCCGTATATAGAGTGTACATTACAACAGTATGAGATATAGGGAAATATGGGGCAAAATGGACCCCTGGAACAAAGCGGGCAATCCAATTTTTTTTATTTTTGGGGCAAAGTGGGCTCTCCCAAAAATGAAGGAAAGTCAAATTTTTCTTCGAATTTGATCTTCCTTCATTTTTGGAAGATCTCACTTTGCCACAATGATTACAAAATTGGATTGTCCGCTTTGCCCCAGGGGTCCATTTTACCCCATGTTCTTCTACATGCATATTTATCACTTGTGCATACAACCACATGTGTATGTGTATGTGGTTTGCTTTTGTGGAAGAACATTATTGTCTTGTGAAACATTTCTGTCAGAGGCTGTGAACGAGAACTCTTAACGATGAACTGGAATAATAGTAAAAGCTCGTACCTATATATACAGATCTTCGAAGATTTCTGCCAGCAGCCTGGATTCTCTCAAGTTATAAAGTCCTTCAAAACTCCCCCATAGACATCGAGAGAATAGGTATACGGGTCTTTTATTCTTATTTCATCTTCTCTTCTCTACATAACACTAAGAAAAAAAAGAAGAAAAAAAATTGTCTTTTTTGCACTCATCCGTGGATAACTTGAACTATAAAAAATCTCTTGATGTAAAGATCGTTGGTCGGAACTGTCATTTTGGTAGACATTTTAATTGAAACCATTAATCGTATATACTCATTAATTCCAAAATATGTTGAATACAAAAATATTTGCAAATAATATACGGGTAGGGGAAACATGGGGCAAAATGGACCCCTAGGGCAAAGCAGGCTATCCAAAAAAAATTATTTTTGGGGCGAAGTGGGCTCTCCCAAAAATGAAGGAAAGTCAAATTTTTCTTCGAATTTGATCTTCCTTCATTTTTGGGAGAGCCCACTTTGCCACAAAGATAACAAATTTGGATTGCCCGCTTTGCCCCAGGGGTCCATTTTGCCCCATGTTCCCCTATTATTTAGAATTATTATACGATATTGTTTTACGATAACTGATAGGAAAAAAAAAATTCTATTACAATTTTTCGGAAAAGTTCATGTGAAATGAAAATTTTTATCATAATTTTTCGGAAAATTTGCATTTCTAAATAGTTACTAAATATATTTTGTTATCCTCATCAGCTTTTAAATTCGGAATACAACAGAAAATACTTATTTTCAAACTTGCCCTACGTATAAAAAGTGACAACTGCCTGGTGCATGTTGACCGAAAGATATTGAGGAACGTGGTGATATACGTGCTTAATGCACGTGTGCTAAAAATTCAAGGAAATATAGGGTACGAAAAGCGAGCGGGTGGTCGAATGGCACTCGATAAAAAAAAGTTTCTTTTGAAGGGTTTCCCGAAGGCATCTGTCGCCATCGCGCATATTATTTTGGCAAGGAAACGCCTCAGCACGAGCCACAGATGTTCGTAACTCTTCTGGCCGAGTTCTTACATCGCAGCTTCGTCGTTCATACAAAGTCGACGTAAAAAAACATGAAAATTAAAAAAAAGTATCAAACGATATGAGTTTTTCTTTGAACGTGAAATATTTTCCTGTCGGATAAGGCACCTGAGAAGGAAGTAATTCGAGAGCTAATTCTTTTCAATGATTTGAGAATGACCAAAGAGATTTAATTTAACGACCAGTTTTTTTTTAATACGAGATGCAAAATAAGAAGACTTTACAATAAAATCTTTAATATACGAGACTCGTAAAATATCTCGAGTCAGGTGTAGCTTTTTATATAATTTTTTTCTCCATCTATTGAATCTAGAAATTTAATCCACGACGATTCAAGCGTATATCAAATCAGGTGTTACAGAAAGTCACCATCGGATACATCAAGAATAATAATAAAAAAAAGGCTGCTGTAGTCCAACGAAGAGTTATAGAGAAGAAAGAAAAAAGAGGGCCCTCGCAGGTTCTTTTGAAAATTCAACGACCCTTCGCAGGTGTAGAGCTGGTGTTACAGCTCCCGCCTAAGTCTACTAACAACCCAAAATGTTGGCTCCCCATAGAGCGAGAAGAAGAACCGAGTCAGGGTCGTACACCAGACCCCATAATCCTAAACTACTTGCTTCGACCTTTTTCTTCGCTTCGTCTATCGTTTTTGTAACCTGACGATCTCAGACAAGCATCAAGGGTGCCTAGAAAGGGAAAAAGTTTGTCTACGTGTGTCTACACTAAAATCCTACGTGTGTGCACATCCCTAAATATATATATAGACGCTTAAATACATGAAATAAACTTGTATATATTAAATACGTTTCGTGAGAGTGTATGTAAAGTCACGCATCCATGAAGAAAAGAAAACCATCGTGGTCCCCCTTTTTTCAGGTGTGCTCACTATGTACTCAGGGGTGACCAGAAACGGGGGTCCATATTGCCCCAAAAATGTTTACCTATAAGCTAAACCAGGTTTTCCTTTTTTGAATGTTCATTTTTGTCACTTTTAACCCCCAAACGCTTCCTCTTCGTTCTAATAGACGTTTTTTCTTCAATTTCATTTGTTATTACGTTCAAAATCGTTTACTCGAATTCTAAATCAACGCAATCGTGCTTTTTAGGTTTTTTTAGCCCGATCTCATCGTCTCTAACTCCTGGGCACACACGGACCAAAACTATCAACTGATGAGGATGGTTAAGTATATTGGGAGGGAAAATGGACCGGTATGATTATACAAATTACTTGGAATTGTTAATTATTATGCGGAGTTTGTGGAATTTGTTTCTCGAACAACGAGGGCAAAAAAGTAAGCAAATTTTTTAGTGTTCCATTTTACAACGAATTTCATTTTCGTTGAAATAAAATCTCATTTGAGACTCTTCACTGTTTATTTACAAATTAATGTTCTCATAACATTATTCGAAATGACTAACGATATTTATCGTTCCAGAAAAAGGAAAAATTGTACCAAGGAAAATAATCCGATGAAGAATTCTTTGCTGGCGCATCTTCCTGAGGATGGAATTCCTTGGATTATTTTTCTTCAATTGTCTTTACACTGACAAGTGAGAAAAATGATCATGGATCACACGTCTGATGAACGGAGCGGTAAAAAAAAATGATGCAGATAAATTGTACGTTTTTATGGCCATTAATGGAATTGAATCTTCCGCGACTGTTGAAAAGATTGAATATTACGTGTACACGTGTACGTAGACTTGCGGTGCTTCGTAAGATCAGAACATCGATCTTAATTTACGTCTGAAAGCGCACGTTGCCACTGGTATATATGGCGCGTTTCGATGCTGCGATATCGTAGTCTTGTCTTTGGCTCGTGCGCGCGGATAAATGTCAACGTATTAAGAAAAATAGAAGTAAAGAAAGGGGACGATCTGTTGGCATTCGTGATCTTTGGCCCAAAGAGCACCTACGTATATTTTCTTCAACTATTCGGGGTAATATGGACCACTTAAAAAAACGAGCAGGTTTCAGACAAAACGACCACTGCACAGAGACAAAACCGAAAAAAAATCGTATCACCGATGAAAATAAATCTCAACTGGGAAACTCGTATCACATTTTTGGACGCGGCGATACATTGATCTCTTCGTTTTTTTTTATAAAAACCCGAACGATATGAGGAATATGAAATTTCACGGAAGTTATGTTAAGAAAAGAAGAGAATAAAAACTAAAAAATTCAAAAAAAAATGAGAAAACGATGTTTTGACATTAATTCAGGCTCGAAATTGACCCTGAAAAAAAAATGGACAATTTTTAATATCTCGGTCCAAATGAAACATTCGACAGTTTAGACTTTCCTAACTAACAAAAGTGTATTTATTATTTTTGCTTCTAACTGGGGTCCATTTTGCCCCACCTTCTTGTCGAATATTCAAGATTTAATAAGTATTACATACATATATAGATATTATTCACGTGGACGATCGCAGTTGCTCGAGAGGAGCATCGCCGATCAGGTGAAAGGAAAGTGTTTCTAATATAGCACACAGGCGAATCCTCAACGAGAAGTAACAACGTACGAGACTCATCTTCTTGACGATGTTCAGAAAAACCATCTTACGTAATTTCATCGAGGTCGACGCGATCGTCTTTCGTTGTTGTTCATCTCCTGTAGAGAGTGTTTTATAAAAGATGCAATAAAAACTCTCTATGTCAAAACACATTTCATTTTCATTATATCTCAATTTTTCACATTCAACACTTATCACATTGTGTTTGATAAAGATTTCGAAGATGATTTTTCGAATTATTTTCGATCGAGAGAAAAATTGTGACGTTTGTCAGTTTATTAAATTTTTTTGATATTAATTCGTGAAAAAAAAAAGAAAAAATCTATAGAAAAGTTTCCGAGTTTTTCCACCAAATGTCAATTTTTCTACTGCTCGAGATAAAAACGTGCGGTTGCAATTTTTGATTACCAACATTTCGAATACGAAATGACAGATCTTTTTTGAATTTTATTCCCAATTTTATAAAAGTGTCCAAATTAAATCGTCAATAATTTTTAAAAATTAACCTTAACGATTGTATGGTCAGCAAAACACGATAAATCAGACAACGAAGTGCACATCACTGTTGGTTTTCAACGAGCACATATGTAGCAATAATACGAAAAATAAATGGAACGTATAGAGAGAAACGAGAGACCCTGGAGCGTTATATTATTCATTTGCGTGCGGGGGATCGATCAGATTTTCGGTCTCTAAAAAATTCATTACGTTCCATCAGCTCAATATTATTAATTACCACAAAATGAAACATTTACACGTGGAAAATGATTGCGATATTATTCCACTAACGAATATCTGAATAATCACCGCGTCATTAAAGTCCATGTCGTAATGAATGATTTACCGATGATTACCGAAGCTCTCAAAAAATTAAAATGCCGCCTTCATATAGAATTCAAATGAAAATGTTCAATGCCTCGGACGTCTAATCTCACGAAGAAATTCATCTCTGACCGTATTTTTTTCTGGACGCAAAGCGGATTAAACCTGAGTATTGAATTGGAAAAAAGACACTCGTACGATTTTTGAGAACGACACGAATACTTAAATTACCATTTACCATAAATCCGTCACACTCATAGAGGAACATGGGGCAAAATGGACTCCTGGGGAAAAGCGGGCTAAACAAAATTTTTAATTTTTGGGGCGAATTGGGCTTTCCCAAAAATGAAGGAAAGTCTAATTTTTCTTCGAATTTAATCTTCCCTCATTTTTGAGGGAGCCCACTTTGCCCCAAAAATAAAAATTTTTGCTGGTCCATATTGCCCCACCAAGCCATTTTGCCCCATGTTCCCCTATATTTCTATGGTATTATTTATAATAAGCCGAAAAAAAGTATTCGGATGAGTCCTGAGATTGTTTTTATCCAAGAAAATGGACTTCTGAACGTAAAAATCGTTGAAAATTGAGTGAAAAGTGAATTCGGTATTGAAATGACGAATGCGAATAACCTGAGGATGTGTGTTTATATATTTTCCGTTAATTCATTCAGAACGGAATGCTTTCTTGTCAGGAAATGGAGGAAATTTGTATAAAGTGTTGAAAAACGGTTGCAAATGTGTAAGAAACTTAATAATGCTGGACGTGAGGTGAAGAAAAGGTTGAAGGGAGTTTAACAAGCATGCGACGTGAATGGTCATGAGAAAAAAAGAGGAGCAAAAAATTGTCATAAAAGTTCGAATTTTAACTGCTCGGGAGGAGAGCCGAGAAAAAAAATTGCGTGGTTACTCGCCAGGGGGTTGAAAAAGTGTGCAGCACAGTGCAAATTTTGTGACGTTTCTGGACTCATCGTGCGTGCGTGCGCGTTAAGTCGTTAGGCTAATTTATGCAGGTGCATGCACTCTGCACGAAGCGAAACACAGCAACCGAAGCTTCCGTGTGGACGCATATAACGATTTATCTCCGCACATACTTCGTTCAGTCTCTTCAGTTTCTTCCGACAAAGTGAAGGGTGCGAATAATCCGTGGATCACGAAGATCCAAAAGATATAAGGGCGCGAGAAACCTGAACTCGCGAAAAACTACATTATCGTTTCTCAAAATATACGAGACGATGTAATTTTACAAAATTTTAATGAAAAAAGAACTCTAATTAAAATTTTCCGGGTGATTGCGAAAAAGTGGCAAATAACAAATTTACGATTGTTTTTTTTTTCGAAATTATTGATATTTCGAGAAAAACCAAAGTAAAAAACCTTGTTCTCTGATTCAAGAAGAAAAACGATGTGTAACTTTTATTTTATTTTTTTCGAAATATCGAGAGAACTTGAGAACTTTTTTTGCACACTCTCTTGAAACGTCATTGTCAAATAATAACTGCATTAAAAGTGACACGAAAAATCATTTTCGAAGATTTTCATTTTTCAATTTAGACCCAAGGGGAGTAAAAAAAAAATCTTGTGAAACGAAATTCGTACTCGATTGCTTTTCATACTCAATACTTTACGAAGATAACAATTATTTCTGAAATGACATTGAACAAAAAGTGACTTTCTGGGAATATATAAAAACATGACGATTTTTGGTGTGGGTTAAAAAAAAAAAAAAAAAGAAAAAAGTTTGGAATTTCATGAATAATTGAGTGGCAGGTTTCTGAAAAGTGATCGAAAAATCGATTTATCAGAGCGCGAGTCCGCAGTCATCATCATCATCATCTCAGTTTCTCTCTTCGATGCTCGCGAGTCGTCTCGGATTGCAGAACAAAACGAGTTGAGAGCAACAACTGAGGGAGACAGACAATTTGAACCTCAATTTACGAAGGTGGCGGGCGCACGTGCGCAGCGAAGGAGCAACGAATAAGAAAAAAATCAGAGAGTTAAAAAAAAATAAGAAAAAAAAAGGCTTGTAGAATGAATAGGAAAGAGGGAGAAACGAAGCCGCGAAGCTAACAACAACCAGGAGGCTGTAAGGAGCAGAGAAATGAAGAAAGAACCAACGAGAGAACGAGCAAGAAAGAGAAAGAACTAAACAGGTTTTCTACCGAAGCTTACATACTTCCAACTCCATGGCTGTAACACGTTTTCAAGTTGTAGAGGGAGCCACAACGGTTAAGAAACTATGGGTATTGAACAATTCTCAATAAAAACGATTATTACTATCAGAAAGGCTCAAATCACAAGATTTTCGTCAAAGAAATCATGAAAGTTGAGTCTTTTTGTTTTTGAGACACGACCGTGACGAGCAAGCAAGTAAAAAAAGCTTCACTGACACATTTAGTACATGAAAAATAACGTCGGTTACGTCCTTTTGATTCCAAACCATTGGAACGTTCGCCCTGGTGTCTGCATCGCTATTATGAGCAAAAAAATGCATTTTTCTGCAGCTACTCTTTTTTTTCTGTTTACATATGTTTATTTAAACGAAACAAATGTCGTTTCAAGAAATTAACTCAATTATTCGAGATGTGACTATATAGAAGAATTTGAAAAACAAATTTTGTTGAAAGTGCAAATATTTTTTTGGATACGTTCAACAAAATTGTTTACAGATATTAACCAAATTTGTAGTTTAATCAACCTTACTGGTGAAATCAACAAAAATTTGAATGAAATTCTTAAATAATTTTTTTTAACCTATCTGACAAAATATTTTTGCAATTTCAACAATTTCCCTCGATATTTATCGTCGAAAAATCGATTTTTTTCTCGTTCTGTTTAATGCAATTTATTGTTAAATGCAAAAAAACTTACATCGCTGGCATAATGAATCAGGATTTTTTTGCTTCTCGTTAAATCGATGTATTTATTAGTGAATGATTTCGTCGCTAAGTTGCTTTTATCATAAATGTTGAAAAATATGATTTTTATTGAATTTTTGAAAAAATTATTCAAGTTCGATTGACATAAGAAAATCAACTGGAAAAAAAGGAATAAAAATCTATATCGTTGCTTCTTAAAGTTGAAAAATCGAACACATTGTTAATCTTTGTTTCGTATTTAGATATAAAAATAAAAAATAAAAATAGCTTTACGAAAATACAAAAGATTAGTTTGGCATCATTGCAAATTGTCTACACACATCGATATTTATTTCTATAAATATCTACATACACTTCGAAACTTCATAGATTTACACATTTTTCTATTTCGATATATATGCACGCGATATTCTACGATGAACGTATAAATGAGGCTTCGCGAAAAAAAAAAATGGCGCACACGCCATGAATCGTGACTTTACGAAGCAACGTACACAACAGTTCAAAAGTATTTCTTCATCCCAAACTGTTAATATTATGAATAAAAATATTATTAAAAAATTATATATAATCTTAATCACGATTTGTAAACTGATTTTTTCTATTTTTTTTTTTTTTTTCAAATATCTCGTAATGAAGAAATTATTAAAAAAATATTCGTTAAAAAATCTAATTTTTTTTCATTATTTCTAGTTCGATCGACGAAGTATTGTGAGGCATTTTCTCGTACTTTTGAGCCACGGTGTACGACGTGCTCTTGGATAAAATATTCTCCAGGAGAGAACGGATTAGTGCGTGATTTATGGAGCCAGATTGGGAAAGACAGAAGTACAACGATCTGTTCTTGACGTTCATACGCGAAATGATTTTGATCAATTGCTCGAAAAAAAAAAAAAAAAATCTTTTTTTTTCAATGCAACGAGTCTCGTTCGAAAGCTGAGAAAATTCGGTCCAAACTGCTGTTTCTATTTGTTTGCGACTGATGTGTTATCATCTACTCTAGAAAAATATTTTTTTCTCCATATTCCAAAACTCATTAAACTGTAAATCCTGTGAAGAAAGAATCCGAAAAAGATTTCTTACGAACCCAAAAATGTATTCGTTCAAAATGATCTTTTTGATTGGATCGAAATAAATGAATGAAACAGAAAGTGGAATCTCCAATGAATTAACAAAACCAGCGTCCCATAAAGTCTCATTTTTCCTAAATTCCAACGTGTGTACAGTCGTTCGATGCTTGTATTTTTATAGTTAAGTCTCTCGAAGGGCCACGAGAGGGCAGAAGATGCAACGATGCTGAAAAGAACCAAGAATTGTGGGCACTGCATCTTTCGAAGTTTGGTCCTGAGGTGTTACGAGAAAGAGAAAAAGAAGGAAAAAAAGAAAAAGAGAAAAAGAGAGCAAGAGAAAGACAGAGAAACAAATGTCCATAGACAAACGTTGAAAACAAAAGAGAGAAAGAGACGGCGAGTCACTATAGGAGAAGAATATTTAACGGGATGAGAGAGGACAGAGGGGTAAACCGGTTTCTGAAGAACGAGCCAAAGAGAAGGAGAGATCGTAGTACTACAAATAAGTGTATAGTAAAAGATTCGTGCTTCCTAAGTGGTGGGAGAAACTGCTGTTGGCCAAGGTGTGTATATATATATACACAAACGTCATATAATGATAAATAGGGGAACATGGGGCAAAATGGACCCCTAGGGAAAAGCGGGCAATCCAAGAAAATTTATAATTGGGGCAAAGTGAGCTCTGCCAAAAATGAAGAAAAGTCAAATTTTTCTTTGAATTTGATCTTCCCTCATTTTTGGGAGAGCCCATTTTGCTTCAAAGATAAACAAATTTGGATTGCCCGGTTTTCCCCAGGGGTCCAAATTGCCCCATCTTGCCCTATATACAGTAAATACGTATAAGAATCGAAGATAAAAATCGTCGAGTGGATAAGAGGTAATAAAAGAGATGCTGGCGCGTGTGCTGATTTAAAAACTTATTGATCTCGCTCTCCCTCTCTCGCCCATTCGTCTCTCCTTTCGTTTATTGTTGTCCCTCTCTTAGTTACGAGATGAAAACCGGTTTAGCGAGAGTTTGAAAACTGGAGTAAAAGTTTATCGCATCGCTCGCGTATCGCCCCCACATAGGGAATGAACTAAACGAGTTAACAACACTCTCTGCTTCCAGTGCACAATCGAATTCATAAATGAAAAGACACGTCTGGGGATAGAAGTTTACTTCCGATTCGCATCACGATAAACTTCCATTGTTCTTTATTGTTTATTAAAAAGAATTAAAAAGAAAGAATTAAGAAGAATTTTTTGACAGTGACAGCTGTTTGTTTTTTTTTTTTTATTTCGATATTGGAAAATATTTATCGTCCCTCGTCACAAAATGCTTCATCAATTTTTTTCATCAGCAACAATCCCTTTGATCCTTTTTATAACCATAAACAAATATTGCTCGGCAACCTCGTGTATTGAACTTTTTTTTTTTTTAAATACCAATAAAACGATTTATAGCGCGAACTATCGTTTCACCCTTAAGCTCTCTTTTTTACGCGTCCATAAAAATGGCACAAAAAAGAGTGTCTGTTACAGTCAAATAAAACGAGTTTAAACTTCGTCTAATTACTGTTTCGAGATACGAGTCGCTGTGAATATTATTGCATCGTATTTTCTTATGGGCTATTAATTTGCTATTATTTTGTGTTATTGCAAGGGTTGTAAATGATATTTTTTAAGGACAATCGACCAATTAATTATTATTTATATATTGCGAAATCGATTTTAATGACCGGAAATAAAACACTGATCGATGTGTCATGAAACTGAAGATGAAAATTCCAGACATTTTTCAAACCCAATCGACGTCCTTATTGCAACCATCGTTTTTTATATGATTTACGAAAAAAAAAAAAAAACATTTGGTTTTCACGTGACTGTACAATCGACACTTTCTGCTTAACCTCAAATGGTCCATAAACGTCAAAAGTTACTCAACGCAATGTCCTACGACGCTGACACATACAACGAGGAGGTGAACAGAGAACGAAAACCGTAACGAAAGAAAGAAAAAGAAAGAGAGAGAGAGAGAGAGAGAGAGAGAGGTGGTTAACATATTGTTCGTAGAAAAAAAATAAGAGGGTTTCACTAAATGACGTCACAGACAGTATGAGTATAGAAAATTCGTTGGTGGGCTGAAAAGACACGAAGTGACGCACTCTGTGGAATCCCCGATACGATCCGGTGGTCCATTATACCTGGTAATTTATTTTTCAGTATCGTTCCCGGATCTTAATACTCATTCGATACCTCAAAACACATCCTATCCCACTTTCTAGACTCTAAATATTTTTTCGTACATTTTTAATTAGTTCGTTTCACAGAAAATCCATCCAGAACAAGAGATTAATTGATTTCCTTGCCTCACATCGTAACTTTGAGAAATGATTTTCTACGAATTCATTATTCTTATATTTTTGATCAATTGAAATAAAAATTTTAACCAACATGACGTTCAATTGAAAATAATAATAAAATTTCTAACATTTTTAATTTTATTATATTGTTTAAGAATATTTATATCGCACGTTGATAATCGAACAAACGTCCCTAAATACCATTATTTATTCGATTCCAATTAAATGCGACTTTTTAATTGAAGCAAATGGAAAATTTGATAATACAAATGATAAAAAGATCGAATTAACGATCCGAGTTACTGTAAATATATATTTTTATAAGATTTGCAAAAAGAATATCAAGAAAACGAAACATTTTTAACAAAATACTTGTTCGTTTTACATTGGATTTAATTTTCATCGAAAAGTCACAATCATCTGTTTTTTTAAATTTGTTTTTTTTTTTTTTTTTTAATACGATTTGAACTTTTAAGAAAAATGATGATATTTTATTGCAGAAGTGGATATTCCATGCGGAATCTTGTAAAAATAATAATGATTCGGTGCATGTAGCAGTTACGAATGCATAGCTGGATGCAGTAGAGTTTTCTTTGTCTCCTGGATGGCGTCACGAGGAAAGAAGCAGAAAGCGCGGGATCGTCGAGAGGCCAAGGGTACACGGGACCATTCGCCCTGTACGACATCAGCTTCTTGTTCGAGACCACTGCGCGAGCATACATCGGTCGGGGGAAAACCAGTTTCCAAAAAAAAAAAAAAAAAAAAAAAAAGAAACAAAAAATATAGCACGACTCTACGTGGAACGAATAAGACATCTACCAAAGCGGGGGAGTTTCTACTGCTATGTGATAAAATATCATATGCTGCGAACGATGCCAACTTCGCCATTGTTTCGACTCTAATCACTCGAAATTTCATCCATTATCATTTTCGTAAAACGACACACATTTCGTTGCCCTAAAATTATTAAAAAAAAAAAAAAATGCACTCGATGATTGAAAACTTTCACAACAGCTCAATTTTTCTTATTATTAAAAGTTCTTAGTAGCAAAAAACAATAATTTTATGAGAGAGCCCAAAATTCAATTTTACAGAATATCAGAAACATAAAAATCCGATATGGCAAAGATTCGCACCTTCAAATCATAACGTTCTATGGATTCATTTGATTTCAACACTTTTTTGATAATCGCTATTTAAAAAAAATAAAAAAACAGTTGGATTTAAACGTGAATAATTTTTTTTCGCCCACAAATGAAAAGAAACCTCGATCACGATGCAATTTTTTTCATTCAATTGCACATTTCAAATTTTACGTTCACACTTTTGATGTTTATTTGATCAGTCCCATTTGCCATTTCTTTTCAACTATTTTTTTTTTTTTTTAAACTAATTCTACAAATTGGAAGATTACAATAGCAACAAAGGACGTCTGTACATGAGAGTCGGTTACTCGAAACCTTTGTGCCAAAGTCAACGAAAGAAATCTCTTTTGAGAATACTAAACTTTACGAACCATGAGAGCGATCGATCAGAGTTTCATTTCTTATGCGACATGAAAAAAAAAAAAAAAAAAAAAAAAAAAAAAAAAAAAAAAAAAACTGATTCATCGTTTTTGCTTTGTAAAGAAATGGAAAATTTGGGACAAAAGCTATCACGAATATATAAGACAAAGCTGTATTCGAAGCGCAGAGTCCATAGAGTTCTCCATACGTTGATCGGAGGATGTTGACCCGACGCCATGTTGGTTCACGCTCTTTGGTACAGTACAGCTCACGCGAGTATATCGCTATACCTTGCAAGAGTCTTGCGTAGTACTACGTGCACAGCTGGTCCTATTGTAACGTTTGCTTTAAAGAAAAAGTAATAAAGTGTCTGACGGTAACGTTATACACTTTATGACACGAGTGACACACTTGCAATATGGCAACGTGTGTCAAATCGTTCTTTTTTTTTATTAATATTATTAATATTAATAGTCACTCGATTTTTATACGATTTTTTAATTCATTAAAAAAGCTGATTTTATTATAAAAATAATGATAAAAAAATATATATTTAAATTTTACTCCGATTTTCGAATCATTTATCAATCTTTATTTATTTTATTTTAATCAAATCGACATATTATTTATTCCATTATTTCAAATGGCTGGAGCGAGTTAAATGGACAAAATAATTTTATGAAATAAAAGTCAATTACGATAACATTTTTGAAATAAATAAAAAAATTTTCTTTTTTTAATTAATGTTTTTTTTTTTACTCATGAATTCGTATCTTATAATTCTCATGATTTCATGTTAAATTGTGAATGAAAACTGAAATTGATTACTAACGAAAAATCGAAAAAAAGGCATTGATAGCATAAAAGGAATGAAAACTCACGGAGGATTCGTCGAGGGACTAGAAACAATTTTTTATTTTTTTTATTTTTCAATCTACGACAAGCCCTACGGAAGCTACTCTGTGAATAAATAAATGAATAATTTCCAAGATGATACGAAATCTAGAATCCACCATGAGATAATTTTTTCTGAATCAAAATATTCAGAGAAAAAAAAAGTCTCATGAAGGAGTAAGAACCCTATGAATATTTCGTAGACCAGTTTCCATCAGATACAAAACAAAGTTTGCGGGTAAAGAGAACTTTGTATATAGTTATTTTTTTGTAAAAGAACGTATCGGACGTCGTGCTGATGAGTATACACGCGCAAATAGGGGAACATGGGGCAAAATGGACCCCTGAGGCAAAGCGGACGATCCAATTTTTTTTATTTTTGGGGCGAAGTAGGCTCTCCCAAAAATAAAGGAAGATCAAATTCGAAGAAAAATCTGACTTTCCTTCATTTTTTGGAGAGCCCACTTTGCCCCAAAACAAATTTTTTTTGGATTGCCCGCTTTGCCCCAGGGGTCCATTTTGCCCCATGTTCCCATATATATATAAAAATATCATATATTTATCTATGAAACAGTGTGAATCAACATTTTTATCTGATCCAAGCTCCCAGCAGTCAGTAGCAACGAATACATAAAGATATGGACGCCTAAGGAGAAGAAGGAAAAGGAGAAGAAAAAGGAGAAGAAGAAGAAGAGAAATAAGTAGCACCCTCTATAGGACTCTGACACGAGAAAATTATCCTGACCTCCGGCGATGAGCACAGCAAAGAATATTGCCCATGTGAACCTTTCTTGGGTTCACCAGGGAGAAGGAGTTCCGGTGGCGACTTCCGGTTTTCGATATATTGCCGCCTATGGCCCATTTTGCCCCCCGCCCTCTCCCCCTCTTCACTCTTCACTCTTCGCAGTGCCCTTAACCTTTTCCCTCCACTCTCCTCGACATTAACGATCCTTTACTATTCTTGCAAAAACATTATGTTTATCGGTCATTTCTGATAAATGGAAAAAAATGGATTTTCATTTAATTAATGTTTATTTATAATTGTTATCATGAGACTTGGTTAAAACAATTTTCTTTTATAGTCATTTCTAATAAAAAACAAAACAAAACAAAACAAAACAATCGTTTATAGTGAATATTTAATTTTATTTGCTTCCATTCATAAAATAATTATTTTGATCGCAACTTATTTTTCCTCTCATTTTTCTTTCCAATCTCTCACTTTCTCTCACTTTCTCTCACTTTCTCTCTCTCTCTCTCGCTCTCTCTTATTTTTATAGCCTGAAAAAAGTTAAAATAAAAAAAAATTTTTTTTAAAGTGACAAGTCGAATGATTTGTTGTTTCGATTTTGAATGAATTTGTTAATCAAACTCCTCTATGACATTACGTCGTACGTAGTGAAAAAATTGAAAGAAACAATTGCAATTGGTTATATTGAAGAAACTGATGGGATTGAGTTTATCAAAATTGGAGATTTATTCAAAGCAGCAGAAAAAAAAAGAGTTTTACACCCACGTTGTAGATTGAATCCGGAATATTCTTAACATGTAATTTCGAGCTAAAACAAGATTATTTACACGAATGCATATATATATATGTATTCACTGTCACTCTCTTGAGAATCCACTAATCTTTATCGTCGTCCTTCCACCGGGGTATTCCTCTTTCAGTAGGTGTTTTACTACGTGGTCACGGTGGTTGAGCCACGTGGGAGACCCGGTGCTTTGAAAGACGCCCCCTGTACGTAGCACAGAGGGCTCAGTGCGCCGGCGCCGTTGATCGCGATGATGATGATGATGAAGATGATGATGATGATGATGAACCACAATGAGTCGAGCTGCAGTAGCAAAGACCCCTCGGGAACTCTGACTCTGAGCAAATAGGCCAACGTCGTCGAACGACTGACTTTTTCAAAGTTAACTCACATCTCATATCATCATTTTTGCTCTTAAGGAGCAAAACTGTTGTATGCAAAATTTTCTAGCGATAGAATTCCTTCTAATTTCCACCACACAAAAAGAATAGTGACATCTGATAGCTCGCGCAATTTTAAGAGGTTTCACCATGTAGAAGTCGAGATATTTATTTATAAAAATCACTACTTTCAGGAGTTTCTCATAAGAGCGCGTGTCAAAAGTTCCAATTTTCAACATTTAATATTTCCATTTCTAAATGGTGAAGCCTCTTAAAACTTTGCATACGCTTTTATGTAACATCGAAGAAGCTTTATTCAGTTTTTCAAACAAAATCGGTCGTAAAATTTTTTCGAAATTTTCGTTATTATATAACAAATACAAATTTCCTCGGACAATCTTGAATTTTGAGTATGTTGTTCTTTAGACTATTTGTAACAACTTTTTTTCCAATGAACTTAGACTCGCAAACCATTTTGTATGTAAAAAAAACTGAAAACAAAAAATTAGATTCAATCGTCGCCATACAACGTCCTTAATGCAAGTGGCAAAAGTACTATGAAAAAAAATAGACGAAAAATAAGAAAAATAAGAAATAATTTCTCTTCGTCATTACGAGGCAGCCTCGGAGGCTTTATAAAATAAAAGGAGCGACGAATTTTGCTGTAGAAAGACTTCCAAAGCTCATGATTCAGGTTCATTGGGAAAAAAAAAATCAGTTAAGTTGGAAGGAAAAAATATTTTCATTCAATTCACTTTTTTCAGCACATCGTCGATTGGATATTAATTAAAATAATGACACTGGACGAAAAACTAGCAAAAATCTTCAATTTCTTTTTTTTTCATGCTTTTGAAACTCATATTGAAACACAATGATAAAAAAAAATTAAATTAAAAAAAATTCGAGCCAAGAAAAATAGAATTTAATTGAATTTTTCTTGATGGTATTTTTAATCATTTTGTTGTTACTATTCAACAATTTTCATGTTTTTTTTTTTCTTTCACATGCAAATAATTTTTGAGACACATTGTACGACATGTCCGTAATGTATTTAAAACAAGGGTTTCTCGCGGCACTTGAACCACGAGAATTACGACGTTTGTTTTCCCTTTCGAATTAGCCGCACTGTGATGGGAGCAGGACTCTCTCTTGTACTGCGAGCAAACTACTCTTTTTCGTTCCATTGTTCACTAAGATAAACGAATAGCGAGCGTTTTATGCTGCGTTTCATAAAGTACTGCTAACCGACTCACCTGCAGCCTCAAATTCATTTGACAATTCTTCATTGTTACGAGAAACTTTAAATCGCTTTTAAAATTATGCTCGTATACGATGATTTCATGAAATTTAAGACACAACGAGTTTTTAAAACACATTTCTTCCAAATTAAAATCTCTTTTTTATGCTCCCATGGAAAAAAAAAAGAAAAAAAAACGTCAAGTTAAAAACAAACTGTCACTTTCTCGATTTGTAGAAAAGTAACAAACAAATGAATCTCCTGGAAGGAGTGTCATTCGAAAGTGCGAAAAATCTCCAACCTGCGATTTTTCAACCCTTTAAAAATGCCCCCCCATCCCTCGCTCCTTATTTTCTTAATTATTTTCCATAAAATGGTTTTAAAAATAAAAAAAAGGATTTTTTTTTTTTTTTTAATGGACAAAAGTGTATTTTTTTTATTGACCCAGATCGAGAGTTTGGATTTAATTTGCAGGTGACCACGATTTTTTAAAAGTATTATGAAAAAAAATTTCGGTATGTATCGAAAACCCATAAAGCCGTGGTCGCGCTTATGAAACACCCTCAGGGACGATTTATTGTAAAATTCCAATCTGTTTTATTAAAAAAAAAAAAAAAAACTTTCTATGCGTTTAAATTACGAAGTTGGAACGTCGGTGGTAAGAAAAGTTACGAGCAAAAATTTATCGAATAAAATGTACAGCAGGGGGTTGAAACATTCCGACAATGCCGATAGGCTTTGCAAGAGGCAGATTCACTCGGCGAATAATCGTTCAATAAGGAAAATTACGTTATATCGCAAAAGCCACCAAACAAGGATTTTTCCGGTCCACGAGGCATTCGCCTTCGTAACTTCTCCCGTTTACGAGCTACCGCGTTCTCCTTAAAGAGATTTTAAATTACCTGTGCGATATATCGTATAATTAAAGTCAGAAATAAATCGGAGCAAACTTGGTAAATCGATGAAGTTACGGAGGAGAATAAAGCAAGAGATTATTTTTCAAGCTAATAACGAAGCAATCTGTATATTTATCGTGCCGCCAATTTTACAAAATATCGATCGGTACAGATTCCAAAAAGATTGAAAAAAAAAAAAAAAAAACAATTTTATGCATTTTTCAAGTAAAAAAACAAATTTTAATGAAATTTTTGGAAAATAATATTTGTCAAAAGAAATCATTTAAAAAATAATAAATAATCATCGTTTCGAAATCATTTCAAACGATAGGGAAGAACATGGGGCAAAATGGACCCCCGGGGCAAAACGGGCTAGCCAAAATTTTACTTTTTGGGGCAAAGTGGGCTCTTCCAAAATTATAAAATTTTAGCTAGCCCGCTTTGCCCCAGGTCCATATTGCCCCACATTCCCCGAAATGTTTGATTTTTTATTTCTGAATTTTTCCCTATCCTATCTTTTGAATTCGTATTTGTTCTAGTTTTTGAATACCTCCTGTGTCATCATATTTTTAAAAATAAAATTCCAAAAATTCCAAAGGAAAAACACGATAATTATGATTAAAAAAAACAGTAAATAAATGACAAAATTCTATGGCTATAAAAATGAACTTCCTGTTGGATTTCAAAGTGTTTTTGTTTCGTTGTTATTTCTGACAAAAAAAATCTAAACATTTGCCACATTTTCTTGGGTATCTGTACTGACGGAACGAGAGTGGCTCACATACTCCGAACATCGCATCAATTGCAGTAGCAAAACATTCTTCGACCTAACTAATGGATATCTCGACGCTCCTAACTAATCTACGATCCTCGACATTCCTCAAAAGCCCATGACGATTCTCTTCTGTCGTAAGCCCCGTCCGAGTCCGAGCAACTCCATTGTTCGAGCTGCTCCTCTGTCATCGTTCAACTCATAATCAATACCTTTCGAGAATAATTTATGTAATTGGCACCTTTTCGGCCTACATTCGAGCCTCGATCTATTACAATAGTCAATAGTCCTGAACCATCCAAAAATACTGACGTATAAGGGAACATGGGGCAAAATGGACCCGTGGGGCAAAGTGGGCTCTCCCAAAAATTAAAAAAATGCATTACCCGCTTTGCCCCAGGGGTCCATTTTACCCCATATTCCCCTACGTTCAAAAATTAAATGATATCATTCGATCCAAATTCAGCACTTCGTGACTCGTCAAAAAATCTGAAAGTTCTTCTAAACAAAGGACAAAAAATGCAATACACTATTTTCAGGAGTGATCCGTAGTTATTTGCAAATTATTTCAAATTCGAGGCTTTAATTTAAATTCATTTATTTAATTAATTTCGACTTACAACTCGAAAAACGAATAGAATGAAAATAAAAATAAAAATTCTTCATTGTGGACAGTTCTGGAAAAAATAGAGACGACACGAATATTTGTCTAAAATTATAAGGAACAAGTTTGTCCATTTTAATGTCAATTTAATAATTCGTTGTCAAAAAATACAGAGACACAGTCAATTAAATCTCTCTTGTAAATAAAGTTCATAAAAGAACTTGAACTGCAAATTATTTACACAAAATCAGAGTGCATAACATGTCGAAAAAATAGTGTGTAATTCCTGAGAGAACGTAAAAGTTCTCACGGCTTGAAAAAAGTTTATTGCAAGGAAAAAAAAAAAAAAGATACGTGCAACTGACATAAGAGAAAAATGCTGGACAGGAAGAAAAAAAAACTTAATGCTCGCCTGGTGTAAATAGCGAATTGGAAATCCGGAGAACTGGAATTCCGTGTACAGGATATTTTATACGTAAAATCGTCAAATCTGGTAATTCAACATTAAAAAAAGTGACAGTTCTGTATTCTGGAATATTAAATTTTTTTACAAAAGTCTAGGGACACTCTCGTGATCAATGTGATGAATGAATTGTTTGAAAAATTGTGTAAACGAATGAAAGAGAGCATAAAAAAATAATAATAAAATTATATTTCTCGATTAATTGAAAAATAAAAGACGAAATGTGCAGAAAAAATTGAACGTTTTAATTCAAGTGAACTATAAATTAAAATCCCATTTCTCTAGAATTCCCTATGTACGAAAATGGAGGAAAACAAAACAATTGCAAAGAAGAAAACTTCAAGGCAATGGTGCGTCCAGTAGCATCCATGGAATTGCTAACAAAAGCAAAGAAAACGAGCTTAGGGTTGGAAAAAAAAAAGTGCAATTCTTCCTGATGATCAGTGGCTGGAAACACATTTCTTTCTACTTTTACTGTTTTGCCCAGAATGCACTAAATATCTGTTGGAAGGAAAACGAAGAAAAAGCACGTAAAGTTCACAATTACTGACAATTTTGTTACTTTAAAAATGTTTTTTATTTTTGAGAGCTTTTCGAGAGCCAAAACTAATTTCGCAAAAGCAAAAAAAATCGAGGATTTTGACAAATAATCAAAAAATAAAAATCAGAAAAATTATTTTCTCAATGTTATTGATTCGTGGAACGAAAATCTTTTTAGATCTTGCCACAGAGTTTGCGAAGTTTTGGTCCGTTGCTTGTTGGAGTCTCGATAGAATTCTGACCCCAAATGCTTCGCTGGATCAAATTCTTCCCGTTATATTCATCGTCTATTATTAATAAAAAGTAAACACAAGCCTGTGCCAAGAATTCTTAACCGTACATAAACTTTTGACCAACAAAAAGTTGCAGATTGACTCAATCTTTAAGTTTGACGTTTAGAGACTGCAAAGTTTGGTAAAGAATCAAATAAAAAATTGCGTGTAATGAGCACCAGGTCAAAGTATTAAAAAATGCAGGATTTTTGGTTACAGTAAAAAACAAAAATTTTTTTTTTTTAAATCAATTTTTCGTCTTATTCTTCCTTTCGTGGATACTTTTATAAGTAAAAATAAGGAAATGAGACTAAAGATTGCTACTGACTTCTTGGACTGTTTCCCGTCCAATCATTCAAGTATTCCGACTCTGGATACTTAGTTTCATCAAATTTTTCATCTTTTTCTTCGTCAATTACGATCACGTACGTTTTACCAAGAATATCAAGGACGTATGTGTTCTTATATGTGTGTTATATATAGATGTTTTTTCTCACACACGTATATAGCCTGCATCGAGAACATTCACAGCTATGATATTCCGCAGGACCACGCCCAAGAGAAACGCGAGATTTTCTTCCTGCTTCGAATGGATGACCTCCTAGGCTCCAACACACTCGTATGTTTTGCTACCGTGCACAGATAAGTTGTTAACTCTTTGTGAAGAACGGATAACCTCCCTCTTCTCTCTCTCTCTCTTTCTCTCTTTCTTTCTCTTCGTTAATGTCTATCTCTATCCAAATCTCTTGATTTCTTGACTTATATCGGGTGACCCAAGTCCGAAGGTTTATAACAAAAGATTTTGCTGATTGAATATGAAGTTAAAGTGTCAAATATTATTTTTTAATAGAATCGTTTCCTGATGGGTTGTTATTTGGCAAAATTGACAGAGAGACGATCGTGGAATTTAATATTTACTAAAAAAAAAGTATGTAACAGATTTTTTCTAATTTTTTAAATTAAGTCTTGAAAGAGGATGGATAGAAATATTTGTTCAAAAATCGATCAATCTTCAAGAGGCTCTCAAGCCTAAATTATTAATGATAGAAATTTGGCTCCGGGGACTTTTTTGTAGAAAATTTGACGCTCTACAAAGTTGCTCCTATGCATTTTCACGCTAACTCTAACCGTTTCGATAGAATATGCGATTAAAGTCAATTTGATCAAAATTTTAGTTTCCAATAACTCATCAGCAGAAAGTTTAGGACTTTTCAACTGGAAATAAGAGTCAAAACCGAAGTCAAAACTCAACTGCATACCATGGATCAGGTTTTTTTTTAGACACCCTGTATAGATCAGTTTAACAAACTCGAGCACTCGATAACGGGGAAATGGTCTTAGAATTGCATCAGGCAAATTCTTCTTCGGGTTTAAAACGATACATGCAACTTTGTATGTTCTCGGTTTCGACGAATGTCGATGTGTTGCAGCTGTGATCAGAAACTTGGAAAACTATAAGGGACCATGGGGCAAAATGGATCCCTGGAGCAAAACGGGCTATCCAATAAAAATTATTTTTGGGAGAGCCCATTTTGCCCCAAAAATAATTTTTTTGGATAGCCCACTTTGCCCCAGGGGTCCATTTTGCCCCATGTTCCCTTATCAATTCTTAGCATACAGTAGCACAGGAGCTGTTGGCAAAAAGAATGAAGTGGGTTGTCGCGTGGGCTCGGATGCTAAAACTTACGTCATCGTTGTAATTGGAGCTGCACTTTATATTAAAATGAAATGATCGATAGTTTATGACGCTGCTAATAGGAATAACGAATAATCGTAATATCTCCTTTAATCGAGTGTATCAATCAATAAACACGTGTCCCGTTCTTACCTCTGGAAACTGAATGGGCGATTGGTTGGGTGGGCGATAATGCATTGATTTTGATTATTCATTGCGTGATATCAATCAGCTCCTGAGAATCTACAAATAAACAAATCGTTTCGTTCGTGCTAAAATTTCTACTGGAAGCAACAGAGCAAGAGAAGAGTTCTGTTGATGGTCGTGGTAGAACATGAGATCAGTGGGATGGTTTTGATCCAGAATAAGTAGCATATATATATATATTCTTGCGTATGGCTCATATTTACAGAGATAGGGGAACATGGGGTAAAATGGACCCCTGGGGCAAAGCAGGCAATCAAAGCTTTTTTTATTTTTGGGGCAAAGTGGCATCTCCCAAAAATGAAAGAAGATCAAATTCGACGAAAAATTTCGCTTTCCTTCGATTTTGGGAGAGCCCATTTTGCCCTAAAAACAAAAAAATGTGGATTGCCCGCTTTGCCCCATGTTCCCCTCGTCGTATTGGTCCAAGGTGGGATCGAAAAGTTCCGGAGCTTGGATACCAAGTGTATAAACATAAATATAAATATACACTTATGCTGCAGCATATAGATATCTGTTAAATCGCTTGGTCGAACGCGGGGTTAGATTTCGCAGGTTGATTCTACATGAGCTGTTGGAGTTGAGATTCAAACACTGAGGTTGAGCTAGTTGCGCGGACGCATACAGAAGGGAAATTAACTCGAGTAGCGATGCGTGATAGATACTATACCGAAGATCTGGGAATCGTGTCGTGGAAACCGAAGATCAAGAGATTATTGATTACTCATAAAATTGTCATTCGGAATAGTAATTCGTAACGTCAATCAACTTCTAAAAAACTTTGAAAAGTATCCATGGAAATCCAATGAGCATGGACTCCATGGAAATCCATGGATTCCATGAAATTTGAATAAATTTTTTTATTTTCTATATATTTTCTTATCATTCATCAATTTTGAATGTATTATTTTCAAAAGATTTTAATCTTTTGCTGCATACGAAAGATATCCAACGATATAAACGAAACAGTAAAGACTGTGAATTCTGTTTATTGTTAAATTTTTCCATATCCGTCCTTATTACTTATTATATTCGTAGAGTCTCAATAAGAATTTTCCATATGAATGAATGGAGTCGATTTGAGAATAAAAGTTGTTAATACGAAGACTCATGAATATAGAACTGCATATATAGAGACTTTGCTCATTATTTTTAGTCTGGTCTTCGTCATCAATGAAGATCGTCTCTAGAGATAATTTAAAAAAATGAAAAAAAAAAGAAAAAAAAAACGAATTTGAAAACGACGCCATTCTTATGAAAAGCTAACTGGTTCGTCTACACCCACGTTCATAAATATGTAATCGCACAGTGTATTATGTCAGTGTGTAAATAACGACGAACTCTTCTCGTCCGAAGAGGGTGGAGGATCGAACGAAGGAGCGTTTCTCAGTCTCGCATCGTGGCTTTTTCCCACACGTGGTTCACGGTTCTTCACTTCTGGCCAAGAGTTCTGGGCAAAACGGCAGTGCGACTATGAGTCTCCCTCTCATATACTCCTGTCCTTTCTTACGTACTTTCTTAAGTTCTTCTTCCACCAGCAAGTTTACTTGGTGAGATCGGTGGCGCGCGGTTAGCCATGAAAAACGACCCCCTTCTCGCTCCACCTCTTCGTCTCTTCCTTCTTCATCGTTTAGGGAAATATGGGGCAAAATGGACCCCTGGGGCAAAGTGAGTTATCCAAAAAAAATTATTTTTAGGGCGAAGTGGGCTCTCCCAAAAATAAAGGAAAGTCAAATTTTTCTTCGAATTTGATCTTTCTTCATTTTTGGGAAAGCCCACTTTGCCACAAAGACAACAAATTTGGATTGCCCGCTTTGCTCCAGGGGTCCATTTTGCCCCATGTTCCCCTACTCTTTCTTTTCTTATGTATGAGTGCTCTGTTTTAAGCTCAGCATGCATTAAGTAGGCCTCTAACGTTGCGTAACGAAAAAGAGACTGTGAGCTCGAAAAAAAAAAAGAAAACCAAAACGGAAGAACGAGTCGCATTAAACTTTTTGACATCTAATGAACGCTGTTTGACCAATTTTGGGAATTCCATTTTATCTCACCAACGGTTTACTTTGTGATGCTATTTTTTATCAAGATCATTCGGAACCGGATTCGAAAAAATCATTCGATTTAATCGTCGGATACTTCCGTCACAATGGAGTTCCTTTTGGTAAAAAAAAAGGAGGCAAAAAGCAACTTTTTTTGCAATTCAGAGGGTTCACTCGGACATTGTGGAGAAAAAAGAGTAGAAAACAGATTTTTTAACCAAAACTTGACGTTTTCGTTACACTTTTTTGAACGATTTGTTTATTAAAGATTTTTAATAAAAACGTTAGAAAATTCTTTCGAATTTGATGAATTCGTGAATAACGGCTTAAGAGGGTCCTTTGATATCTCGGAATAACACCAGCTATAAACTTCCGGTTCCTCTTCTTTCCACACGGCGCGCGAGCCAACACACACACATAGAACCCCGTCACCTGGCACTATTAGCGATGAGTCAGGAAAGCGTTTTGCTTCCGAGAAACACCTGCTGCAGTGCTGCATTTCGTATATTTTTTCTATATATGATCCACTTCATTATTATTATTATACATTTCACTTTTCATCTCTTTCTCTTCGAAAGTCCATGGGCTTTCGATTTTTATTTGGTTTTGTCGATTTTCACGATGTTTAACTCGTAAAATAACGTTCGATTTTATGTTTTTATGTTTTTGCAGTTTTTGGATCATTTTATTAGTGACATAATTTTTTTTGTTTTTAACAAATACTCAATTATACTTTATCGTTGATGCTCCAAAGGACGATCCAATTTTTTTACTCCATTTTTTCTTTGCAGCTTTAATTAATTAATTAAGGATATCAGGTCAAAATTTATAACCAAAAAAAAGTTACATCTCGATGACAGAATGGAAGACCTCTATGAATAAATTTATAAAAAATGTTTTTAGTCGTAAAAAAATGATGAATTTGAATAGAAAATTTGTTAATCAAGATTTTCGAGAACCGTGATGTATTTTTTCCTGGTTGCTCTAATTTCACGAGGCTGGTGACGTATACGTAAACATATAAACTCCAATTGAAGAAAACATAGAAACTCTAATGTGTACAAAGGGATTATTTGTCTCATAGGAAACACAACGAGCGACAAAAGTCCCGGATCCATGGCCCAGCGAGTCGGCTTTGAACGTGACATTAACGTCAAGACCTTCGAACCCTCTGAGTTTGTGAAGAGAATATAAGAGAGAGAAAGAATGAGAGAAAGAGAGAAAGAAAGAGAGAGAGAGAGAGAGAAAGAGAGAGAGAGAGAGAGAGAAAGAGAGAGAGAGAGAGAGAGAGAGAGAGAGAGAGAGAGAGAGAGAGAGAGAGAGAGAGAAGGAAAGAGTTGTGCTCAACATCAAAATTACCTTGAACTTGCTTGAACGAACTTAACATCGATGATAACGTCCTGGGCAAGGAGAGGATGCAATTTTGTTTAAAAAAAAAAAAAAAGTGCATCCAGTGCAACGAAATGATGTCGACTGTTATATTTTCAAGACAGATCTCTATCTCTGCGTGAGGTTTTTATGTGTAACTATAAACCGAAAATAAAAATTTTGAAAATAGAAAAAAAAAAATTCAACTGCACTTGTTGCCTTGTTAAACGAAAGAAATGATTGCAAACCAATTTTCTCGCTTCTCCTCTCGTTGCAAACAGTGTATATCACGATACAAACGGTATATACAAAAGTGCACTGCGAACAATTGCCTCAATGGTCTCGAAACGTAATATTTCGTCTAGGAAAACTTTAGTGGGTCTCTTGAAACTTCCTGGTCATAAATTCCCTAGGGACTAGTAAACGAACGAACAAACGTTTTGTGAAATACACTATCTCTGTGCTTGTCAACAAAAGTTACATGATATCACGTGCTCTGTGGAATTCTATGCACAAAAGTCTCAAAATGTGACATTTTATGACAATTCACTTTTTTTTCAATAGTTCAAAGGGAGCTTGGTCGAGTTTGATCATTTTTTTTTTTTTTTTTTTTTTTTATTCCTCTTCTAAAATCGACTGAGAAATTCTCTGACTCGTAGTTGAGCCACTACACGTGCTCTATGGAATTCTATGCACAAATGTCTCAAAATGTGACATTTTATGACAATTCACTTTTTTGACATAATTCAAAGGGAGGTTGGTCGAGTTCGATCATTTTTTTGTTTTTTTTTTTTTATTCTTTCTCTTCTAAAATCGACTGAGAAATTTTCTGACTGTTAGTTCAGCCACTACACGATTTATAACGATTTTTTTTTAATTTTTATTATAAAGCTTGGAAAATAAAATTTTAATGAAAGAAAAGATTATACGAAAAAATGTCGATAATAGATCGATTGATTGGCTACTTTTTGACGATAGTGGGACTACGGTGTCTACCGTCATTCAAGGTCATATATTTATGGAGTTTTGCATAATTTTAATGCTAAATAATAGTAAAAGTATATGATGAAGGTCCAGCTGCAGAAACATGTGGAATACGCGAGAACTGAGCTTAGGAAAAAAAGGAGGCAGCTGCGAAACGAGGCACGTGCTCACGGATCCTCTCCTCGCACCCGGACAATGAAGATCCTTTCCTGCAGCCTTTTTCTCTCTCTCTCTCTTTCCCTCTCTCTTTCTCTCTCTCTCTCTCTCTCTCCCTCTCTCTCTCTCTCTCTCTTTTTCTCTTTCTCTTTATCTTTCTCTCTTTCTCTCTTTCTCTGCGAGTCCTTCTCTCAAGAAATTCATGATATCGCCATCTGGGCGTGGGAGGATCAAGATTATCGACTCTGATCATGTGGAGCAGCGTTCGCGTGCCATCGGTCGTACGCCCACTCCGGAGGATGGAATATAATTTGAAGAATTTACCACAATTGCCTTGATTCTTAATATTTGTTTTTAAAAATCGATCGTGATTTTAAAATCACTTAAAATTTGATTGATTTTCTGGATTTTTTAAAAATGTTGGAATCGAACAAACAGAATGAGATTTTTTTATTGAAGAATTTATCAATTGTCTTGATTCTTAAATTCAGTACCTTAATTAATTAATTAATTGCTCGAATGATTGCCTTGATTTTTAAAAATGATGATTTTATAATCACTCAAAAATTGATTGATTTTCTGGATTTTATAAAAATGTTGGAATGAGATTTTTTATTGAAAAATTAATCAATTGCCTCGATTCTTAATATTTGGTATTTAAAAATCACGATTTTAAAATCATTCAAATTTCGATTGATTTTTTGGATTTTATAAAAATCTTGAAATTGAATAAACAGGATGAGATTTTTTTTATTGGAACCGGAAATTTTTGCACATCCGTTCCCCCTCTTTTTTTCTTTATATTCGATGATTCATTGGCCCGAGGCCAGATGTAATGATAGAAATTCACTGAATAAAGTTTCTCGGTCAAGCAATGATGACTATTTCGGAGATTCCCTATGTGGGAGCTTGTCCTCCAAATAAGGAAATCTAGGTGTCCGAGTCATCAAAGTTCAAAATATCTTGTTGTTTTAACTTTGGTTCAAACATCCGTAAAAACATTTAAAGGCCCACGCGTCGACAGGAAAAAAAAAACTGTGCAATTACACCGAGTGAGTCCAATCCTGAGATCGGACACTTTAAATGACAAGAGATTTTCCTCCCACATGTTCTCCAGCGAAAAAAAAAATCTATTTTTTTATTAGAAGTGAAGTGTTTTCGAGACGATAGAATTTTTTTTTTTTCCACTAATTTCATATGTAAATCGATTCATTTAGACAGAAATAATTGTTTTTTTTTTTTTTTTCCTTAAAGTTTACTCGAGTGTGAAATGATACGTTTGTATTGATTATTGGAGCGAAGCGTCTATGGGGAAACGTAAATCCGTGTGAAATCTTTGAATCTCATAAAATCGTGGAATCTTAAGAGTTCGTTGAAAACAAAGAATTTTTTTTTTTTTTTTTTTATTGTGGAAAAAAATAATTAAAAATCATACGACAAACGAAATCGTGTTGCTGGAAAAAGAGAAGAATGACTTTTAATTGATCTTAGGAAAAAGTTCGTGTCGAGAACTCGAATCGTTAGTTGTAGAAAGTGTAATTGGAAATCAATTAACAGACTCGATTAGATCTTAGAAAAAAAAAATGAATGTTCATGAGAACTTTAATGTGTATTGTAACGAGTGTCAAAATAGTTATAAAATCTTGGTTTGTGTGACTCTCAGCGTCGTATTACATCGTTCACTATGATTTAATCGCTTCCCGGAAATGTAAAAGAAAGGGACGGAGCTATTGGAGAAGACTCTGACTTACAACCGCACTATTAGTGGCAGCAGGTTGTTCGTTTTCGTGGCAGGTGTTTGGAGAACAATGGCAGAGTTCGATCCTCTCTCTCTCTCTCTCTCTCTCTCTTTCTCTCTTTCTCTCTCTCTCTCTCTCTCTCTCTCTCTCTTTCTCTCTCTCTCTCTCTTTCTCTCTCTCTCTCTTTCTCTCTCTTTTTAGTGTATATTTTTCTTTATCCTTCTCTCTCTTTCTCTCTCTTTCTCTTTCTATTTCTCTCTCTCTCTCTCTCTCTCTCTCTTTCTCTTTCTGTTTAGTGTATATTTTTCTTTATTTTTTTCTGTATCTCTCGTTCCCACAACGTTCTGGATCCCATCGAATTGCCTCGTTAGTATACATTGTTTTCTATAAGCGAGGAGGGCTGAACTGGCTACTTTTTCTGAGTCATCCACCTCATACCCCTGAATATATAATTAACCTTCGTTTGGAGGGCGGGGGTGTCTCTGACGTTGTAATAATTTTTCGATTCATATAAACTTCCCGTGTATGCTCACGTGGTGCACACGTGCGTGAAATAAGCAGCGAATATACATATATATATAATTCTGTTGATGAATTTGAATTATGTCATTCTTCCCCTTTGAGCAATTTTTTCTCAATTATTTCTTTATTTGCTTTACTGCAAGTCAACAACTTTTGGAAATCAATGACCATGCGTTGAAGGGTTTAAAAAATTATGAAAAATTATCCCCATTTTTATTAATTACGAAACAAAAGCCTTCGGCTATTCATTCGATTCGTCAAATTATTTTTTATTTTTTTATTTTTCTAAACGATCATCAAATACTTCGTTTTATAAATTACTTTTTTAATGTCTCGATGCATAATGTAAACATTGTGTAAAAAATTGTAGAATTTTTGGTATAAAATCGTCTCAATGACGAAAAATCGAGTAACAAGTCCGGTAAAAAGTGCTTTTCATGTATCAATGACAGGTAGTTATCTAAAAAAAAAAAAAACAAACGAATCTACTCGTTCACCAGCTCCAACTGATAAGAATGTGCATTTTCCTAAGACAGCATGAGAACGAAGTATCCATTGAACCGAATAGGTCCATTCGAAGCCATAGAGATAAGAAACAATGTTTCTCGTATACGTTTAGGGGAACATGGGGCAAAATGGACCCCTGGGATAAAGCGCCGGCTAGCGAATTGTTTTTATTTTTGGGGCAAAGTGGGCTCTCCCAAAAATAAAGGAAGATCAAATTCGAAGAAAAATTTGACTTTCCTTGTTGCAGTAAAGACGTTGAGACTCTCTCTCGAGAGAGTTTGAAGATAATCAAAATGATAAGAAAAAAATATATGCAAGGATTTAAGAGAAAGATTACGAACGTGTTTTCTCTGTTCTTCTTATATAAAAAGCAGAGAAAAAAAAACAAAATGAGATAGAGAGGCACGAGATGAAAACGTTGACACTGAGATTTATTCTGCGTCTTTGCTGAGCATTTTCTCGAGCACGAGAATCCTTTGCTCTCGTTTATTCTCTTGTGTGCCTTGAAAAAACAATCAAGAAAAATAAAACGTTCACTGCCTGGAGATGTAATCATCTGACGAGCGTTCAAGTCCGATAAACCACTCACTTGACAAATCGTACTTGAAATTTTCGAAATGTTGCCAAACATTTTCTTGAGCTTGAGATGAGAGCTCCGGAGTAAAATTTTTCTAGAGCTTTTCTCATGCTCGATCCATTCCTCCAGCGAAAAAGGAACAAAAAAACAAACAAACAAACAAACGTTTCCTGGTGACAAGGACGCGCTTTGGTGTCAGATCGCAAGACTTCGCGTGAAATATTTTCGACACTATTCGCTCAAGTGCCTCTTCGAGTGGTTTTGAAGTATTTTCATTGAAACGTAACAAAAAAAAAATTTTTTTTCAAATATATTTCAAGATTTGTTTGAAAATTCAAAATAAGTGACAATATATGTTGACGATAAAGTTTTCTTCGAAAAAAATTGTATAAAAAAACGAAACTCTGAAAACTGAGAGTTAAATGACGAATAATTGAAAAAAATTATTTATTAAAAAAATGAGTTTTGAAGCAAAACTTTCGAGAGTGCAGAAAAAAATTTTCAAACATTTATTTCGAATGTAAAATTCGTCCTAAAATGATTTGTTTTTTTTTTTTTTAATTACGAAAAAAAAAAAATACAAATTTCACTCATCATTGAATCGTTTATAAACGAGTGTTTTTTGATTTATTTTTGTTTTGTTTTCAATGATATTAAATTGTAAAACAAATAAAATGTCCTGTTAATCTTTCTGCATTTTTTACATACAAGAAAGGTTCGTGGGTGGCGCACTACCAGAGGCGAAAAAAAAAAAATTCCATCTGAAAGAAGTTCACCTCGGTAGGAGTGTGTTCAACACGCGTCGTCGTGTATACACGTAATCCCCGTTCTCCTATATTTTAGCATTCTCAACGGTTTGTGAATCGAGACAAAGCAAAACGGTGGCTGAGTCGAAGTGATCCAGAGGCACACCTCGGTGATCTCGGAGCGAGGGCAAAGGCGCAACTCTATCGTCATCTCAGTTGAGATTCTTGATGCAATATCACAATATCATCAAAGCAACAGAAATGTTTACATTAGAAAAAAAAATTAAAAAATAAAAAAAAAATTTTAACCAGTAAAAAAAAAAAAGTTTCTGAAATTCATTATTTTGAGTAAATAAATGTTTACATTAGAAAAAAAAAAAAAATTTAATAGAAAAACAATTTTTAACCAGTAAAAAAAATGTTTCTGAAATTTATTATTTTGAGTGAATAAATGGAACGATAGAATTTTTTTTTTAGTCAATTGCAATTTCTTATTAATTTCCTAACCATCGAAGCACTCGATTGACATGAGATAAAAAAAATCACGTAATTCATGGACTGGAAATCATTTTTGTAGGTCCCTCGATTACGAATATTTTGAAGCTTTTCATTAATTGTATTTTGAGTTCGAAATAAACTTGAAGTTGTTTCGTTGAAGTGTTTTTCGATTCTCGTTTTAAATTGAAGTTAAAAAAATGTAAAGTTTCAATGAAAAATCAAGTTTCAAAGTTAAGGGTTTAAATTAAATTTTTTTCACAATATTTCATGCTCTGCAAAATATGAAAATTTGAGTCTTTAGCTTTAGGATGAAAATGTAGTAGAAAATGGACCCAGAAATGGGCATGAATTGCATCAACCAAAACGTCACTCTCCTGTCAAATTTTTTAATTCATAAGACTTTTGAAAGACTCTGTACTTATAGTAGAGCATTGTGACACACGCGTTTACTTTTACTTTCGTGTCTCGTTTTATACGTAATTTCTGAAGCAGGAACAAAAGAAAAAAAGGCGACAAATACATAAGCTCGAGCTGACAGAATTCAAGAGACTGTAAAACAGTGGTGGCCGCTCGAGTGCAAAGGGCATTATCGTCAAATGAAACTTTGCTACTCGTAGTAAAGAGCGCAGTCTCTGATCGTGCGTATATTACAGAATCGTGGCTCAGCCTCTGGACCATTTGACGTTTATTCTATAAATGAATATTGAACCTCGCCCGAATGATAGGGGAACGTGGGGCAAAGTGGACCCCTATATTGGTTCAAAAAACTTTCAACAATAATAATAATAGAAAAAAAAAGATTAAATAATAATAATAGTAATGATAATAATAATAATAAAAAGAATTGTGTGTAAAAAAGCGATTGGATAACACGAGAATACAATCGATTCGAAACGGGTCAACTTTCACTCGGCCTTTTAATTTGCACTTAAGAGATCAAGGCTCTCGATCGCTTTTCATCTGTGTGTTATTATTTTAATGCAACGTTAATATATAGTAACACCTTCTTGGTACAATAGTTGTCGATCTTTCTGATTGATTCTTTATCGAGGCTGTCGATAAGGGTTTGCGATACGATATCAAAACTCTATACTTTTTAATTGATGAATGTTTCTTTTATTTTTGTTTTTTTTTTTGTGTAAAATTTCATGTTAATCTGCATATTTGTGGTTTTATCATACGTGGAGACTTAGCAGTCTGAGTGGTTGGAAAAAATGTTATTTAGAATGAAAAATCTACGGTTTTTTTTTTTCAAATTTATTTTAATTTTATTTTAAGTTTTTAACACTCTGCATCGCAGCAAAACAACCAGTGACTGTTTTGCTTACGAGACTTTCGCAATGTTAGGAGTATGCATGGACATAAAAGTCAGGAGTGTTGCCTATTCGCAGGCGCATTTTTTAGCAAATCCGTTAAGATTCAACGTGCAAAACTCTCTGTCAGGAGTCGTACAAAATTCACGTCTGATTGTTCAAGTTACTAAACAGAAATATTTTTTCTTACTCCGTACTTTCGGAATGAAGAATTATTTTACAAATCTAATACGATTTTGAAAATCGTCATACACGGAGAGGATTAAAACAAAAAAGTTAATGTTCCTTCTTTAAAAGCGATCTAATCGTTTTCTTGAATTCCGTAATTATCGTAAATTTGTATCATTTTTTTACACGTTTTTCGTCGTGTGACTCGATCATTCAATTAACCTCATTATATGATTGGTTAATCAATTAAAAAATTTGATGCATCGACATTTATTTTTATTTTTTTGCTGTCTGAGCAGTCAGCAGTGTCGACTAAGACCAATATTCACATGTCATGTTTCTTAATTTAGACATGCGTTCGACGAATTTCAAGTTTAATTGTTAAAAATTCGTATGAACCTTCTTAACAATAATACTCAACTATGGGTAAAATTTGAGGAAGTTTTACCGTCTAGAAAACGAGTTATTTGTTGTCAAAATTCGTCTTTTTTCATAAAATTTTAAACACCGAATATCTCGATTAGTAGACGGTGAAACCTTCTGAAATTTTGCACACATTATCATACGATGCTCGAGAAGATCCACACCAAATTTCAAAAAATTAGGAAAACATGGGGCAAAATGGCCCCCTGGGGCAAAACGGGCTAGCCAAAATTTTATATTTTTGGGGCAAAGTGGACTCTCCCACAAATGAAGGAAAGTCAAATTTTTCGTTGAATTTAATCTTCCTTCATTTTTCGGAGAGGCCACTTTGCCCTAAAAATATAAAATTTTGCCTAGCCCGCTTTACCCCAGGGGTCCATTTTGCCCCATATTCCTCTATCTTCGAAAAAATTGTGTCTGACGATTCTGCCGTTACTTTGTATTTACTATTATAATTATGACGCGTGAACCTCGTTAATGAAACTTGAAAAGATTAATCCGGATTAAGATGCAAAGACGACTTACCTGGACAGCACTGTTGAGGAAACAATTGTTTTGGCCTGGAGCATTGAGAAGTCCTTTGGTACTGGTAAAGCTGGTATTGTGGTCACGTAAATCCGGCTTTTGACCTCCCTGTAGAAGCTGATGTCTGATATTCTCAGAGGGAGTTTGCTGGTGTTTGATACTCGAGGTGTTATTGGCGTTGTTGGTTGTACTGTTAAGGATCTTTCGACTGACGTGAGAGGATTGCAAATACACCGCGTAATCCACAGCGTCTTGAGGGACGCTCGAAGTTTGCTGCTGTCGTTGCTGCTGTGACAAGCCCATTGTTGCGGTCATCACCGACCCTTGCTTTACCCTTCGCTTTAGTTTCTCTTTGGCCAAATCATCTACGAGATAACAAACGAGAAACTTCATTCAATCACTTGTTACGACAAATTATTGATCCTGCAAGCCAGAAAAATCAAAATTCATCATATTTTTTTCGTTTTTTAACACACAAATCATATTTTTGAGCTTTTTATTTCAGAAATCTTGACGTTAGAATATTCACAAACTTCTTGGGACCTTTTTTAGCGACGTATGAACAAAAACTTGAAAAAAAGGAACGTCGATAATGAAAATTAAATTAGAAATTAGATTTTTTTAAATTTTGCTATTTCAGACTTTTGTACGATACGGATTTTTATTGTATGAATGGAAAATAACAATTTTTTCATTTTTTTCAAATATTTTGAATACTTTTGCTGCACAAACGACTTTTTATGTGAACTTCAAGCGATCATTGCGTCGTTAAATGTGTCTCGTCATATAAGACGTTGGAACAGTTTTTCCAAATATATTTAAAATTGATAAACTCTTGGTGTTCTGATTTCAATGCCTATATATAAAGCTGACGCTGAGCTATTCTCATATGTATATCGCGAAACGCGAGCGCCAACTCAGCGGAAGGTGGAAATCGTTGACCTCGTTAAAGGAGCGTGCGAAAAGAGAGAGAGAAAGAGAGAAAGAGGGAGAGAGAGAGAAAGAGGGAGAGAGAGAGAGAGAGAGAGAGAGAGAGAGAGAGAGAGAGAGAGAGAGAGAAAGAGATAAATAAAGAGGTTCTAATGGATTCACGTAGTTTTTCCGAGGGCGTAGACAAGCAACAACCATGCATCCACCTGGCAAAAGTGTTTTGTATCGTCAATCGTGTATGACTGAGTCAAACATAGGAATATGAAAAAAAAAAAATCTTATGAACAATTTTATCAACAATTTCCACGTAATTTTCAATTTTTTCTTTTGCTATTATTATTATTATTGTTATTATTATTATTATTATTATTATTATTATTTTCCATAATTAAATTTAATCACAATTTTATATTTTCAATTGTTTTTTAAATCAACGTTTCCATATGAATTTTCGAATGAAACGCGACGTACGCGAGTCCTCGATAAAATTTTAATGCCAATACGAGATTGTTTCAAGAATGAAATAAAACGAGCTCGCTCGTGCGGAGAAACGCGACCTTAAAATGTGTTGAGTCTCAACGCTCTTTTATGTCCCAAGGAAAACGACATTGCTGATCATTTTTCCAATTGTTCCGTATGTGTTGCAAAAAAAATGTTTACAAAGTGAGAAAGAGAGACAGAGAGATTCGTGTATCGTCGAGGAACTTCATATACCGTGCCAACAATTCGAAACTCTTGCGTTTTTGCAAGAAGAGAGCTCGCCTGTGCAATGTTCTTGAATTTCATCAAAACTATATAACTAACTTTTACCAACACAATTCTTCACCGTATGAAAAAAAAAATTATTAAATATTCCTTCATTTAAAAAAAAAAAAAAAAATTTACGTCGTAGTTTATGATTTTTATATTCAACTTTCCGTTGATCAATAAATCAATGTTTTTGCAATAAAAACAGAATGAAAACTTTTTTTTTCATAATTTACCGATTTATATATTCACAAGACCCGATAAATCTCTAAATTCCATTTTGCCCCACTGTTCCATTTTGCCCCCCCCCCCCAGAATAAGTTGTAGGCGGTATTATATTCCGATAAATTGTTTACTCTGGGAAAAACAAGCGAAAAATTCACTTTTTCATTATTTTTTTGACTTTAAAATTTCTCATTTTATTAAAAAAAGTCTCATAAATGAAAAACACTAATTACAAATTTGAAAAATAACTCCACAATGAAGAGAATGAGCGGTGGCTGGGAAGCCAGCTTCGAGTGGAAAAAAAGTTACAGTAATTTTCGTGAATTTGTTAAAATTCAAAAATTTTGTAGATTTCAATTTTTTACTCATTGCTCATCTACTTAGCGCCAAAAATCTGAAGCGATAAAAAAATTGTGTTACTGACAAACGTTGTTGACACAAAATAGCATGGAAATTAATTGTTGACACTAATTTCAAGGGGATAACAAGTAAGAAAGAAAAAAATGATCGCTGTGGAGTTTTCTGATGAGAGTACGTGCTCGAGGGCCGCACATCGATCGAATGCGGGACACACAATAGTTGTTCCAAAAGACCGACAAGTTATTATTTAACTCGCGTTTTGTTGCTGACGATTTTAACATCGATATGTTTTTTTAAATCGATACCTAGGGGAACATGGGGCAAAATGGACCCCTGGGGCAAAGCAAAAAATATATTTTCAGGGCGAAGTGGGCTCCCTCAAAAATGAAGGAAAGTCAAATTTTCTTCGAATTTGATCTTCCTTCATTTTTAGGAGAGTCCACTTTGCCCGAAAAATAAAAAAAAAATTTGGGTAGTCCACTTTGCCCCACGGGTCCATTTTGCCCCATGTTCCCCTATATAGTCGGTAAAAAATAAATTCAATTACACGCTGTACATGAAATCAATATGAATAAAAATTTTCTACAATAATTCTTTCACGATTGATTTTCCGATCAAGACACGTTGTGGATCTTGAAAAAAATTCATTCGGTAGTCACGTACTGAAGTTTCAAGAGTTATGCACGACATGATATTCCTTTAGGAATCCGAAGGTAACACATACGTGAAAGGCTTTTTAATTTAATTTCGTTCGAATCGAACTCGTCGTGCGCGACAACGATTATTCAATGTCTCGTATATATATACTCGCGTGTTATTGCATTTAGTAAAGTTGAGAATTAACGATATGAAACTTTGATAAATAAGAGAAATTATCGAGACGAGCAATTTCAATAAATAAACAGCTTCCAATGGACGTTTTGTATCCATTGGACGTCCATGTCCATCGTTAAGATTTGATGACCATAGAGAACGTAGATATAAATTTTGTCAAAGATGTAAATAGTGTGGGTGGTGTCGAAAGAAAAATGAATAAATTATAACGAAACATTGGTATTTTATTTTAAAAAACTATTAAAATGCAAAGTTTCTTATTATTATTTCAATTTCTTGATATTACGCCATGGTATGACTTACATTTTCCCATTTATTTTATTTGTGAATTTTTTTCAAAATTTTTCAAAGAACAACAAAAACGTTGGGTGAAAAGTTATTTATAACCGTACGATCATGAGCCTCGAAGCTCAACTACGAAAACTTCTTTTTTTTCTTCATGTGTATTTTTGTATTTCTATTTTTACATAAAATCCCATTTATTTGCAGTGAATTGTAAGCTTCTCGAGCAAAAATTAAAAACGCGTGGGCAACACGAATTTTCTATAAATTTATTAGACTCTAAAAAAAAAAAAAAAAAAAAAAATCTAAAATAAATGTGAACGATAAAAGATTTGATAAAAAAATATGTTAATCGTGGAATCATTGTTTTGAACTTTTCAGCAAACAATAAATAGTACACCTGTCAACTGTCAATCAAATATTTATTTTTCATTTTAATCGATATTACGAAATATGTTTCCATATTAAAAATTGGGTCATTGATAAGTATTCGACCTACTGGTAATTTACGAAAATAGTCAAACGAATAAAGTGGATGTTACCAACAAAAATTGAAGCTTCTGTTCAGTGCGTGACAATCGAGGTCACGAGTAATGGCAATGAGCCAAGAACCCATGAAAATCCGTAGATCCTCACACACACATACTTGTGTTTCTAAGGCACACGTAACTTTTAGTTACGAGACGAAGAAAACGTGCAGATCCAAGTAAACTCCGTCGTTCTTCCTCGTATTTTTTGATAGTTATTTTCGTGATGTTATCACCGACGAAAAACGTGTACAAATATATTTATAATATTCTTCTCATCGATACGAACACAAAATGCTTTGTGAATGTTTTTCATTTACATAAAAAAAAAAAAAAAAAAACCTTATCATTTTACGTCTACGTTTATTATAAAATGTCTCGATATGATAATTAATAATAAAAACAGAAAAAACGACAAGAAAAACCATTCATTTCGATTTCTTTTTTTTTACATCAAGTTTTCAGATAAGAAAAAATCTAAATAGATAAAAAATCGAGGTTGGATTTAAAAGAACTTGATCGAAGGTACAATTCTGCTTAGTGTTTTATCTCCAACTCAGAAAATTGATTTAAAAAAAAATATATCAATGAAGCAAAGAAGTTTATTTTGCAGAATGTCACAAAATCGTGTCATGAAATAATTTTAAATAAACAAACGTAACTCTGTCGGATGGCTTTGTATGCAAATTTCGAGCACGGATTTTGAAAGCTGATAAAATTTCGCGTCGGATATGATTATTCCCGATTTTTAGCAGAATAGGTTTCATGGGAGGAACAGCTGTTGAAAAATGGGTAAAAAAAAGTGTCCGGTTGGGACTTATTGAGTTATAATTAAATAAATTTCATTTTTTTGAAGTATTTTTCACGAGATAATTGCACGTGGATGAATTTTACACAAAATACTGATTCTCCAGTGTTTCGAGTGTCGTGTACTTTTGTTTAAGGTTGTAAAAGAGCGGAGGAAACACCTTAAGTAGGTGAGAAAAGAAACACTTCCTTTTCTCGATGACAGAGATCGTTTCGCCTTTTCTTTTTATCTCCTTCTGAGTATTCAGCATACATTTCTCAAGTACATCAGGAATAATTAAGAGAAAGGAACAAAGTCAAAGCGATGGGGAGGGGAAGGTGGGGCAATATGGTCATGAAACGAGATCACAATGCAATCACATCGAGGAAAAGATATTCGAGGAAGGAGACGATTAAGATGGTTACAAAACCACGTTTTTTTTTCTCCCAGACCGATGTGTCGAGTACTGAAGGAGATGAGTTGGATTTTTTTTTTTTTTTTCGTCGAAAGGCGAGCAAGTACTTTTTGTTTCTTAATTCCAAGTTCCGTTGGAGAACGTTGTACAAAACTGGCAATTAAAAAAACACATTTTGGCTAATTGGTTCAGTTGCACGTTCCCTTCTTTCTCCAGCTTCGTCGACGAATCATTCACCGAAGCAATTTAATGCTCCTGTCATATAGAAACAAATTTGTGTGTGTGTGAGAATTGAAAATTGAACTGCAGCTTTACACAAGACTCGATGAAACATCGAGAGCTTATTCGAAACGCTTTTATCCATCACTCGCCACCCTTTATTAGGATATTGCTTGAAATACCCTACGGGCAACGCGTCGACTCTGTCACCCTCACATGTTTTTCATGTACCGGAAAAATCAGCTCGAAAATAACGGACGTTGCAATCCGATGAGATTTAATGGGTTTTTTATAAAAATGTATGGGGAATTCTGGTCACATGAGGTTTTGGATAAAAATCACCATTTGACTGTGTCTCGAAATTAAACTTATTTTTTTCATTCAACCGTTTTTTCATGAAATAACAATTTTTGAATAGTTAATCGAAGATTGTGTCGAACAAGAGCCAGAAGCTTCGGTCTCATTTGGCTTCTGTCTTCACGATTTTTTTTCAAACGACTGCATCCTTCGTCCTTGAACCTGCGAACGACAGCTACGTACGGACGAGGACAGGAGGAGAATATTCAAGAATCGTTTTCACGGCAAACGCGTCTCAAAGCTGTGGGTGTTGATACGAATATTTTTCTGATGGTTGACAAGTCGAGCGACCAAATTGTCTGAACGCGTAAAGGGAATCCGATCCTCATAAATTCTAACATTATATTGAATTTCAATTTTTTTTTCTCTCTCATACAAGACCACGTTGAGGGGAGACCGGGGAAAATGGAATATTGGGGGAAAATTACATATTGGGGTAAAATGGACCAGGACTTCGAAGTAAAATCGAAGAAATATCATCAATAATTATTATTATTGTTATTTTTTTTTTTTAATCGGAGTCTCATTCAATTCCTCTGTCTTCTCTAAAGACTCTCTCTCTTTCTCTACCCTCCGATAATTTTTTTCCATCTATTATCGATTCCATATTGTTGTAGTCCAAAGTCACGAAATACGACTGTTAAATTATCGATGTGGGGAAACGGTACCTGCCAGAGAAAAAGAGGTCGAGACACGAGATTGAAAATTGTCAAAAGTTCCTTGGCTCGATCGACCTTTTGCCAAAAGTGCATGCCAGACTATCAATCTGTCTATACCAATTCGATAAAAAAAAAAACTGTATCGTAAACGAGAAAAAAAAATTAAAGCTGAACGATAAAAAAAGAAATACTCGGAGGTTGAAAAAAAATGATTAAATTTACAGAAAAAAACTTGTATTTTTCGAATCACGATCCAAAACGTCGTGTAAATTTTGAAAAACACTTAATAGAATCTTTTTTTTTCCATTTATCTCGATTACAAAATGCGCGTTCACAGTTTCGACTCTAAATTTTTTCCCTCCCATGTCTCGGGGCTCGATTTTAAAATAAGTTCGGAACAAAATGTTTGAACGTATATTTATATATATGGGCGAACGTACATATATTGATGAACCATAACGTGCTCCCGGCTTCCAATTAAAGGCCGTTGATCGTTTTAGCGAAATCCCAGCAGAGAAACAAAACAAGCAGAAGCGAAATCGAGGAGGGGGCCATTTTGCCCCACCTGCACGAAAAGAAGACGAGCAGAAGACCGGTTCGCCGAGAATTGAAATTATTGCATGTACAGTTACAACCAAAAGCTCAACCACTTCTCAAATCACAAAAGTTAAACACGACAAGATTTTTTTTATTTTTTATCCTTTCGATTGTATAACTTTCTAAGGCTCGTGAATACTTTGAAAAAATCTTTTTTCAAGCTTTCCTCCAGGACTATGTCACATGAAAATCCGAAATAATTCACCAAAATACTTCATAATAACCGTAGAAATTTAACAAAAAGAAAAAAAATCGATTTTTCTAGTTTGTTGTTCTTGTGCAGAAATGGATTATCAAATTATTAACTTTAGAGTGTTTCAACTTTTGCGAAACAACTACCTTAAGAAATCTTGACACTTTTCGTACCTGTAAAGGGGAACTTTTGGAACAACCTGTTTACCGGTGCCCCGCAACACTCAAGATATCATCTCGATCGCCTTGTTCTTTATTCCATAATTTTTGACTCTCTCTCTCTCTCTCTCTCTCTCTCTCTCTCTCTCTCTGCTTCTACGGATGGCCCACGCGTACGTCCACAGGTGCATACGCACATATCTATAGACAAGATTCGCGCGCAAAAAAGCCACAAACATGCAATTACTGAACCGCAGAACGGGTCGGTTCGCCTGCAGGTGCGCTGTACCAGGAGTCGCGTTGAAAAGCAGCCAAAATAAATTTTGCGCATCTTCCATCGATTGACAGTCGTTTTATTTTGTAAGTAGCGAAGAAGGAACGACTTAAATAAGTAAAAAAAAATTTTTTTTAATAAATAAAATTCCATAGTACTTTCAACGTCGTATTCGAAATGCTTCTGAATTTGAGGTTAAAATCTGCTCAGATTTAAAAATTGGACATAAATTAAATGAAGTTTCGAAATATTGAGCAGTCATTTTCATTGCTTCGCGTTTTTATTTCTTAACACTTTCAATTTCATCAACTTTTTTCGAAATCATACAAAAAATAATGAATAAATAAAAATGAAAAAATACTAAAAATAATTGCCTCAAAATATTTTAACAAAATCATACACAAGAGTTTATTATTCAACTTAATCAGCTGTCAGTTTTCATTTTTTTTTGCTGCTAACTACTTTCCATTTTTTTAAATTCTCTTCTGGTTGATTTATTTTCTTGATAAATATTCAATGACAAAAACACTATAAAACGAAATAAAAAATAAAAAAATCGAAAAATGTAAGAAAAAAAAAAAAAATTTTATAAAAAAACTTAAAACTGATCAACAATTTGTGGTTTTAATTACAATCTTTACACAAGATTTCATCAACTCAGACGTTTCATTTCTCGGTCAGCGAAGAATGATAATTATTAGCAAAAAAAAAAAAAAATCGTGAATGTGTACGTAAAGCAATCGTGTCAAGGATGCATGTGGTGTTCTTCTGCCACCAGCCTGTCCCTCATTTTGGATTGAACTCGTTATATTTGTGTCTACGTATGTTGCGAGTTCTCATTCCCTCAAATTTACGGTATATTTGGTTCCATAACTACACTGTCTGGATTCAACTTGCCCAAAATAGAAGTCGAAACATTTGCCAAGAGAGCAATGCGCTATGCAGAGAGTTTAAAGTCGAGAAAGCAGAGTGATGGAAAACGACGATTAACAGATTTGAATCATTGAGAGAATTGTTTTCTTGAATTCTCAATAGTTACGACGATTAAAAATTCATTTTGAAATATTTATCTACGAATATTTCAACTAATCATAAGAATTATGAACTCGTTAAATCAACGATTTCACTGTTACAAAAATGATAATAAATTTTCATCTTTTCCATCGATGTTTTTTCTGCAAAAATTCTTCAATTCTCCATTCTTGGAGTTCGAATGCTGATAATTGTTTTTGGGTCATTTTAATTATCATAATTCGAAGAAATATTGAATAAAAGAGAAAAAAATATTAACATCGATGTCATTTGACACTATTTTCACCTAAAGAGGGGCAAAATGGACCAGCACTTTTTGATATAAAGAATCACTTTTTGTCGACTGGAATAACGATCCTCATCGAGTTTCATTATTTATAATAAATGGGTCTTCATTATGTTTTGTTTCGTTTTTTTTTTTTTTTTTCAAGTTTCGTTCGAAAATCTACGACAACTGTCTGACGTATCGAATTTTTAAATGAAAAAAAAAAAATTGATTTTTTCCTCTGCATTGGTGTGTCGTTAAAAACCCTCAAATCTGTGATTTTTCACGTGATGAATTTTTCGCTTCGGTATCAATTTTTTTCTGATCTCTTCATATGGAGACTGATTTGATCGTTGAATACATAGAAATTATTGGGTTTCGATGATTAAAAGTTATGCGTGCGACTGAAATATTATAATTTCCTGTCAAAACAAAATCAAAATAAGAAAAATCGTCATGGCATTCAAAAGCTTCGAGCGAAGGGTTTAATTTTGAGTTTTTTGGTGATTTCTATGGAGTAAAGACGAACACCTGGTTTTCAACGTATCGCGAGTGTTGCTGAGATTGGGCACGCCAACTTTGTGGTCCCAGAGGCAAGAAAATAAGTAAAGAAAAGAAGAAAAAAAAAAAAAAGTCCCTTAAAGCCTGAACGAAGTAGGAAGAAATGGCGAGACGCCGAAGGGATCAGAACGAAGAGAAAATAAAAATTTCCAAACCCGTTGAACCGGGTGCGAGCTCATGAGGTTTTGCCTCTCGAATCTCGAGAGAAATAACCAACGAATGAGACGAGCCCGAGCATCGAGATAAACCGAGAACTGACGTTAAAAAAAAAAAAAAAAAAAAAAAAAAAAATTTAAAAAAAAAAACGGCACGAGAATCTCTCTTCTCACTCTATCTTTGCGGTTACGATACATCGAAAACTTCCTTGACTTGTTTTAGCAACGTAAACATACAACTTTACAAGGAAGATGTGAAAAAAAAAATAAAAAATATTTCGTAGCCACAGAAATTCAAGGTATTGCAAAATATTGACAGATTCGTAAACACCGAGCGTGTATGTGTTTAATTTACGAAAATAATTACTCGACTTTTTATCACGTGGAAGTGAGAAATCTTTATGAACAAACAAAATATTTTTATTTCACGAAATGAAAAAGTATTTTTTTTTTTTAATTTTTATTATTTAGTCTTCCAATAATCAGGGAAGAATAATTTTCAAAATAAATATTCAATGATTCATTATTTTTATAATTTATAGTAAATATTAGTTAAAAAATTTTTACTTTAATTATTATTTTACTAAATTACTTAAATTATTATTTCGTGTAAAATGTAACAATTTTTTTGACAATGTGGAACAATTGAGTGTGCAAAAAATTCCGATTAAATAAACGTTTTGAATCGACTTTCTTGAGAAAAAAATCGTTTTGTGGCATTGAATAATGGAATATATGGAAAAATGAAAACAGAGGAAAAATGACGAAGGCGGTTTCGATCGAAAAGTTTATAAGCCACAAATAAATCTATCAAGCACAGTGTGGTATATTTAAAGTACATGCGATTGAGAAAAACGGAATGTATGGGGGAAGCGAAATATTTTCTCGTCGATCGCAGAACCGATATTTGGAGGATGATGGCAATTTGCCAAGCATGCTGCATCCTTGTCTTTGCAATTCGATTATTTTCTCTCTCTCTCTCTTTCTCTCTCTCTTTCTCTTTCTCTCTCTCTCTCTCTCTCTCTCTCTCTCTCTCTCTCTCTCTCTCTCTCTCTCTCTCTCTCTTTCTCTCTTTCTCCTTTTTTTCTTTTTTCCTCTTCCTCGTATTCCCTATTCGCATTTATGGTTCAAGTTCCAACCCAACGTATTGTGAATCTCGAAAAATGTATTGGCACTAAAATCCTTCTCGTGCTGTCTTCCTCCACCGATAAATAAGAGAGATGAATTGTGATTTATAGAACTCGGAGTATTTTTTATTTATTTATTTTTCCATGTACTTTCCACTCCGATATTTTTCTTTTCCCCGAAGAGTAATACGCGCGCGATACGTATAATCATTGCAAACTTTTATCCACAGCCATGAAAATCTTAAATTATACTCTCAAGTAAATGAAATTATCATTTTCCAGGAATAATTTCTTAATTTCGATATACTTTTATCATCACTTATTTTCAACTAATATCAATCTTCGTCAGACATTTTTTTCTATTACAATAAAAACATCGATTTTTTTTTTTTTTTTACAAAATATAACAAAAGTTGATCGTTATTTGGAAAAATAAATATTAAAACTAAGGCCAAGTTTTTTTTTTCGTTTCCTCAGTCATTTCAATAAATTTTTCTGTCACGTGAGCTTTTAGTTTCGTATTCCTCATGCAAAATCCCCTCACTCGAAGTAAATTGTTGGAATTATTCGTAAAAATAAAACAATTAGGGGAACGTGGGGCAAAATGGACCCCTGGGGCAAAGCGGACAATCCAAAAAAATTTATCTTTGGGGCAAAGTGAGCTCTCTCAAAAATGAAGGAAAGTGAAATTTTTCTTCGAATTTGATCTTCCTTCATTTTTGGGAGAGCTCACTTTGCCCCAAAGATAAATTTTTTTGGATTGTCCGCTTTGCCCCAGGGGTCCACTTTGCCCCACGTTCCCCTAATTGTTGAAATATGTCAAATGATGAATAATTTTGTGTTTCTTTTTTTTTTTCATAAAATAAAGGAAACTCTTGGAAATAAAAAAATAATAATAATAAAGAAATAAAAAGCATTTTGGTTTAATAAAAATAAATAAATATTGCATGTAAGATATAATCAAGTAAATAATGAGATTCCGGTATCGCTGAGGAGAGACATTCCTACTATTAAGTTGAATTAATTAATATTAATTCATATCGCGTGTTAAAGTAGCGTTTTAACTAACGAGAAAAAAACTTGCGCATCAGAAATGACCAGCCCTTCGTGAGAGTTAACCTCTGTCTCGTAATAAAAAGAACGAGGTGTCTATTCCGTACACACGTACCTTAACAACAATTCCCACGAGGTAATGAGAAAAACAGGGCAAAGCTCGAGTTAGTATAGATGGCCATAGAGTTTGCGAGTTTATTCGAAACTCGACAGTAGCTTCGTATCGAGAGAAGACAAAAGATCGTGAAATTCTATTATTATTATTACTTTTTTATCATCTTTTCTCTCAAATCCTGTCTAAAGGACATTGAAATACGAAAAAGTGAAAAAATCAGTCAAAAAAAGTCATCAAAATCAAGACAACGTGAGGATGACGTTTCTTCGAAACTCGACAGTTGCTTCGTATGGAGAAAAGACAAAAGATCGTGAAATTGTATAATTTTATTCATTTTTTATCTTCTTTTCCCTCGAATCTTGTCTAAAGGACATTTAGATACGAAAGAAAGTGAAAAAATCAGTCAAAAAAAGTCATTAAAGTCAAGACAACGTGAGGATGACGTTTCTTCGAAACTCGACAGTTGCTTCGTATGGAGAAAAGACAAAAGATCGTGAAATTGTATAATTTTATTCATTTTTTATCTTCTTTTCCCTCGAATCCTGTCTAAAGGACATTTAGATACTAAAAAGTGAAAAAATCAGTCAAAAGGAATCATTAAAATCAAGACAACGTGAGAATGACGTTTCTTCGAAACTCGACAGTTGCTTCGTATCGAGAGAAGACAAAAGATCGGAAAATTGTATAATTTTATTCATTTTTTATCTTCTTTTCCCTCGAATCCTGTCTAAAGGACATTTAGATACGAAAAAGTGAAAAAATCAGTCAAAAAAAGTCATCAAAATCAAGACAACGTGAGGATGACGTTTCTTCGAAACTCGACAGTTGCTTCGTATGGAGAAAAGACAAAAGATCGTGAAATTGTATAATTTTATTCATTTTTTATCTTCTTTTCCCTCGAATCCTGTCTAAAGGACATTTAGATACGAAAGAAAGTGAAAAAATCAGTCAAAAAAAAGTCATCAAAATCAAGACAACGTGAGGATGACGTTTCTTCGAAACTCGACAGTTGCTTCGTATCGAGAAAAGACAAAAGATCGTGAAATTGTATAATAATAATTATATTTTTTCATCTTTTTCCTCAAATCTTGTTTAAAGAACATTGAGACACGAAAGAGAGTGAAAAAATCAAGCAAAAAAAAAAGGAAAAAAAGGTTATCAAAATCAAGAAAAAATGACGATGACGTTTGACGATTTCGAGAAGGTTTTTCGTGCGACCGTCCAAGAGCCGATTCCTTCGATTTTTTTAAATCGTAGTATCGATTGGCAGGATCACCGTTTCAACGAGATGCGATCGATAGTTGATTTGACGATTCTTATTGTCAGTACGTTTCTCAACGTTTGTCTTTTCGTCGCAATATTGTCAAAAAGAAAATTGTACAATTCTGTGAGTTGTTACGTAATAAGTTTGACGATATCTAATTTTGTGGTTCTTCTAAATGTTCTCGACGACGTACTCAAATATTGGTTCGATATCGAATTCGAACCTGATCTCGATTTCATTGGGAGAGTCAGCCTGCACTCGTCCTCGTTGACCCTCGTGACCTTCACTCTTGACAGATTCATCGCTTTTTGTCGCATCGACTCCGAGTGGCACGCAATTGCCGCTAAAACTACAACTGCTGTCAAAGCTATTCTCGTCATTTGGTCCTACGCCTCAATCGCATCCGCCCTCGAACTCAATCTTTACGAACATTTTCGTACGCGAACTGTCATTAATATTTTTTGCTGGTCCACCGCAATGTACGTTCTTCTTCCAACGCTCATTATTCTCGGACTTGATTTTATTCTTGCACTTGAACTCTTGGAATATCGAGAAGTCGTTACGATCAAATGGAGTCCCCGAGATTTGGAGAGTCTTCGACTTTTGAGTACGTTTCATTATTATTATTCCCATTGTTCGTTATTTCCGATGAATTTCGTAAAAAGTTTTTTCGATTTTATAAAAAAAAAATGCACATTCGATCATTTTTATTTCACAATTAAAATTTTATTTTTATTCATCAATACTATTTTTTTTTTAATTCAATTTGGAAAAAAAAAAACAAAATTCATCGTTCGATAGTGTCATTTCATGTGGTGGAAATTTTTTGTCGAAAATTTTGATGTGAATTTTTGATACGTGTGAGAAAAAAAAATCATTTCTCGGTTGTAACTCGAATTTGAGACAAAAATTTGGCGAAAATTACAAAAATTAAGTGTTGGTTAGAATTTTGACACTTTTACGTTACGTTGAAATCTTATTTTATTAGATTTTATGAAAAAAAAAAGTATAATTTCTTGGAATTTAGTGTAAAAAGAAAAAAGTATTTACAAGCAATAAAAAAATTCATTAAACTCAACAACGTTGAGTTGTTGAAAATTTTATCGATTAAATTAAAATCTGTAATCAATTAAGTTCCGAGTCAAAATATTCAGCACGTTTAATAAGAATTAAAATAATTGAAATAATTAATTATTAAAAGTATAATTAAACAAATAATTAAAAAGAATGAATCATTAAAATAATAATCATTATTATTATTATTAAAGGAATTAAATAAATTAAAATAATTAATTGAAAGGAATGCAGAGATTTGAGAGCCTCGTTATTAAGCCTCTTAAAGATAATACTGTTCTCTTTCTTTTTTTTTTAGTCAGCCTCACGGTTGGATTTTACGTTACAATGGTCCCTCAGAGAATCGCAACGATATTATTCTACAAGGAGCCGCAGATCTGTTGCTCTCCGATGACCATGAACATATGTTACTACCTCGTCAAAGTTTCTACAATAACAATTCCAATTATTTGCATCGTTGTGTTAAAAAATCTTAGAAATGCATTGCTGGTAAGAAAAAATGCAATTGTCTGTCCAGAAATTTAGCAAAATAATGGTTCAATTATTTTTCATAGAAAATAAGTTTGAAAAATCGATAGTATTCTTGAAAAAAAATTAAAGAATATTTAAAAAATTAAAAAACTGTATAAGAAATCGTCGAATAAAAAATTCTGAGCTAAAATCGTCAAAATTTTCATTTTTTTCAATTTCAGTCCATTGACAAACGTGGAAAGTGAAATAAAAAAAATTTGTCCTATTTTTTCGATGAAAAAAAAAAAAAGCTGTATAAGGAATTGTTGAATAAATCAATTCTGAGCTGCAATCGTCAAAATTTCATTTTTTTTAAATTTCAGTCCATTGACAAACGTGAAAAGTGAGATAAAAAAATTGTTTACTATTTTTTCGATGGAAAAAAAAAAAACTGTATAAGAAATTGTTGAATAAATAAATTCTGAGCTGCAATTGTCAAATTGCATTAAAACTGAAGCGTAAGATTATTTTTGTTCCTAGCAAAAAGTCTGTTTTTTTTTTCGTAAAAAAAAAAAAAAGGGCTACAAAGTTTGACGTATGGTTTCAGGAAATAGTGTTTTGTCGTCGATGACGTTGAGGCCACGAGTTCGACGAGAAAATAAAGAAGTTTAACGGATTAAGGGCGTCTGTGTTTGTCGATAAATCGAGCTGGTCAGTGTTGAAAAGCAAAAGACAGATTTATTTGTTATTTGGAAGGGAGAGAAAATATAAATTTATGTGTTTAAACGAAGAAGCTGTGGAGTCGAGTCTGCTTGCAAGAACAGGAAGTCGTTGAACTGTTCGTACACCTCTAAACTTTGTACGTACAACAACGAGTAGGGGAACATGGGGCAAAATGGACCCCTGGAGCAAAGCAGGCTATCCAAAAATGTTTACTTTTGGGGCAAAGTGAGCTCTCCTAAAAATGAAGCAAGATCAAATTCGAAGAAAAGTTTGACTTTCCTTCATTTTTGGAAGAGCCCAATTTGCCCCAAAAGCAAATTTTTTTGGATAGCCCGTTTTGCCCCAGGGGTCCATTTTGCCCCATGTTCCCCTATATTGCGAGGATATACATCCATATAAAATATACGTTATAAGACGATAACTTGACTCCATGTATATAAACGTCTGCTACACTAAACTACAAAAGAAAATTATCGTTTACAAATTTTTTGTGCGCGTGTGTCTGTCTTCACATTAATAAATATAAACATACATTATATCGTACGTACACGAGCGATCAAGCGGAAAAACGAAAACATAAATGAAGCGAAGCTCTACCGATGCATTGAAAAAGAAAAAAGAAAAAAAACTTGAAAAAAAGTATTCAACCATTTTGCATGAGAGTTCAACGAAATTTCGATCGCCAATTTATTTGTAATCACAGTTACAGTCACGAGCAAAAATTAATTGTCTGGTTAATTGTCAAAAACTTGCAAAATAACGTAAAAATGTTAATTTTCATATTTTATAAAAATTTTAAAACGTATAAACATTTGGAGAAAAATTTGAGAAGTTTAGAGTTTGAGAAATAATGAATTTTTTCATGTGTAACACTCGAAGGTTATTTTTCATTTTTATATATATTTTTTTTTATTATTTTTGGTTATTTTGTGCAAAAACTTTGTCGAATGTTTTTTCTGTATTTTAGAAGAAAATGTTTAAACGATCTGTTGGCAAAAAGCCTTTAGGTTGAGAGTCACGCGAAACATGTATTTTTCTAATTAGTTTGAAATTTATTCGAAAACGATTTAATGGATTAGACACGTCGTGAGAACGAAAAAATTCTTTGCCCAAGGGTCATTTAACTCGATGTTTTTCTTGCGTATATAAAAAATATATAAAGTTATATGGTTGCCATATAAATAAAAAGTCGTACGTAATGGTTTCGTTTGCACGTAAAATAAAAAGACTTCGTTCACTACAAAGTGTAAAAACCTTTATGTATTTTTATTTCTGAGTTCTGATCGTAAATTCAAAATTCTAACTGACCTCGTTGCTCTGTAATTTTTATTTATTTTTTTCGATCTCTTTTTAACCTTTTTTCTCTAATTAACTACCATCGAGAGATATTTTCTATAAAGTGTGAGTGTGTGTACGTTTGTGTGAATTTATTTGAATGTGTGGGAAAAAAAACGAAAACAAAACAGCTGTACGTACTCTAGTAGCTTTTTGTCCAGAGCTGCGAAAATATTTGAACAAGTGGAAACGAAGGAAAAGTTATAAATAGATATATAGATATATATGTATATAAAACCACGTGAATGTAATAAAATTCGAAATAACGAATGTCGTAGCGAGTGTTCGTTCGTCTTCCAAACTGATTGTGCCTGCAACGAGAAATTTTACGAGACACCAAATTACTGTACGCGCCATCGTATAATATTGATAGTGTTCGATGAATTTGAAAAAAAAAACTCATCATTTCGAACATCCATCATCGTTAAATTCGTTCGATATCGTCATATTTGACTCAGTGCAATAAATTGGACAATTAAAAAGGGATTTTCGTTTAAGAAGTAATTTAATAATTATTTTATTGCAATAATAATTCGAATAAAATAATAAAATAATGTGATGATTAAACTTCATTAATTTCGAATGAAATTCTATGGAAGATAATCTCAGTGAATATTTGTAATTGTTGTGATTTCTGATGCCCTTGAAGAATTCTTTGAGTTGTTGAAGAATTTATTTTTTTTTTTCTTAAGATTTGCTATCGAGGATAATTATTATTTGAGGAGCAAAGAAAAAAATCTTAAAGAAATCTGGATGACTCATGACAGAGTCGAGTTGAAAAAAAAAAAAAAAAACAATAATTTCTGATTTCTCATTGCTCTTTTCACATTCTCGATTGTTTACATCGATTGTTACATTCTCGTAATAATAATAATAATTGTAAAATGCATACAAAATTTATTGCATTCCGAAATCTCGACTCTTTCAATGAATTAATTAATTAATAAACTAAACAATTAGAATCCTTTCCAATATTTCGATTGGATCAACTCCTCAAGGTCAAGCAAACCATGCAACTAAATCATTCTTCAAATTTCTTCGTCCTATCGATCACCATCTGATCATTTTCAAAACCAAAGGAAATTGGGGTCAAAATGAACCAAAATCGAGCATAAAAAATAACGACTACGTTTTTTTTCATGTTTGACATTTTTATCCATAAAATCGATAAATAAAAAAATACATCCAATCGACCAAAAAGTGTTATTGACATCGTAAAAAAATATTCAACCAACAGTTAATTATGAATTTTTCAATTTAAATATCTATTTAATTTCAACAAAAGAAAACTCTCACGTGTTCGTCTGATAAGAAATCATTAATCGTATTGCTTATTACTTTTTTGTTTTTTTTTTTTTACGACAAATTGTCTTCTTTCAATAAAAATGAAATCTATTTTTCTGACGTCTTTGTGGAACGATTTACAACGGGGTTTCCTCAATCATTGGAGCTGTCTTCATTCAAAGAATTTTGCTCGTTTCTGTAGGGGGAACATGGGGCAAAATGGACCCCTGGAGCAAAGCGGGTAATCGAAAAATTTTTATCTTTGGGGCAAAGTGGGCTCTCCCAAAAATGAAGGAAGATGAAATTCGAAGAAAAATTTGACTTTCCTTCATTTTTGGGAGAGCCCACTTTGCCCCAAAGATAAAAAATTTAGGATTGTCCACTTTGCCCCAGGGGTCCATTTTGCCCCATGTTCCCCTATAACTGTGCACATAAGTATAATGCGCATATAATAAGCTTATTCGGTATGGAAAGTAACTCGTAAATACGTTCGTGTGACTGTACTGGAGTTTGCTTTGAGATGCCTAGAGATAGGAAACTTTTCAACGAGTTATCAGAACGTTCATTTAACTTTTATGCTTTTGAAGATGAAATAACGTCGCGCATAAGAATCGACTAATGAGATTTATAAATGTCACTGTTTCATTAAAATAATAAGCTTGAAAAATAAAAATAAAAAGAATTTTAGAAAATAGAACTGAAAACAGTGACGTACAAAAAGTTTTATTTGAGCTTTCAACGATTTTTAAATAAGGAAAATAATAAGGAAATAAAATACCATAATCTCTGGGATCGAGAAAAAGTTTTGAAAAATAAAAAAATATTGAAAAAAGACGTTCGAATAATTAGAAACGATACGACAAGCAAATTGCGAGTATATTTTGTTACAAAGTTGTTTATTATTTTCAACAATCTCTTGTCAAAGTGAATTTTATGAAAAAAAAATAAAAAACGAAGAAAAATTCACTGAAGCAATAATTCAGTAATAATTTCAGCTGAAACAGAAACTAAAAAAAAAAAAAAATATATATTATTTCGAAAATCTTTCAAGAGAACTCAAAATAATAGAACACGAAGAGAAAATCGACTTCAAAAATGACAAAAATTCGCAAAAAAAAAGTTTATAATTTTCTATAAAATTAAACAATATTTTTATTTTTCATTTTTCATATTCTTTCGCACAAATAAATTATTTGTGATGGAGAAAGAGGGAGAGAAAGAGAAAGAAGAATTGAAAAGGAATTGAAAAATGGCAAAATAACAACCCGTAGATTTTGCGGTAGGTTTGAACAGCAAAGGGGAAGGACGCGAACGGAATGAAAACGTGGGTGGCCGTCTCCCGGTCCAAGAAGCTTCAAGCTTCTCTCAGTTTATCGTACTAAAGAATATTCACGGTACACAGTTTGCATATATCTACACATTCATTCACACAAACACACACAAACACTGAGAGAAAGAGAGAAAAAGAGAAAGAGAGAAAGAAAGAAAGAGAGAGAGAGAGAGAGAGAGAGAGAGAGAGAAGAGAGAGAGAGATTGAATACTCGGAGTCTATTGCCCACGGGTTTGCAGGGGTAAGTAAAGAGTCCGTGGTCTTTGGTCTACTTGAAGTCGCCTCGATATATATATATATATTGCGACAGGAGTGATTCAACATTGTCCCATCGCGACTGGGTAAGCAAAGTGGGCCGAAGACTGCAAAGATCTCAGACAGGACGATAATGTTTAAAATTAGAGGTAAAACGCACTTAAAGTCATTTTTTTCGAAAGTTTAATTACTATTTTTTCAATATTTTTTTCAAATTAATTATTGCAATCCAAAGATTCTTAAAAACGTGTTTTTTTTCACGAAATATTTGACAAAAAGTGGAAAAAGAATCCGTCGAGTTTTCTTAGATTTGAAATTTTTATAATTGTTTTTTATTTCGAAATTTTTTGGGGCTTTGGAAAAAAAAAAAAAAAAAAAGTAACATTTATGTGACAGATTGAAAAATTAAAGATTTTTGTGTTCTAAATTTTTTTTAAACTTCTTAATTGAGGGAGAAGGTTTCAGACTTTTTTGAGGCCACTCAACAGTCACGAAATTATTCGTTTATGTTAATACAACCATCGTCTAGAGTCCCGTCCTTTTTTAGACTCGAAACGGAATAGTGGGAGAGAGAAGGAAAATGGAAAAAAAAGATAGTGAAATAGAAAATTAAACGATCGAACCCATGAAATGGAAATCTCGGCGGACAAGGGAATTTCAATTGCCTCGATGTTTAGTCGTTTTCGAAACCGCCTGCAACACCTTCTTATCACGATATCGATCTGACCTCGTCGTGATAAAATCTTCGTGTTTAGGGACGTTAAAAAAAATGGAAAAGTTCATTCTTACGTGTGCAAAAGTTTGCACGTATTCTCAAACAATCGATAAATCCGTGTACAAAATTTCATAAATAAAACTCGAAAAGTTTCGAATTTATTCTAACCTCAAAAACTTTTTCGAAAAAAAAAAAAATTCTAAACAAAAATATAAATAATCATTATAAAATAAATAAACAAACTTAATATTAATAATCGGAATACAAAAAATCATCATTCTTATTATTTTCACTATAAATATTATAACAATGTTCTAATAATTTCGTTAAATTTCATTGTCATTTAACAACAACAACAAAAAGTTTGAAAAAGTTGATTATTACTCACAGCCCAATACGGTAAAAGTTTCAAAAAAAAAAAAAAAAAGAAGAAAAAAAATCGATATTTTTGATTGACGAAGAATTGCTGAATTGAATGACTACACAACACATTGTTCAAGCGATGTTAAAAAATGCTAATTCGTAGCTAAATAAGCGTATGGTGTGGCATTGTTTGAGAAAGACACTAGACTTATACTTAAATTACAATGGGAAAGCGTGGGTTTTGCGAGGCCCACGCTCCAGGCAACAAAGTCTCAAGATCCTCTTGTCCGCACTCTCGAAAATTGTCTTGAGATCTCGAGCGAGAAATAGTGAAACAAAAAAAAAACATAAAAAAGGAAAAAAAAAAATTCACGGTTATAAAAGTTGGAGAGAGACACTGATTTTTTTGTTTTTATCTCATTTTTTAGCTGCAGGCTCTTCATTTGCTTAACTACTACGTGTAAATATATATATGTGTTAATTATAAAATGTTCTATTCGAGAGATAGAGCGACAGGAAGCAAATGAAACGCTCACCTATCCAATTTAATCTTTTTCGACATGTATGATTATAACTTATGTTCTTGGCGATATATATTTTTGAATGAGACACGAATTATATCACGCTATACGAGAATTATGCCTAAAAAAGCAAAAAAAGAAATGACAACTTAATAATCGACAACTGTGGCCAGCAAAAGACGATCTGGCTTCAATCCAAATAATCATCTTTTTTTTCGCTGTATCGAAAAAAAATATTTTTATCATATAACGAGAGATACTGCAGAATATTAAAAATTGTACAATTATTAAATGTCATTTTTAGAAAAATTGTGTAAAAAAAATTCTGTCGTACTTTTGACAGATGGATTTTTTGTTCAAATTATTTTTTTTTTTTTGTTCAAAAAAGGCTTTGTACTATATTTTTGTTCAAGTTGTGAAATTCGATGGAATAAAATGATTATTTTTATGGTTGAATAAATATTTTCGTATTGACTGTCATTGTAATTATGATTTTAATTATGGATGAAACCTGATAAATGAACAATTATAATTCTCGTATCGTATTTCACGAGCGAATTGATTATTCATTAGAATTGGTCAATTTAGTTTGGTTCTGTAATTTGATTTGTAGCTGAAATAACAAAAAATTGACGAAAACGAACATTAGTCATTCTTGGGATATTAATTTCTCGTGTATTTATCCACATGGCACGAATCCAACGATTGCTTCATGGGCCATATCCGCCCCATCGATCGATTATCGTGTCACAAGAGAATTTACCCAAACATATTGAATCCAAGTCTCTCATTCAACCGGATATGTGCTCCTGAAATTTATATTATTTCATCAATCCTCCAGTACACTGATTCTTGGCAAAGATCCCTTTCGTCCGGACACGTGTTTTATCGTGTGTAAATAAATTATTTGATGGCGCAGAGAAATAAGGAAATCGTTACGAAACCTCGAAGTCGAAATTCGTAGAAACGTAGAAGAATAAGAAGAACGAAGAAACAAATTTGCTTCTCGATTCATCCTCATCGAATCATAATCATAATAATAAAAAAAAAACGAGAATGTCAAGGTCAAAAATGATTGTTGACATATTTTCATCTGCCAGGAACATTATTCATCATTTTTTTAAACCTTTTTTTTCTTCGTTCGAATGAAAAAACAAGCTCGACAGTTCAAAGACTGTCACACGTAGTAAATGTCGTTCAACCGTTAGCTTTCCCAACCAGTTTGTCAAATCACTGTCCATCGAGTCCGAGAACCGGAAGCAAAAATGCAAGGAAACACCAGCATCGAAACACACTCAACTTTATGATTTTAAACTCGATATTTGTTGTTGAAATAGTTTTTGAAAAAAAAAGTCGAAAAAATCGGTGGCATAACGTGGATTTAATGGCTCGAAAGATTTAATTTGACTCAACGAACTCGAAAATCGATGTAAACATACGAAAAGTATGACAAATTGTTTGTTGCTTGTCTCTTCGTCTAAAAAATACACCTGTGAATCTCTTCGTATAATGACGTAGCATATTTTCTCGATATCCTACTCATAAATTCATCAAATCATAAGAATTAAACGTCGAGATAATAAATTTGAACCGTTTGTTGCTTTCAGATTCAATAAAATTTAAAAACTTGTTTTTATTTGATCGTTTTACTAAATTCAACTAATATTCAACGATCGAAGTAACATCAAATTTGAAAGTATCAACGAAACGATAATAATTCTACTCTGGCGTTAAATTTTTTATTTTTAAACATTGAAAAAATTATAAACGATATGCCAATAACCTTGAAATAAGCCATTGAAAGGAAAACATACGAAAATATCCCGTTAAATGGAATGTGAAAAAAAAGAGAAATCAAAAATTGTATTTTATTCTCGAGATTTGAATACATTAACGAGTTTTTTTTAGTTTTTCGTATGAAAATAAATCTACGAATGAAAAAATTGTGTGAATCGGTAATATTCCCTTTAAAACCTTTCACTTTGATGATTTCGTACAAAAACATGCAAATGATATTTTTATTTTGTAATAAAAATCGTATAGAGTTGAGAACAAAGTGATTTTAGTGGCACGAACTTTTCCAGGAAACATCGTTGATGGAAATGACGAATACAGGCAAATTGGCTAATTTTGTACCTTAAATTTTTGGTCACTCACCGTTTTCCGGTTTACGAGGTGTCTCCACGACCGGAAATTCGAATTATCCTGAGCCTTATGAGCCCGGGAGACCTTCGAAGCTTCCGGCTTGGCACGTCTCGTGTTGCTTCGTTTTTTTTGTTCGTATCTTCCACGTGGTGCTGTCTCTTTCTACGTCTTTGACACGAGTGACACAACACAGGGGTTTGTTTCGTTTTGCAGAGAGCCTTTTGCAAACGAAAAAGAAAAAGTAACGAAAACTGTACCGAACGATTGGAACGACGACGTAAACTGAAAAAGCTTCACTCGCTCTTGGACACTTTCGGGCTCTTTTCGTGCACTATTATTATTATTTGTATTTCGTACGTTAAAAAACTTCCATCACTTCGATCGAATAAATAAATCGTCGATCCAATATCCCACAAGCACTTACAAATCACTCTGACACTAAATAATATCACTGACACTTGATGCTAACGACTTTTCGTCAAGTAAATAGTATGATTAACGAACAGCCGAATCGTTATCGATGTTGCGAAGAATCCATTAGAGAGTCACGTGACACTGAAAGATTTTAGGAACGGAAATTCGGCTCGATTTAACGATATTTTTACGATGTTTATGAAAATGTCAACACAGTAAAGAACGAATTGACCGGCACTCATGTTTCGAACTGTCATTCATTCGCATTTGATCTCAGAAATGAAAACCGGCTCGACGAAAACTCCTTCGAAACTAGCGAAAAGTATTTTTTTTCGTTTTTTCGTCTTTTGATTATTAATTTTTCACTTTTTTATTACAAATCGCCCTCACTGCAGCGTCAAATGTGTTTATTATCAATGTGAATGTATGTCCGCGTGCAAACGCGTATACGGCCAGCCTCTCCACAGTGCGGCAGTCACGGCTCGACAGTCGGAGTGTACTGCCAAGTATGATACGAGAACCGCGGTAACACCGCCACAGCACACGCGACTCGTAAGCCTCCTTGGGAAGCCGCGAGATCGGGCGCAAGATGGCGACCAGGCGCGGGCCTTTCTTATTGGACAAAAACAACGCGCCGCTTTACACACCTGGTTCTCAACTTCCTTATCAACGTGTCGCGCCAAACTTTTTCTTATCGTAATACAGCGTAAAAAAACAAGCAATTTATCAGCAAAAACAACATGGACGTACAGAAGCAAATTAAATTAACAATAAAAGAATCGACCCAAATGGTTGCCGGCTGCCACCGATCACGTGTCCCCATTGCAATGAGTTTAACCTATAAACCATGTTTATAAATCTTTCATATCAACAATCAATCTTTAATTTTTCATCTTTTCATTTAATATTTAATACCATAACCCGTTTTTTCGTGGATTTGGGTAATTATTACGAAATATTATTCTTACGCTTAAGATAAAAATCTTTAACCTTGAATTCAATCGACTCAAATTTTCGACGACAAAAAGTAAGTCTAATCAGATCGAATAATATTTTCAACATCTAACTGTTGACAATCATTTTTTCAAGTCTTGACGATCGCAACAATGCGTTAATCAATTTTTTTTTCCATCTTCTGTCATAAATGCACTAGTACTTACTTCTGTAAAATCGTTTATCGCACATTTTTTTCGGCAACGAACTTCATGAGATGTCAACACCGGAACACTTGTCGATTCGACAAAACTTGGCGTCCATTTCGATCTCTGGCAATTACGTTGAAAATTTTTGTGTTTTCTGTAGAAAATCGACAAATTTTTTGTTCGTATCGTCAAACGAATTGACGATTTCTCGTAAATATCTACTTTTTTCAGAGTTTTCTCGTATCTCTCGAAAGTGTAACGTAAAAATTTCAAGAAATTGCGATGTTTAGCGAGTAAAAAAAAAAAAAAAAAAACATTTAATGGAATCTACGATGGTTTCTGTGAAAAACATAACTTACTTTATCATCGTGACGAAATAATGTGTAAACAATAAAGAAAATGAGACAAAATGGTTGTAAAATAATTTATTATGGCAAAGTTGAATGCTCTCGATATAAGAATCAAAGAGAGCAATAATGACGTAGTGTGTGTAGTTGGCCGCGTGACGGCGTCGATCGACTAACCCTCGTGGTGGCGTTCGACCCTGGGAGGAATTCAGGTAAACATAACTGCAAATTTCCGGTAGTCTCGATCCCGCTGGCTCCGCTCCTCGATCTCACTCATCTCGACGTATAAAAAAAGTAAATAAAAGAGAAAAGAGAAAAGAGAGAGAAAGGTGGAAAGGGAGAAAGAGACTGATCGACAAGTGTACGTACTACAATCTCGCGTTCAAACTCATTTCCAGCTAATACCTTATTGCGCCACACCATCATACGCTCTCCCGTCTCGCCATGGCTATGTAGGATGAACGTGATCCTGATATAAACGACTTTTTTTACCCATACAAACTAATCGCGAATCCTTCTACGCATTTGCCTCCAGGCGTTGCTTCATATGCTTCCTATTTCTTTACCTTCCTCTCTCATAAACTATAAGTAGATGCTCGCATTTCCTCATTCCCTAACCTTTCCGCATAAACACGCCCATCCTGTATATGTTTGTATTGAAAATCAACGCGTTATCCCGCCTCAGTGAGCACAGCGTGTTGTCAAAACGCTCTGCTAGTGCTTAACCTCTCTTTTTCTTTTGAACCGTCAAATTTTCATTGATCATATGTTTGTTTTCATTTATTTCAATTATATTAAAATGTTACATTTACATCTTCATTTTTTTACACTGGCAAATATAAATTTCTGAAGCTGATTGTGCTTCGAGAAAAATCAATAAATTAATCAGTTTCTCTCACGTTTTTATATAAATATAAAATCCAACTAACAATGGATTGAATTTCGTAAGGATTTTTTGTTTTTCATTATGCATTCACCAGGTAAATATAAACAGAAAGTCAGAATAAATGCATATTGAATTTTTTTTTTTTCATTTTCGTGAATAAAAAAAAATCGAATAGCTACTTCAAAGCCATCGTTTTTACCCATACGAAATAGCTGCTTTGTATGCTCTGCCACACAGTGTTTTTATTTCAAGTCTTTTGAGAGTAAACAACGCTGTGTGTTTATCTTTTTCGTTCGATTCGAGAACTAACAGATCAGAATTCAATTTCAATGAAATCTGCAAAGTATTGCAATTTTAATAATTAAATTGTACTGTAAAACAATAATTCTGTTAATTGTTGTAAAAAAAAGACAAAAAAAATCGATACACTGTGATTATAAAAAGAAAAATGGGAACTTTTGTATATTTTCATCGACGACAGTATTTTTTCAATGTCACGTTTTAACCTCGTAGGCATCGTGAGCCAAATGGCAAAATCTTTTATACTATTTTGATGGATGGATTGTTTACAGCATTAAAAAAGGCTCCAAGTAGGCCGAGATCGGAAAGATATTTATAAAAATATCGACAATTTAACGAAACTCTAAATATACGATGTTTCTGTCAAATTTTGACGTATGAGACTTTGTTGTCCGTTCGCTACGAAATCGCTAGATATTGACCTGTCTACCAAAATTAAATGACGCCCTTCCTGGCCCGCGGGTATGTCGCACCGGATCCAAAACCAATTTTCCACACGAAAAACCATTTCCTCGAGTAGAGAACGAGAGAAAGAGTGCTCTACACCATACGTTAAACGATTTGACACTCTTTGCTATGAAAATGTGTAGATTTTCGTTCAGTTTATTCGCCAATGAAAATTTCCATTTTACCATCGATCTTCGTAGTTTTAATTAATTTAATGAAATATAAAATATAGAAACCTTCAACACTGTGTTTAATTATACGTTTCAATGCCAAAACAACAACAATATTTCCATCAGTCACTTGACACATGGGTGTTTAATTGTGAAAACATTGACCCTTTCATTTGTTGTCATAAATTCGTCACTCGCTCAGTTTAACACGAAACTCCGCGTAATGGGCGGACCAGTCTCTCTGCTTGACACGACGTTTTCGACCAGATGTTCGAGTTCTGCGTTTCGTTGACGAGATAAATGAGTCTCTGATATCATTGACTATATATATTCGAACGTACTAAATAATCGTCTGTCTCTGACCGAAAGACCGAGCCTTTTTTTCGTTGATTGTTATTTTTTTTTTGTAGTGTTTTTCTACGCTTCTGCTTCGCTGCTCATCCCGAAGGGAGCTTTTTCAGTGTTGAAATAAATATTTGAAGAATAATATTGATTCATTCTTGAAAATAGTTCGAAAATTGTACTAATTTGATTCCTGGTCTGATGGAACTTTTTTTTTCGTATATTTTTCAAAGATGGCGATTGTAAGTCGTTCGTAAAATTAGAAAACGTTGTAAATATCTAATTTTTTTTTATTTACAAAGTAAATTTGAAGATTCTTTGTAATAAAATAGTCGATTCATAGAATTTTATGAATGAAACGTATACAGACGTTGAAATGTGTGTGGATATTCGAAAAAAAAATTCTCACACGTCACTGGGTCATTCTTAAACACCGCTGAACGTTGGTACACAAACTTTCTTTTCCAAGCGTGTGAATTTCACTAACAAAATATAAACCCAGAGGAAACACAGGGTTACGAACAAAGCGCGTTCAATGGAGCTCGTTATTCGTCGTTCTAACTTTGACTGCACATTTCAATTAAACGGAAGATCGCAATTCAGTTTAATGGAAATTTTTGTATCGTCTTCATTCAACGGATTTTCGCACGAGCATCCGTTTATTCGAGTCTAAAGATCACCCAGTTCTTATATGGATCCGATTACTGCACTTTTTTGTCTTTTCGTTTAATTATCTTTGCGGCTTTATAAATGGCCTGGAATTTGACGCGACCGACAACGAAGGAATTCACTTCAATTTTTTTTTCATTAATTTACAATTTATGACTAAATTTGTTTTTCGCGAAATTTCTGATCGTTCTGACAAGTGACGTCTCCATAATTTACGACTTTTTTTTCGAATAATTAATCAGCTTTATTTTTCACACAAAATTTTCACTTCTGTCGAAAATATTCGACGAATTTTTCGTTTTTACATATCGACGACTGCTAATCAAATACGATCGTGAACATCTTTTCACTCGTCTCAAAAACACTCTGATTGTTGAACCGAAATCTCATTATATTTTGTTTCTATGTACATTCGAATTCATGAATAGATACAAATGTTGAAATAATAATAATAATAATAATAATAATTCGACGATTTTTTTTAACCAAAAAGGTAAACGACTTGATGAATGGTCTGGAAATGGATTTTGAACAGCCAAATAAAATACTGTGAAAAAAAAAAAAAACATTTTTTTCTACTAAGCAAATATATGTGTTTCGTTCAACGAAAATATTTAATTGGATATGTAAAAAAACCACAGGTCTAGGAATAAATAAATTTTATTCAAATTTCATAAGTTCGTTCTTTTCTTTTTTTTCATTAATACAATCGTGATTTTGTTATCGTAAAATAAATCATGTCGTATGTTATTGTCAAGAGAAATTTGCATGGAATTAGAAAACAAGGATTTAAGCATTTAGGTTTTTGGGACATTACCCCTAATTTCGTAACTTATGTGAATAAGTGCTCGGTCGACATACCGATGACGTTTTTGGCTTCAATCAAACCAATCGAACTCTCACATTATTATGCTTTGAACGTAAACGAGGTAAACGTTCGTTACGTAAAAACGTGCATTCGAGTTACGAGTCCAATACGATTAATCAATTATTCAGTGTCATCAAATACGTCACACTTGGGAGTGTCAGTAAAAAAACGTAAATTTACAATTTAAAGCCAGTTTTTAACAATTTTATGATAAATTTGAAAAAAAAGATTGTACACGAGGTATTTCATGTAAGAAAATCTCGAAAATCCATCTTTTTAATTCCTCTGAATTTTTGTATATTTTGGAATTTTTCATTGTGGTCATTTTTTTCATTTTTAGAACTGGTCAAATTTTTTTTTTTTCGACTCCTTTTTAAAAAAAAACTTTTTTCCTGATAAACCAGAAATCCGTTTCAAGTGATTTTAGCACATAAGTGTGAAGATCGAAAAAAAAATACTTTCGAAAAAAAATATCGACACTTTTTTTTGTGCGATCTTCTTTTACGACACAAACCGGAAGTTAATGGAATTTTTGTTATAACTCAACTTTAAAAACCTATTATAATAATTATTTATCAATAGATATTTAGAATTTATCAGAATTTTCATTGATACGATCATTTTTTTTTTTTGACTTTCTACAATTATTTTTTTTTCGATATATGCCTTCGGTGAATCTTAATTTATTTATATTGACTTTTAATCAAATCCCTACATTTTAACGAGAATTTGAATCGTCGTATTCTTTCTCGATTCAAATTAACTTTAAAATTTTTCTAATATTGATAATTTTCAAAAAGATAGAAATTATTTCACACTTTATGGAAAACTGAAATATTTTCACGTGAATAAAATACGGGGATAATTGTATTATTTTCTTCAACTTTTTCTGCTGACAAAATATTTGATTGTTTGAAAAATCACGAGAAGATACTCATCTTATAAATTGATTAACATGTGGATGTTTTCTTTGCCACCTCATCGGTAAATCCTTTGACCCTGAATGCTTGAAGGACTCTTTGGATCGATGACAGTTGATGGAAGAGAGAATGGGAAGTAGGCAATTCCGACGTATGCTCTTTAGTTGATTATTGAAGATTCTTGTCAACGTTACGTACGACGACAGGAGAACGAATTGAAATGGTGTCTCGTTGACGGATCGAGGGCAAAAGGGGACGATCGTTGATCGATGTTACGAAGCTTTTTTGAGAATTTGAGCGGGTATTCCCGAGCAATGGGAAAAAAGAGAGGGAAGAATTTCTAACTTTCTAAATTAGATTCAAAATGTGAAATTAATATTTCGCATCATTAACATGATTTTTTTTTTTCGATTTTTACGAAAAATAAGTTATTTATACAGTTGCGTTTTTGGATAATAGCGAATCATGCGCAGGTGGTGATGTACGCAGTGTATGGAAAAAAAAAAAAATGAAAAAAAAAAAAAACGTTAAAATAATGACCTCGATAAACGGAGGCGTTCATTTATCGGTTGATAATAGTTTATTGCGTTCATCGGTTAACGACGTCGACTTCATCTTGAATTTTCAAAGGATTTAATTTATTTCCCACCTTTTTTGAAGCCTGGCATACTTTCGGGTGGATTTTATTAGCGGGATTGTGTTTTTCGAGTTTTTCGACACCTGTACGTCCAAATAGAATAAATATGAATTTTAAGAATTATTAGTCATTTGTTCCGTCGTGTTTTCCTGGATAATAGCGACCAATGAACAGCCGCTAATGTACAGAAAAAATTAAACTTTCAAATAAAAATGATGGGATTTTTTGATCGCGACAAGTATATAAGCTTTCGATACCGTTGACAGTGTACTGTGTTTATCGCTTTACCATGTCGACTTCAACTTCAGTTTTTATCATATTGTCCTGCATCGTAGTATCTTTATTGTCGCAAACAATAGACGGTAAATTAATTGTTGTTATATTAACTAATTTTTCTTGTTTTATTGTTCAAAAAATTCATACTAAAAAAATATTAAAATTATATCATTTACTCTCATTATAAATGGAAAAATTGCTATGGAGTTGATAATTTAGAAAAAAAAAAAATTATTTGGATTTTTTTGTTGATTTCGAACAAAACTTTGCATAAAATAGTTGTCAATTCCGAGCGAACAATTCGTCTAAATGTAAATCTTTTATTTTATATGAATTTCTCTGTAAATATATTGTTCCTGCGTGTGTGTTTCTTTGTGGCTTTTACGAACCCATCCCGGCACTCTGGTCCCAAATTCCTCAGTTTTTCATCAGTTCCTATGAGCCAGAGTGCCATCTCTTCCATTTGCGGCTGCAGCCGTCTTATCCTCCACCGTATCGCATTTGCCGAGGGCGATGAAAAACTGCGGAAAACCTTGCCGATACAGTCAGTTCGCAGTCTCTACCTAATCCTCCCCGGGTAGCAAATGTGAGCACGCTCTAATACGGCTACCAGAGGCGTTTCAGGAAGGACCTCTTCGGCTGTGATGCAATGAGCCGGCCGGTACACGGCTAGGGGGCCAAACCCCATCCGCACGATGAGAATCATCTACGGGAGGCACCCGGAGGCCGTACACCGACCGCTCAGGCGTCACAGAGAGGCGTAGATTGAGGATTGCAGTAGAAATACTTGAAAAAAATTTTCAAATTTTTCATTGTCGGGCCTGGGAATCGAACCCGGGACCCTCCACTTGCGAGCCCGAGTCCTTATCCACTAGACCAACCGCTCTCCCGTACTCTGTTAATATTATTTGATCTTAAAACAATCTTCATCGGTGTTATGACCTTTTTTTTTTTTTTTTTGAAAAAGGAACAAACAGCTACTGCATGCAAGCACGGCATAAACCTTTTTGGTCCGTTCCTATATCCGCTCCGTGTTGTGACATTCGACGAAAATGTGGAATACAAATCGCAGCGACCGAGACAAAATTTGGCCTAAAAAATCCAGATCCAAAATGGTCGAGACGCCTTTGCAGTTGCGATCTCCGTTTGTATCGTTGTATAACATGGGGCTTAAGTCTACCTGACAAAGCCTGGGCCCGATATGGATTTGCACAAGAAACGTGCTTCCGTGAAAAACCCAAGACTGACGCTCACAAAAATCGGTTAGTAAGATAAACGATTCTGCCATTTTTATTATGACCATTTTCTTTGTATTTATCGATAAAAATTTATTTCCAATTTATTATTCAGAGACGGCGAAGCTGAGTACGAATTCGTTCGTGTCCTGGATATCATTGACGGTTCCGAAACGTAAACAATTTCAATGCACCATTGACCGATGGTGACGTAAACCAACAACAACAACAATAACCCAGTCCGCTACGATTATTCATTTGTATATTTTGTAATTTTTAATCTGAATTATCTCTCATAATAAACAATTTATTTAAAATATTCAACAGTGTGCAATAAAAAATCATAAACGAATTCCTTAGGGTTCCATTTTGACACTATTTACAATTTGACATACGATCGAGCATGCGATCGTTCCGATCGATAAAATGATAGACACAGAAACAAAAGAGCTAGAAACTCAATTTGGACCTGCAGAGATTCAATCAATTCAATTATTTCAGTTTCGAGTCATTTGTAGCGAAAAACAAATTTTCAATAAGAAACGATAAAATAAAATGCTTCTTATCGGGAGAGATTTTTTTTTCTTTTCAATGGAAATTCAAAATATTTCGGTTCAGTAGACCTCAAATTATTTGCTAAGTTTTTCCAAAGTCCCAATTTAATTTTGAGCAAGGATTGACATGATTTAGCATTTTTTTTGACAGCTGGAATACTGTCAAGTGAATTGAATTCGAATCGACACGTTCACACTCTCGATTGAATAAATATTAATTAATATCTTCTATCTTTTTCAAGACAAGATCTCAATTAGAATCACAATAGTATTTACAAAATGACGACGAGTTCGAAGCATAATGGACGAACGTGTCCAGACTTTTGTACGAAATATTAATTGTTTGTACAGTTGTTTTTCTTTTATCTTTTTTTTTTAACAGCGAATAGTGAACAGCTGGTGGGGTACGAATCCGAATAATAAATAATCATTAATATAATAACTTCATTGAACGGACGAAGAATATAACCTTTCAGTACGATTTCGATTTGAAAATTAATTTTCATCATTTTATCCTGTTTGTTTTTTATTGTCTGTTTATGTTCGTTTTGTTCTGTTTTGTTAAGTTCATAAAAATCGTTTTCAAATTATACGATTTATTTATGTTTATTTATTTGACCAATAGTAACAATTACTTTTGAGTATTATTTTTGACATTGATGAAAAATAGAGTCTACTTTGACGAAATTATTTCCTCTTCATTTTTCCTTGAACATGTCTTTCTTTCTTACGAGAAAAATCATCAGAAAATAAAAATTATTAATAAAGTTTTGTGATGATGAGACGAAACGTATCAAATAATTCAAAATCAAAAAAATCATCTCAGTGGACATCCGAAGATTTCGAACTTTTTCTACTTTAGATGACATTCGAAAGGATGTTGTTTTTATTTTGATCCTTTATGAAGACTGAAATATTTTTTGGCAAATTACTTAAATAAGTAAAATCATTTTAAACCCTCTTTCGAACATACAATCTTAATTAGAACGAAAATAGTATTTATCGTGATAACGAGCTTCAGGATAAAATGAAGGATCATGTTTAATTAACGAAACATTAGTTATTTGTACAGTTGTGTTTTAAGAAATTGCGAACAATGGACAGGTGGTTTATTCGACTAGACATTTGGATGAATTTTAAAATAGTGACGTCATTGATCAGACCGAGTATATAAAGGTTCGTTTCGATCGATACTGTTCTCTGTTATCGTTATCACAACAATGTTGACTTCGACTTTAATTTTCATCATTCTGTCCTCATCGGCAGTTTCAGCCCAATCGTATAATGACGAAGGTAAAGTCAAAGTTTTAATTCTATAACTCGATTTTTGTTGTCCTTGTTTTTACACAGTGCGAGTGAATATTGTTTATTCAGTATCGTCGAAATAAATCATATTCAAATTTTATCATCTATTCTCATTTATTTTTCATTATTTTATCAATAGAAACCTTTGACCTTTGTGTATTTTATATTTTCTTCATTAGCGAGTTTTTGATTTTGCCTACAAATTATTGTGACAGAAAATGGAAATGGGGATTAAACAAATGTACTTGTCCAGGTTTTTTTCCCCCGGGGAGGGAATTTTTGGCCGGGGTTCGAATATTAAATCAATAAAGAATAATTATTTAATAGAGGAAGAAGCCGTTCGTTGGTCTAGTGGATAAGGGCTCGGGCTCGTATCCTCCGGGTCTAGGGTTCGAATCCCAGTTGAAGCAAAAAAAAAAATTTGACATTTTTTCAAGTGTTTTCATCTACCAAAAACCTGTCGGGTTCGAAATCCTCTCCCAGCTTTCCATACCAACCATTCTTCGTGGTGTTTGGACGATTAGTGTGTATGGTTTCGAGTTTCTCCTTGTGAACGGTGGTTCCTCATAATCCAAAAGCATGGTCTCCCCTAGAATTTACTAATTGTCTAATTGCACCACAACTTATGAGGAAGTATCTTCCTAAGTGTCTCTGGTGTTGGCACTTATGAGTGTATGAGCAATTGCCATCCGAGGTGAAAAATTAAATATCGACGTTATTCGAAAGTATTTCTGCAGTTTCCTTTTGCCCTCAGTTGATTACGAAATGACAAAAAAAAATTGTAATAATTGTAAATGAGATTTTTTAAATAAAAGTTGTCAACTAATTTGCAAATTCGTTTTGTTTCGATTTAATTATAGTTCAATAGGACTCTGTAAATGTAATTTAGTGATCAAACTATTTCTTGAGCAGTGTTATTACTTTTTTTTTTAAAGGCGTGAGCAGCTACTGCAAGAAATCATCATTGAATCCTTATTGGTATGTTCCAACACCAATTGAGTGCTGTAACGATAACGGAAAATGTATCCATTGGATTGACCCGAAGAAAACAAAATTTGGCCTTACAAATCCAGACCCAAAATGGACGAGACGTTCTTGCAAATGCGACGAACAATTGTATTATTGTGTAACATCGGGTTTAAGTGAACACGATAAGGCATGGGCCCGATATGGATTTGGGTTAGAAATTTGCTTTCGCAAAAAACCTTTCCGTATTGATCACAAAAACGGGTTAGTAAAAACATAGCAATTTTACGATATCTATTCACATCATTTTTCTTTATTTATATTTCTCTATAATTATTTATTTTTATTCCATTATTCAGTGTCGTTCGAGTGGATTACGAGTTTGTTCCTCTCCTCGATATAATTGACAGACCCGGTGTGCACATCTGAAAATATTCAACAAAAAATCACCATTACTCGATGTGTTACTAAATGAGATTATAGACGATAATCAAAGAAAATAAAAACTTTATAAGAATTTTACGTCCTCGCATCGAAATGATTTTCTACCATTCAAATTATTGCCGCCACCAATTCGTTAGCTCTATTTCGAGCATGCTGTTAAATTTTCATAATAAATATAAAAACCGTTGATGGTAAGAACTAGAAATTTTGTAAAACTGTTAAAATGATTATTATCAAAAAAATAAATGGTGTCGATGCTTTTATTATTTATCTCGTTCGTCAGAGCTAGAATTATCGACATCCCGGAAAAGGTTTAAATTCCTGAGAGTCCACGTGCCACGAAGTGATAGCACCGCCGACACAGAATGTCCTCCAAATACGGGGTTTCAAGTGACAAAGGACAGCACGCAATAGTTCGATTGTTGGGGATTGTGGAATTTGCACATATTTATAAATATACAGATTTTTCATTAAATATACCATGCGAAAACGAAGAAAAACACAATTTTCATTGGAAGAATATTCTTTTTTTTTTTTACAACATTTTTTCATTAAAAATAAACGGTTGTTGATCAAATATATAGAAAATTATCGATAAATATTGATTTAATTAGTATACAAAAAAAAAACATTATCCTTAATGATAAAAGTAGAGCAAATGTAAACACTTGAACTCGAAACCCGTTTATTCAATACACATTTAATCAAAGACGTATTGGAATGTAGTTACTCGAACTATTCATGTTCAATGGCTACCTGTAGAGCCTATCGATCATCAAACGAAACGTTATGACGTCATTAGCATATTTGAAAAAAAATTATTTCAATTGAATATTCAAATTACACTCAAAGTAGATCATCACTCAATACGAAATAACGTGCTTTTAAAACGACTGACAATTAGAACAACGAATATAAATTTAAAAAAATATCAGTCTTCAAACACTCGAGAATTTTCTTCGAATGTAGAAATCTTCTCATAGGATTTCTAGTGATTTTTTAATTTGCACTGATTTTCTATATATTTTGACTACATTTTCCTGCGTGGTCTCTGGGACATTCATAAATGTATTCTTAAAAAAAGTATAAACACTCATTATTTATTAACACTCTGAATAAATAAACAGTCGAATAACGTGTACTCTTTTATCGAAGAAAAAAAATGAATTTTTTATTAGCAATTTTTGAGTTTTGATTCACAATCGACGACCAAAAAATTCCCCGAGAAAAATGTGTAGCTCGAGGGTTAAAAAAAAACATAACTGTGTCCCTTTATTGCGTGCAAATATACAAAAAAAGATTTTTATTTCGAAGTAATATGCATTTTTACCAAACTGTATATTTAAGGCATAAAAATATCGAGAAAAAAAAATTCCAACAATTATTAAGATTTACTTAGAAATCCTACGTACTTTGCAACAAAAAAAGATAAAAAAAAGATCATTGTCCGAAAATATCGTGTAGAATCGCTGCACTAACCTAAATTTAACACCACGACAGCATTCAAGATTTGTTATCAAACTTTTGTCGATATGTCGATGACAAAAAGATTTGAGCAAAAAGAAAAATTTGTTTTTCTCTTCAAAGGTCTCTAATAGCCTTTAAAAAATGTATTGTTCAGTGAAGAGGTGTCGAACTCATTAGTATTACGAACGCGCAGCATCGATTATTGAGGCTCATAATTGTTTCGATGTCCACCGCAACGACCGGCTTATGTTTTTGTCGTACATTACTACAGAACGCGGTTTTAGTTGACATCGTGTCTCATTACCATAACTGGTTGCCATTCAGTTCGTACCGAGTCTGGTGTAACGTTATTCACTAGGCAGAGGACACACCCGCGAGAGAGAGAGAGAGAGATATATATATATATTTTTTTTTATAACTGTGTTACACACTACGAGTATACGAGAGAAACGTGTAACATAGAAACGTGAAAATATACTGTTTTCACGTTCTATGCTGCATCCTACGTAACGATGAAGAGCACGTTGGTCACATTGGACACAAGAAATTCCATGGAAGCATCATACCGCAACGTTTACGTTGAACGCACTCAATTTCCTCACTATTCCATCATATAGTAACGCGTATGAACGAGCGAGACACGAAGAACAAAAACGAATGCACTTTTTTATGAATTTTACGTGTTTTTATACGACTTATGAATCACCATTCATTCATATCTCGTTCTTGTAGTTAAATAAAATGCTTTTGCACTTTTTATCCCAATTAGATGAATAATCTTATGAAAGTAGTTCAACTACTACACGCTTTTTTGACAGTGGCGCACGAGTCGTTATTCCGAAGATAATTTTGTGTAGTTTCCAAATATGGAAAAAAATAATCGAGATGAAATATTTATAGGATTTTCTATATTGAACCAATCGATTAGACTACCTGTTACTTTTTCATCTGAAAAAACAAGTTTTCGAAGACACTGGTTGATAAAACTTAGCATAGAAATATCTCGAAAATGTAATACTCATTTGACATATATTTCGCAGTGTGAATATAACCTCAAAATGCTCTCGTACGTGTAGAAATCCGGAAAAAACGCTTCATAATATAAAACTATATAAAACTTTCAATTACCGACACGGACTATCATTTTGTTATACATTTTATAGTCCACGACGTTGCTTGTCTTCACTTAATACTTATAATTAATGAAAAATTGAATCGACACACGAGACACACGCAACTTAACGGAAATTAGATATTTTATAAGAGAGCAAAGAATTTATGCACGGAATTCTCTCAGGCTCAAGATGGCATTGACGTTGAACAAAAAAAAAAAAAAGATAAAAAAATTAACCTTGCTGACAGAGACTTTCTGTATTTAACTATTATAAATACATAGCGAAAATGTCTGCGACGTTGATGCACAAATGTCGAGTACGCTAAATGCCTCGAGAAACTACAAATTAAGTTGTCCGCCCGTCTAAGGACGTTCGTATCTTTACAAAGACCCAGTGAATCCAGAATATGTCAACCCACCGACATTACGAAGTGCAGAATTTCTCCTTGACCCTTGAAAAGGGTAACATAGGCGTGTAATGTTGAAAGTTGAAAGCACATAACCCCGAGTACAAAAAAAAATTTCTCGTGGGACCCAAATGCCCAGACAGATCAACACATTTTGTCCTCGAGATTTCAAGACTCGCGACTAAATACAGAATTTCAAGATTCCATGTTTTACGTCGTGCGAAAATTATTAGTTCAAACGTTGTCATCATATTTTATTTTTACTAACAAAATATTGAGCTTCTTAGGGGTAAATAATTGCATCGAGAACGTGAGAATTGAGATAAAAATGAGTCAACGTTTACAGGATTGAATAAAAGTATTTTCTTTTTTGAAGAAATTGAACAAAAACGCGTATTTGTTTCAATCGATAAAAAAGACTTCCGCGAAAAAAAAATGGTCGACCTTATTTTGGCGACTCCGATTTTGCGAGCCTGGAGGTCACCGCAAGATCACGAGAAGATTTGTTTGTATTTTCGGGCATCAACCAACGAGTAGTGAGGATTCGCCTTAAAAAAAGCCTTGACCTTGAAATTATGTTGATATATCTATATCTTTTGGAAAAAAAAACTTGTAAGCTTAAAATTGTAGTCTAAGGAAACACGCGATAGATATCAAATTGTAATTTGGCAATCGACTCCGTGTTTACGAAATTTTGGTCACGAAACAAAACGAAAAAAACGCGTCGTTACGATCTGAGCTCAATGGATCAATTCAACCCGTTAGATCATTAAGTAAAAATAATTTTATTTCAGTCAGTCACAAAAAGCTCGAAAGATGATTGCCTGAAGGGACGTACGAAAAGCCGGTTATTTTAACGTCATAGGTGGCGTGCATGGGCGACGTCAGATTTCTATCTGTTTCCCGTTCCACCAATGAACGGGGGAGGGGGGAACGGACCGTTGAAAATACTGTTTATGTGCATGAAATAAAAGGGGAATCGCCGTGAAGATGCGAACCCACCTTGCATCGTCGTTCCTCGAATTGCCTCGACGCAGGGGCGACGATAATTCGAATAAGTCTCGATTTTTTTTACTATATCTAAACTACCAAAAACGAAGCATTTATTTTCTAACTAATTTCCTTCAATTTCCTACTCCTTATAATCCCGATTGTCAGATAGAAGCATTTTTAACAACAGTTGAAAAAATAAATTTATTGTGTCATCAAAAATCATTAAAATCGTAAAATTTTCATTGTTCTATACGATTCTATTAATTATTTGACAAATTTTTAACCTACTTTTAATCGCGATCGAATACAATTTTTATTCTCGAACGAAACAGTAAAAAAATTTGGTTTTGTTCAATATGTCCATGAATCGTACCATAAAAAATTGGACAACCCTGGCGGAGCCAGTTCTCGGAGAATCTCGAGCCAGGTCCCGCATATTAAGGTGATCTGTCGGTCTCGCGGTCGGTAAAAATCCTACTGCACGTTTTTCTCAGCGAGGTTTGCTTTTTCAAATGAAAGAAGAGTTTCACGTTGTTCCCTTTTCGTCAGAGAACAATGTGTAACTTTTATTTTTCTCTAAATATCAAGGATGCCTGAGGAAAATGTGTATCTGTTTTGCAGCTATCTCTCTCGCACTCGTACAACTAATAGATCACCTTAAGCATCAAAATCTTATGAGAATTTTTTGAGCAGCCTGTACCTCACATCGTCGTATATCCACAGACATCACACTCGAGATATAGGGCCCTTCGACGTTCACGGTCAAGTGGGCGGGGCAGAAATTCGAAAGTCCGAAACATAACACGTACATTAAAAAGTATATACACACACACACACACACACACGTACGTTTCCACATACGTATGTACATACTTTCAGGTATAAAAAACCAGTGTCGAGTCGACGACCCCGAAAAAGGAAATAAAAAATTCCAACGAGGTCAAAACTTTAGCCGTCCGAACGAATTTTTCTTTTTACCGACCCAACATCGTGGACCCTTTAAAAAATATTCGTTCCAATATTTATACCGATCTATTTATCGAGTCGTCTTATTTCTTCTTATCAATTATACATTTTTTTCTGTTGTTTAGAAAAGAACTATTTTTTTGAATATACTTAGAAATTACCATCATTAACTGTTGAAGAATATTATATTTTGGTAAAAAAAAAAACCGTAGTCGGCTATATAAGACAATTGCGTATTCGAATATGCGTCAAACTTCTTGAGGGCACAAAATAAGCGCTCGTGCATTAAAATCTTTTGAAAAATTCTGATTATTATATATTTTTTCTAGACAGCTTAATTGACAACAAATTTCATCCATAAAAATCTCTTATTTTTTATTTATTTAGATAATTCAATAAATATTCAATTCAATTTCTGCCAATTCGTACAGATTTTCCAAAAATGAAAACCTATAACCATTCGGGTGGACAGATCATGGTAAAATAACCAGCGCTAAAAATGACTTATTCAAAGAACGAGAACGTGGCGGCAGCACTTCCCCATCTGGGGAGATTGCCAACACAGCCAACATCAGAACGAGAAAATGTAAAAGAACCGGGAATTAGTGACATGTCCCCACTCCTCACTCGTGTTCGCACGTGCTTCTATGTACTTCTGAATTAGTTGACATTAGTTTACAATTAATAAATATAAAAAATGGGTAAATCGAGAAAGGTAAGAACGTGAAACGATACAAAATTCAATTGGACACAATAATTCGTCGATTTTTGTACTGCAGTCGTTTTTTCGATTTGAGGTTATGTCATTATCACGAGATTCGTAATTTTTAGGGTCGTTGTGTTAAACGAAACAAGCAAATCGACGAAGTAGAAAAAGTTGAGTTGGTTAATGCTCCTCACTCCTTCGTCATTCATCGTGGACTTCCTGGCGAACACATTGTCGAATTGACCAAAGACTTTCGCAGAGTTATGGAACCATTCACCGCATCGTCTCTCAAAGCCAGAAGACGCAACGCTATCAAAGATTTTGTTTCCGTAGCAAGTGTTCTCCATGTCAGTCACATGTCCATTTTTACAAAAACTGAGCTTGGAATGTACCTCAAAATTTGCAGGTAAATAAAACAGCGTAACTTTCATTTTCCTCAAGTGTAGTGATCGTCAAAAAAATCTCAAATCTCATCGGCTTAATTTATTTTTAAGCGTGAGTTATTAAAATTTTTCTCAAATATCAAAGATTTGGCTTGTATTCAGTGGTTATTGATACTTGTTTTATAATTTTCTCAATAGGGTACCAAGAGGACCAACATTGTCATTCAAAATATTGAACTTTTCGCTCGCGAGAGACGTCGTGTCTGCACTGAAAAAGCAGATGGTTTTTGAAGAGGCTTTCAAAAGTTCTCCGCTCATTGTTTTGAACAATTTTAGTGGAGAAGGAATGCAGATGAAGTTAATGGCGTCGATGTTCCAGAACATGTTTCCCACCATCAACCTCACTACGGTTGGTACTCAAAAATCAATTCAACAATTGAATTCATTTAAAAAATTGAACTTATAATTCCTTTCACGGAAATTTCGCACCTCTTGAGAATAATTACGTTCGATAGTGTTTTGCATCTTTGCCAAGAAATTTTTCTGTTTTTATACACAACATCGAATGTTGAGTATTTAAAAAAATCAAAATTGAACAAAAAAAAAGCTTCTTGTCGTATTCCAACGATGAAAATTCGAATATTTCTCTAATTCTTATTAAACGGTAACGTTATGATTATTTTTTTTCGAAATTGATTAATTGATGATTTTTTTACAGGTAAATCTGAGTACGATACGACGATGCGTTTGCTTGAATTATAACTCTGCTACAAAATCAATTGATTTCCGACACTACGCGATTAAAGTCGTGCCGGTGGGTTTGTCGCGAGGAGTGAAAAAAATAGTACAAGCGAAAATACCGAATCTTTCGAGATGTAAAGACTACTCGGAGTTTCTTACGAAAGCGACAATGTCTGAGAGCGAAGCGGAAGACGATCCAGCCAGTCATGTCGTTTTGCCACAAACATTGTCGTCTCGTGGTAATCAGGAAAAAGGAACGAGCGCGATAAGATTGTACGAGCTTGGACCAAGAATTACGATGCAGGTACGTTCAAAAAATCGAAATATTGAATTATTATTATTATTAAAATTGTCATCCAATATTCCGTGAATTCATATCAAATTCTAAACATCCAACAGTTTCATTTGCAAATATGAAATAAATTTATGAAAAAAATTTTAATTCTTTGATGTAAGAGAAAAAAAAACTTTTCATTTAAATAATGTGAATTTTTTTGCAGCTGATGAAAGTTGAAGACGGCCTTCTAGACGGTGAAGTATTGTTCCACGAGTTGGTGCACAAAACCGAGGAAGAAAAATTGAAAATAAAGAAAAAACGTGATGAAAAGAAAAAATTAAAAGATAATCGAAAGAGACTTCAAGAAGAGAATAAAAAGAAAAAAGAAGACAAGAAACACGAGGAGAAGGAAAAATCGCTCAAGGGCATGAAGAAGAAAAAGAAAGAGAGCGAAGTGCTGATGCAAAAGTACGCGAAAGAATCTTACGAGGATACGAAACAGGAAGACGACGATGATGCCCAATATTACAGGGACGAAGTGGGCGAAGAACCGACAGAGGTAAAAAAAATCGATTTTTTTTCTTCAAAATTCCTATTTAGTCACCAATATTTTTTGAATATTTGATTAATCGCTGATTATATGCATCTTTTTTTTTTACAGATTTGTTCAGTGGCAACAGTTCGTCTATGAAAAGGCCCCGAAATTTTGGACCCCGTTACAAACCCAAAAATAAGAAACCTCGTATTAGTGACAATGCATAAAAATTTTACTATTTTTTGCAAAATTCATTTGATTTATTCGACACGACACTTGTAAATAGCACGATTCTCGCAATTTATCATTTGAACGATGATAACGGACGAATATCTTGTAATAAAAAATGAAAAAATATCAAAGTTTATGTGTTTTGTCCATTTTTTTTCTTATTTGCTTTCAAAAAACCCCGCATTTTTAAATAATTGTATGAATAAATATATAATTCGTCATCTTCGTTGTATTTTCTTGAATTCGCGTTATTTATTTATTCTACAAATAAGATTTGTTTTATTTTGGAAAACGGAGCTTAACGCCAAAATTTACACGCACGATGACAAAAGTGAATTTTTTAATTATTTTTTTGAATCATTTCGTGATATACTTTGGTTCATAACTTTTGTACCAAAAAAGTTAGAATATTTTCAACTTCCGATAAAAATCATGTTATTATTTCGAACACTGATAATTTAATTGTTCAAATAAAATTAGTTATTTTGGAGTAAATGTCAATATCGTTGATTTACGGTCACAACGAAAATCGTAATATAAAAAAAGATGAAAAAATAATAACAGTAATTATGGTTCAACAGTTTCTAATATACCAGAAATAATAATTCCTCAGAAGTACGAATTAAAAAAATGTATTTCAACTTTTTACCTTCCTGAAAATACCCGTTTGGAGTTACTCTTTTTCTAGGTAAAATAATGAAAAAAAAAATTGAATAAATAGAACTGAATTTTAGGAAAAATTTGTTTTTAATAACCTGCTTTCGCTGAATTCCTACAAATTGACTTACTGCTGATTTTTGAGTGAATTCAAAACGCAATTAATTGAAATAACTGTAAAACGAAATTTGCAATGGAATTTATATTTTCTTGTAACTTGTAATTCCTTCAATGAAATACGTAATATTGCCGCCGTATAGAAATTAGTGCCGACGCCGACCACGAGTGTTTCATGTGATGTGGCAGTACTTGCACAATGGCTGCTCTCGTTGCAGCCCTCGTCGTACCTCGTTCACAGTTTTGTTGTGAAAATTTAATCGCTCAACCACAATCAAACAACAATAGTACTGTGTCGAATAATATTACATAAATCGAGAATACAACGAAATACAAAAAACTCAAATTCGTGTATCGTGAATTTCGAACCATCTTTTTTGTTTTTGCCAAATAAAATCGGAATTTTCTTTTTAATTCGTGGGTTTGAGGCGTTCTTGTGTTTTGTAGGTATTCCAAGTGTGTAAAAGTGGCTATGAATTTACGTGTTATGTGCACGAGAGAGACCGGATAGGTGGTTCTCTAACTCTAATCAGCGCTACTTCATGTAAACACAGTACTTGTATTTTTCCCTTGCACTCGATTGACCGAAAAGTCTTTTGACTTAATCGCCACGATTTCCACCGAAAAGGACAATAAAAAAAGGAATTTCAACAGATTCATGAAATTTTCTTGTCCCTCCAGCTACGATATCGTATAGTGTTGGAATTCTTCATTTGATGCGATTATGCTTTCGAAACTCGTTTAGAAACTCTGAAAGAACGTCGCTACGAGAATTTGGTGAGTGCTTACGTTTTCTTTTTTTCAAATTATAACATCTTGATAAGACACACGTCGAATTTTCGAGACATGTAAATACTTTTGTACGATTCTAACCTACAAAACTTCAACATCGTCAATCAAGTGCATTTGTCATTTTATTTCATACTTTCTTATCTACTCTTTGTTTTTTATGCTCTTAATCGTGAACTATGAACCACTCAAATACGGTTATTGCTTAATTTTATTCGTTTTGCTCCATTTCCGTTCATCTGTTTGCAGTGCATTTGCATTTTCACATACGAATGTTTATTTTGATGTTCCAAACGAACATTGAACACAATATGTAGAAAAACCTGTTATGTTTTTTAAAACACAGACAAATTACAATGACTCTTTCCTTTACTTTAAGCCTCGTGTGCTATTTTTATGCCCATAACTTGTTACGTTGGAATCTTTTTCGTAAAATTACATTCTGCATGTTAATGTAACACATACCAACATCGTGCTTGAATAAAACGGAGATTGAGATGGCCGGCAATAAGCGAATGAGAAAAATACTAAAAAAAAACCCATCGAGTATCATTCGAATACGATTTTCTGCGTTATTTGAATCTACGACATTTCAAGCACAACAATTTCCTTTCTCAGTCTCAAGAAGTCTCAAGGAAAATTTTGCATTTATAAAAAATCTTATAAATTTTTGTTACTAAAAAATCAATAGAGTCAATTTTGAACTAGAACTTTATTATCGTAAGATTTTTACTGTCCATGTTTTTTTTTTCTGACCATTAATATTGTTTGTAATTTTTTGTCAGGATGCTCGATGAGTGAATAAAAAATCAAAAAAGTCAAAATGGACGACCAAAGCTTGACGGCGACAGGTTCGACGACCGAGCAAGAGACGCAAATAAAAACGATAGAAGAAACGAATGTAAAATGCGAAGAACAAGCAGGTTTTTTATGTGGAGAAAAATCTGTCGATCGAGGGGAGGATATTGGCAACGAGACGGAAAAACAATTGGCACAGCCGATTGTTGAGGATGAAAAGCGAGCGATGGCAGAGGTGGAAAATAAGAAAAATTGTGATGAAAACGTTGATGAAAATATCGCAGAATGTGAGTCGACGGCGAAGAGCGATGGAAAAATTGACAATACATATCCGAGCAAGTCTGTCAATGATAATGACGAAGAAATCGCAGCATTTAACAATGACAAAGATTCTTCGGTACAAAAAATAAAAGAAGAACATACAAATGCAAATGCAGAAAGTACGAGCGAAGGTTCAAACGGTACAAAAAATCAAATTCCTCTTAACGAGAATTTAGTGGCTGAAACTCCCGATGATTCCACGACACAAAACAGTGAACACGAAGGACACAACAAAACGATGGAGGCTGAAGAATCAAAAGATAAGGAAGTGGCCCCAGCCGTCTCGAACGAGGTAGAAAATTCGTTCAGCAAAGTTGGGACGAAAGAAATTGTGATCGATAAATGTGTAATTAATGAAGAGACAACAACGACTGAGCAAAGAACAGAAATAATAGAATTTGTGGAATACACGAGTAAAACGCAAGAGCCTTCGACGGAGGGTTCAGAATCCGTCGAAGTCGTACAATCGAGCGATCAAAGTAACGCGAATGGCATTGAATACGTAGAGCTTAAAAGTGCAATAAAAATGGAAAAAGTTCTTACAGCCTCGAGCGAGTCGCCAAAAGAAGAGATTTTGGATTCTGGAAAGTCGATTGATGAACGAGAAAACATTGAACGAACGTCGGAGGTGAGAGAGGCAAAAAAAAATGGAGAAAGTGTGGAAATTGAAAAAACAGAGAGTTCAGTGTGCTCGAGGATATCGATGCCGTCGGAGAGTCCGTTGAAGCAACGGAGCGTGATCGAAGACATTTTCGATGATTGGCAGGACGACAACGCCGAGGAAGAGTCATCGCAGCAGCTCTCAAAATCTCACGATTCTGTGGAAATGGAATTAAAGATTTTGCTGCACGATGAAAAATCAACGGACGGAAGTAGTCACACGACAAAGAATGAGAACAAGAGTTCGGACCAGATGGAAGATAAAATGTCTGGGTTGACAGAAAAATCGAGTAGTTCGAGGTCGTCGCTTGGATCGAAAGAGCGCTCGACGATCGGAGAAAGCTTGAAACGAGATATTGGCAAACAAATGCAAGAGGAAGTTTGTGAAAAAGGAAAGAGCGACAGCTCGAGACCAGGAGAAACGACGGAACGAATTGAGTCGCGAAAAGCTGATAAAAGCAATGAATTTCCAATGTCAAGAGAAAGACTGATAAAACAAAAACCTTTGGCACCGCGACCGGGAGTCAAAGTGCCAGGGATTTTATTAACAAGTCCAATAGTTTCGAAAAGCGCTGTTTCGAAAGTTCTCAAAGAGCGTATACGGGAACAACAAAAAGAATTTGATTCGCCGACCAAGCCAGATTTGTTTTTTGTCAAAAAAATAACACAACGTTTGTCCCACAAATTGGCAGCGGCTTCGGCGGCACAAGTGCCTGGACTTTTGCCGTTACCACAAATAAGCAAAAGTTCCTCGACTACGAGCGAGGTTAAAAAAACTGCGAGCCACGTGGACAAAGAATTACTCGCTATATTGGAAGGCGACGTTGATCCTGACTGGTCGAATTTAAAAGTACCAAACTCCGTAGTCGACGAAGCGAAATCCGGATCAAAATTGGATCCGGTGATCGAGCGCGAAATAGCTCTGAAACAACTTTTGGAACTGCCGAGTAGTCCTTCGAAAAAAGTTGCTGCGAAAAAAACTCCGACGAAGGCATCTCGCAACAAAACAGCAAATATTACAAAGACGAAGGAAACAACGGCGGCCGAAAACAGCAAAAAAATAGAGGAGGAAGAAACAACTGCGACGACGACGGTATCGAACGTGACGAATCTCGAATCCGTTTTTAAAGAGGATTCCATGGATTCGAATCAATCGTCACTGGAGTATAAATCCGATGAGACGCGATCAGGTAGAAAGAGAAAACCGACGGAGAAGGCTCGAGAGCACGAGAACAGTACAAAACGTATGAAAGTGTTCAAGGGTAAAACATCGGTGAACAAACGAAAGAGCCCAGAAATCGAACAATCTTCGACCGTCAACGACTCGACGACTCGTAAAAACGAAACAATCGACGAAAGTCTCTCGGATAAATTCGACGAGGCAGCAAAAAAACGTATCAATGATACAACGCTCGAGGATCCGCTGGATTCTCATAGCGAGGAGTCGAGTTCTGAGCTCCTTGATAAAAAAGTCACTTTGAAACCAAACACCAAGAGAAAAATGCCAGCTGGACAAACGAGACAAAAAATAATGGCGAATAAAAAATCTCCGATGGGCAAAATCGCCAAAGGTATAGCGAAAAAAAGTGGGACCAAAATGACTGCTGGCAAAGGACAGAAACAACGCAACGGCGAAAGTTCGCAAGTTGAAGCGAAACCAAAGAAAAAAACAATCAACGAAATCGACAGATTGTTGCAGGACGAAGGTGTCGTCAATCTCCTCTACGACGTCGAGCAACCGGACAAAAAGCGATTAGTACCGATCACAAAGTCACAAACTAAAGTAATGGATCTTCAAAAGATTCAACGAGAGCTTAAAATTCGTACGAAACTCGTACGAAACGCTGTCCTCAGGTTGCGAACGTCGAACATTACGACGAACAAAGTTTCGCCGCGATCGAAAAGATCAATTTCGCACAGCAGCGATTTTTACGCAGATAAAAAAACGAGCGATTCGAAAATCGCTTCGCCAACGTCACCCACCGATTTTATATATCCAGCGAAAATTCGTAACGCAGCTGATGCCTCGATTATCGTAAGAAGACACTCGTCAAGCTCGTTCTCAAGTGCATCCGCGAGCCCACGAGCGAGTATCGATGCACCTGATCGATTGTCGATCGAAGGCTCAAAACTCGACGATACCAATCTCGCTTCCCATGCTCTGAGATCCAATAAACGTCGACTTTCACACGAGGACGAAAAGAAAAAGAAAAAAGCTAAACAATCACCCGAACCCAAAAGAAATCGACGGAAAACTACCGATCAATATGAATCCGAGACGAAATCTAACGAAGACGAAACTCTACCGATTTTCAACGTTCCAACGAAAATCAACAAACCGGCCGGCTCGACTTCGCAAAACGTCGCTGTTTCAACTCACACTACTCCTACCTCGACACCTGTCAAATCGAAGAAAATTGATTCTAAAAAGAATCAAAAATCTTTGAAACAACATCAACAGACCGATGTGATCGATGTCGATGAAAACAGCTCGGAAAGCTCTGGCAAAGTCGCCACTAGATCCAATGCAACATCCTCCACGGTCGGTGGAAAAGTAACACCAAAAAGTAAGAAACCGGCCAAGTGCAAAGTCACTTTTGCAAAAGGAAACGAATCGGTTCATAAAAAAATCGATTCGCCCGGACAACAAGACGAATTATCAGCTTGTTTGGCCGAGGCGGTCACCGCACTCTCGAACGACAGTGGAGGGTCTTCCCGAAGCAGAAGTACCATCCCTGTCAATCGTAACAAAACCAAAGGTACCGAGCTGCCTCATCATCAGCCCAAATCTTCATTTTCATAATATTCAAGTTTACGTCGTTCGAATGCAACGAAATTGCTTTTTTTTTTCTTCACAATTTATTGTCGAAGTCTGGGTGTAAATTTATGTTTGCAAAATGTATCGAAGACCTTTTTAATTGATTTACAAAACCCAGGGACACGATTGACACAATTTTCGTTGCATTCTGCGATACAAACTTCAATTCCGATTTTTCTTCATTAAAAAAAAAGTTCATACAAATCATTATCAAAAAAAAAAAAAAAATAAGTAAAATTCATCACGTTGAAAGTTTAAGTGGTTGTAAAAAAAATGCAACTATTCGATCAATAATCAGAACTTAGAATCTTATAAAATGTCAAATCAAAATATTTCTATTTACGAAGTCCAAACGAAGTAAAATTATTTATGCAAATAATTATTTTGATGTTTTCAGGTAATCCGAGTACAGTCGCAAAGAGTTTGAATTTCGATGAAAAACCGTTGAAAACAGAACCTACAGTACAATTTAGCAATAACGAAATAATGGTTCAACGTCACGGCAAACTCGTGCAATTATTATTGACGCCATCGACGTCAAAGAAAATACGAAATGGAATAACACTTCAGGTAATTGGACTGCATCACAGAGAAATGAAAAAAAAAAGTGAAAGTAACGTTTCATTATTGTGACAATTTATTTTTCATTGTTCAGGTAATGCAAGAAATTCGTGAGAATCTTTCAATATTGAAAAAAGACGAGGAGTGTCGAGTTGTTTTATTAACATCGACGGGTACGAGTTTTTGCGAGGGTCTCGAACTTTCGACACTTTTGCACGAAAACAAGGATGAGAGACGTCTTCGAGCCGAAGAACTGGCAAATGCTGTCAAGTAAACATTTTTTTTTTTACACATAAATATCAATTTAGTTTTACTGAATAATTTTTCACTTCATATCGTTCTTCATGATTATTAATGTTTTTCTTTTTTTTTGGTTTCAGAGAGTTTATCAAGAGTTTGGCAACGTTTAACAAACCAATCGTCGCGGGAGTTCAAGGAACCGCAATTGGTCTCGGAGTCACGATGTTGCCCTGGTTCGATCTTGTAATTGCGAGTGACAAAGCAACTTTTAGCACTCCGTACGGAAAACTTGGACAAATCGCGGAAGGAGCTGCAATTTTTACACTTTCACACATTCTAGGAAGCTCGGTCGTTAGTATTTCAATTTAATTGCTTTATTAAATAACTTTCCATAAAATAATATTAGGCCCAACATTTATTCGACGATGTCTAAACAATAATCCTATAAAAATTGGTACTTTAGATAAAAAAAAAGGAAGTTTTATCAATTGCATTATTTTTCTATTCTCAGACGAGCGAACTCTTGTTGGGAGGTCGAACGTTAACGGCAAACGAAGCACTTCGAGCAGGCTTAGTAACGAGGGTTCTATGGCCGGATCGCTTCAAGGACGAGCTTTTACCATCATTACGAGCCATGAGTGAACAATCCTCTCAGGTAAAATATTCTAAAAAGTAGATTCATTAAAACAAATTTAATCATCATTGACAACAAAAAAGCAATTTTTTTCATCAAACAATTAAAAGATCATATAAGTGCAAGAATTTTAATAATGTATTTAAAACTTTATGCGTCAGTTCAAAATTTGAAAATTGACAGAAAATTATCAACAAAATTTCGACTGATTGCAATAGACTCGATTTGACGTAAAAAAAAAAAAAAAAAAAATACGATAACTCATTGATCGAATAAATTTCAACGTTACGTTTATCTTGTCCTTTAAGTTTGTAGATTTCCATTAATCCCATGGAACACAGTATGCTTTGAAAGCTGGTCCGCTGTACAAAAATTCGTTAACATTTTCTTGTTCACGATTTTTCGTTACGCATAAATGACCTTCGGGACAAGCGCATCGATAATAAACTGAAAAAACGTCAGCTCTCACGTATCCGCAAAAATCGTGTCTGTCGCACATTGTTTGCTGGAGAAAAAGAGAAACGAAAGAGATAATGGTACAACTCGAAATTTGATAACTTTTTATTGAAGAAAAATTCACCTTTTGACATCGAAATAATTGAGCGACACTGCCGTCATCCTCGAACGTATATTTTTGCAGCCACCAGTAGTGACTCTTTGGACATTTGCAATTGACTTGTATCTGTCGTGGCATTATTTCGCTGTGATCCTCTTTTATTTTTCCATGCACCACAGCAGCGGTTTCCTTGCGCGAACAAGTCTTCATTTTCTTTGGTGATTCGCAAAACTATTTTTTCACAACAAACAAACAAATAATAAAACTAGTAATTATCTGTAAAACGAAAAAATATAAAAACATTTTTGTTAATAATGCTGTTTTCGGTGTTTACGAAAATTTCAATTGTCAGTTTTTATTTTCAATCCATATTTCATTTAATGAAATAAAAAAAGCAACAGTGTAGATAAGAAACAAAAATGTACCTTAATAACCGATCTGTTGTTGAGCATCATGGAATAATTTTTTGATGCCTTGGACCATGGGCATTCAAACCCATCGGGACATCGACAAATTCTTTCGACTAATCTTGGCAACCAAAATCTTTCGTGAACAATATTACATGCCTGGTGTTGTGTACATTCTTCGAGCTTTCTCTCGCTATTTGCCTGTATAAAATAACCATAAAATGAATTGGATACGCGTCGCGTAGAGAAAATGTTGGAGAAGGTACGTTTTCCAAGGGCAAATGATATTGGAAAATGGTATGGTTGTTAAAATAATTTATTTTTCATAACTATTCGATTGTAATCGATGGATAAATAATGAAAAATATTTCACGTACCTTTTCGGGATATTTAAAAATAACATCATCCGGTTTGCTGTTAATTTTTGTGTATTTTTCACGACAGCTGGACAACTGGCAGTTTATCATTAAAATAGTAAAAAAATATAAAATCAGCCACATTTTGTAAGAGCATAAAAAATTGTTCACAAAAAAAGCATTTACGTGAGAAATTAATGTGAAAACCAACGATTAGAAATATAATTGCACGGATGAATACTTGGAGAAAGGTTTCCTGTGTGTAGTCGGAACTTTGGACAGATAATAACTATTGGGAATCGAAGTCTCGATAGAAGATCACACCCACACAAACTTCGCCCACGTAATACGCGCGGGTAGAAAAATATTAAGAAATCGTCATATTAATAAGCTCGTATTTGACGAGACCTTTGACTATACGATTATTTTTGTATATTCATAATAACATGATTTTCTTTATTTATTTTCTTTTTTTTTTCTTTTTGCAGTCAATGGAAGCAACGAAGGCGCTTCTTCGTCATAGTCTGAGAAAAAAATTGGACGCTGCTCTCGAATCCGAGAGTTATCTGTTGATTCAGCATTGGTGTTCGGCCGAGTGTCAAGCCGCGATAACGGCTTACGTCGACGAGAAGTTTCAGTGAGCAATTGACTAATTGTAGAATAGATTTATTATATAAGAGGTGAAAAAAAAAAAAAAAAAAAACAAAAAACAAAACAAAAAAAACGTAGAGGTCTCGGAGAATTTTTACAACATGAGGTGTCCTCGAAAGCAATGGAAGTCAGATAAAGAAAATATATGTATACATACATATATATATAATACTAAAAATGATGATGATCGAATTAAATAAAAAAAATTGTAGATAATCAATAACGAGTTAAAGTCACGGCTGTATTTTAAATGAGACAAAAATAATAAGCAAAACGCTAATGAATTGTATACGTTTTATGACGTAATAATAAATATGAATTTGAAAGACGAGTGACGAATCAATGAGCGCGGTATCGAATCGTAAATGAAAATTGAATAAATTTTATGTAAAATATGAATTATGGGAAAGAGACAAGACGATTAATAATAATCGTCAATATAAATACTTCGAGAAACTATTGTGGCCTTTTCGACCACCTCAGAATAATTTGATGCACATCGAGGCATTTTTTGTCTCGGAATATTTTCCACGAAATAATAAAAGTAATAATAATAATAATAATAATATAATTCAGAAAGATAACACGTTAATTATACAATAAAATCAGAAGCAATTGTAGTTTTATGTCATTGCACTATTATTTTATTAACTGAGCGACGATTATGCCCATCGCTTGGACAAGATGAACTATTTTATTAATAGCTTTGAGTTAGGTAAAAAATCATTAGATAATTGTCGATCCTCGAACATGTATTCTATACGCGTCAATACTTTTTTGTTGTATTCATAAAAATGTGTAACGCATAATCGTGTAATATTACGCGAGAATTGTTCATTTTTTCCGCATTTTATTATTGTTAGAAATATGAAATAAATTGAAATAAACGAAAGAACGACAAATGATAAGAGGAAAAATAAAAGTGTTATGGAACATAAATGGAAAATTGTTTTAAAGATTTGCATTTATGTTCTCAAAACTTTTACGATTAACTGTTTAATCCCTTGGTCCAATAAACTGTCTATAGTACACATTTATTATTGATAAATATATAAAAACCCGTACAAATATAAATGAAATATTCACAAGCCGATTTATCATTTGCGTGTATTAAAAATATAAGTATATATGTATATTCATACTTTTGGAATAGTAACTCGTCTTTTTCTCCATTTTTTTTTGTTATTCAAGTTTTTTTTTCTTAGTAGTTTCGAAGAAAATGTGAATTAAGGGGTTCGATAGTCTTCGATCTGTAGGCAAAGCGTTAGGCGTGTTTTATCGTTTTTTTTTCTCCATATTTTCCTTCCCACAGCACAGAGTTTAAACTTTAGAAATAGACGGTTGCTAAAGTACAATTAAAAAAATTGTTTCGTAGATTTTTTTTTTTTTTTTTTTTTATGCTTCTCGTTCATAATTTATCTTTCGAGTCCAGGGACAGGCGTGGATTTTGGCAGCAGCTCAATGAACCGCTCACGACATTTATCAGAAAAGTCCTATTTTCTTCTTCACGTTTATCTGCTTCCACGCGGGAAGTTTTTCGAACTCTTCGATATTCATTCCGAGCAATTCCTGCGAATCGAATACAACGTTTTATTTTTCATCTTCATGTAGTTTTGACAGATATTTATCGCTTGATAATTACCTCGAAGTGCTGTGGTGACAAATATTTTTCGAGTATCGTTGGATCGACTCCGTCAGGCAATGGTCGTTGAAGCAACTGCGCTATCGGATATGTGCTTTGCGTTAAACGAGCCAGCTCGCCTTCTACCGTTAACACTTCGCCAGAATCCCGACCATCCTAAAAACACGGAAATACCCATTTTTTGAAGACTAAAAGATTTATGAAAAAATCAAATCTTTAAAACCTGATGAATTATTTAGAAAATCAAAAAAAAAAAACCTGATAAATCATTTCAAAGTTATAAAAATGAGAAAACGTTTAAAAAATCGACAAATTTCAAAGCCACGAAATTAACGAATAACTTTCTGTTATTGTAAAACTTCATTTGAACTCTAGAGTTAATAATTTTATATTTTTACTACGAATTGAGCGATGGTTCCACAATTCACTTACCCGAATATTAAGTTCCGCAATTTCATCGCGATAATTCCACGTAGGAAACAAATTAGTGAAATTGAGTGGTTCCAGGCCAGCCCAGACTAAATAAACAGGACAATGGTCACTCTCGGGATGAAGTTTTTCCCAATATCTCATGGCAGCTATCATGGCCGCTCTTCGTTCAGCCTGCCATCTGACAGCACCGCTGCCAGTTTGATCCTCGGAACCGGTGTCCGGCCACCATCCTTGCCAGAGCCAGAGTTCATCTTTGTTATCGAGTAAAAAGAGAGCTGCAAAAATTGAAGAAAACGATTTTTTCGTAATTTTTTCATGTCACTGTCGACGATATGATTTTTTTCATCTCTAAAATTTCATTTCTTTTGTTCGTACCTGGCTGATTGACCTGATAAAGTTCATCTTGTAAAAAGGGAAAAGGTGTGACGATTTCCGATCGATGAGGACACAATAATTCTGTCGCAGTAAATTCCCCAGAAACGCTGCTCAGATTAAACAACCTCGGGGTGTGATTCAATTCCGGTTTTCCCGCCAGGGGAACGTACAGTTGTTTATTCATACCTCCGAGAGCTGTAAAATTATAACAACGTTGATAAAATGAATGACGTGACAAAAAAAAATCTCATCAACTCGTTTCTAAATATTCGATTATTCAATATATTTACCCTCGAAAAACGCAGCCGGTTCTTCGTCCGACTCGTTTATTTCATAGATCGTCACGTCCATGCGAGAATTTAATCCAACTTCTTCGGGACGATTTTTCTTCAAGAGATTGGCAGCTTTGAGAGCATTCTTCAAAACGGATAACATTTAAAACCGGTTATTAAACATTTATTACGTCATACAGACATTAATGTATGGAAGATTCTTCGATGATAAGAAAATGTAAAATCAATTTATGTTCCTGCTGTTTTTTAGTATTTTCGTAATAAAAAATGTGTTTGAAAAATACTTCGAGAACAAATTATTTCACTCTAAGAATACTTATGAAAATTCATACATTTTTAAGACGAGGAAGAGCGGCGCGTCCATGCCAAACGTAAATTTTTCCATTCGTTGTATTAATCAAAATGAGAGAACCGCGACTTCGTAATTGTCGTGTGCTGCAAGGAACTTCGGTGAGAAAAGTTTCGGTTTCCTCGTTACCGCGACTAATGTACATTCGCCATTTTTTCTTGGCATTATTATTCATCTTTTTTCCATTATGTACGACCATACTTCCGGAAAAAAGATTCAAAAAAGCAGCTGGTTCGAAACCCTCAGGTACGCGAACTTGCGGACCTTGCTCTTGATCCAATTCAACAGTGAGCAAAGCAGCGGTGCCTTGTTCGTTCAAGGATGCCTTTCGTCCCTGCCAGATAAAGTATGCGCATCGATCTCTTCCTTTCGAAGCGTGTTTCGATGGTTCGCCACTGAGGCCTCGACCTAAAAAATAAAAAAAACAAAAAAAAACCATCAAGATAAACCTGTTCCTGAGTCATCGATTTATTTTAGACCGAGTTTCTTTTAAGGACGAGGTTTATTGAGTTTTTACCGGTAATCGTGACCGTGTACATCCATCGCACGATATAACTGTCGCCTGTATAAAATTGTCCGATCGAAGAACCGCTGAGAAGAGAGTAAGAAAATTCGTCGATGTGCCAGACGGTGACGTTCGTTGTTTCCACGACGAATTGCCTCATTAACTATAACAAATGTTATTTTTTATCAGTTCTTAACGAGGTTCATGCGCCATAATTATAAAATAGTATATACACAGTCAAAATCATCAGATACCATTTTTTGCAAAATAATTTTTTGAAATTTTGCGTCAATCTTCTTGAGCATCGTAATATAATGAGTTAAAAATTTGAGAATGTTTCACCGTCTAGTAATCGGGATATTGAGTGTTTAAAATCGCAACTTTAACACGAGGTCTTGTGGAAAGTTACGAAAAAAGACGATTTTTCACAACGAATAACTCGATTTCTAGACGGTAAAACTTTCTCAAATTTTACCCACAGTTAAGTATTATTGTTAAGAAGTTTCGTACGAATTTTAAACAATAAAACTTAGAATTCGTCTAATACATCCTTAATCTTAATAAAATTGATGATTTTGATTTATATTTGTGTTTTTTTTTCTCTACAAATTAGAAGGAGATTCGAGTAATAATAGAATAAATGATAAATTTACCTCGTCGTCGTACCATCCTGTCCCCCGACCCAAATGGCTTCCCTCAAGTATAAGATCGACAATGGGACACTTCGAATCGACCATGACATCGACATCGGGTGGTTCCACGACGATTTTTCCATCCACTTGTTCCTTCTCCTCCGTTTTATCCTTGACCCTTATTATTCCGGACACATTTGGCCAGTCGAGAAACTTTTCTCGAAACAAAACAGTCTCCATGTGTTGCGTGAGTTTGCCTAATAAGCACCAGTCTGGTCTTGACGAAGCTTTTTTCACGTTTTCCTCGAGTTTTGTGCGTCGTCCTATGATCGACGCGGCATTTATCGGCGAAACCGTACACTCGGAATAATCATAACCCTCTTGCCAAAGTTCTTCCGCTAATTGTGTCGCTACTTTTCGTTTCTCCGACGGAGCTATTTTTCCGTTCCAAATGTACATCTCACTTCCGAAATCGAAGACTAGAATCTTTGCGAAAAAGTAACAAGTTTCAAAAAAACGTCTTTTTCGCATGAATGTATTGAAGAAACAATAAACAATTTTTTTAAGGACGTTGAATGGCGACTGTCAAATCTGAATTTTTGTTTCCAGTTTTTCTTACATACAAAATGGTTTGCGAGCCTAAGTTAATTGAAAAAAAGTTGTTACAAATTGACTAAAGAACAACATACTCTAAATTCAATTTTAATGTTGAAAATTGGAACTTTTAACACGCGCTCTTATGAGAAACTACTGAAAATTGCGATTTTTATAAATAAATATCTCGAATTCTACATGGTGAAACCTCTTAAAATTGCGCGAGCTATTAGATATCACTATTCTCTTTGAGTGATGCAAATTTGAAGGAATTCTATCGTTAGAAAATTTTGCAAACAACGTCCTTAAATCCTTTTTTTTTTTTTAAATATAAATTCATCTACAAATTGAAGAGAAAAATCGATACATTTGTTAAAAATTACCTTGCTGGGATCAAGCATTTCTATCTTTGGCATAGCACCCCAATATTTATCAAGTGGTAAAAGTTCGTCTTCACCAACAACCTCGTACACCATATTTGTGTCCAAAAGAGCGGATTCGTAGAGTTCATCCTCGTCAGGATGTCCAGCATCGACAACTGCATTTACAAAAACACCATTTTCAATATTTAGAAAAGAAACATTGCATTCATTCTGGAAGACGAGTCTGGAGTGAAATCATGAGTTTGAAAAATCTGCAGTTTTATGAATTTTTAACAATCGAGACTAACCTTCCGTTCTGTGGCTCGTATCAGATCCAAGAATTTTCCAAAAATTTGCAGCCTGACTGCTCGTGCACGTTGGCTTTTCTTCGCTTATAGTTATCACATGATTGGCGCGACAACCAAGATCTCGATTTTGTTGAATACTCAAAGCTATTTCAGCTCCTCTTGCTTTTTCGATCACATTACTGTATTTTCCAACGTAATTGTACAGCTTTGAAAACAAAAAATCATTAATTAATAACATTTACATCACAAAAAAACCAAGAGATCGAAATATTTTTAAAGAAACAGTGAATTTATTTATTTTTTATTCTTCTCTCTTGTATTTTTTTTTTTTTTAAATATATTTTCATTGAATAACACTCACCTCGTTTCTCGTAACCAAAATAAAATTATCACCCGAATTTATACTATCAACGATTGGTTCGACCAAACGAATCTGAACGTGTCGTCGACCCTTTACGAGTATCAACATAACATCTTTATGAGGAGGTAGTTTATTGCCATATCCCGTTGCATCGACATCCACGTTTTTCAATGTCACAGCACCAAAATCTTCCGTCGAAGCTAGACCCGCCAATGCTTCGACAGCGAGCGATGATTTTTTTGCAACTAAAAATACACAAATTGTCTAATTGGAGAAATTTGGAAGATTGAAAAAATGTGAAGGATTCGACAGGAATTTAAATTTCAAGGAATTTTGGGTGCTAAAAACTTCGTTTAACAAAAATTCATTATTTCGTAATTCCTTTCGGATAATACGTACGTTTTTCAACATTCAAAGTTCTCATGACTCTCTCAGCTACTCCAGTCGTGACTTCGGTGTACTCGTCCTTGAGGTCGGTACGAGCAGCCAAAGTTCGTAACGGATTTTTCGAAGGTAAACGACGTCGTTGAGGTTGAACAGTGCGTCTCGAGCCGAGTCTTAAATTTCAAATCAATTGAATATTATTATTAAATGTTAAGTTTCATTGAATTGAAAAGATGAATGTATTTATTTGATGATTTCTAGTCAAATTAGTGAGCACGATAAAATTGTTTTTACCGTTCCGAGAACGTAGTCACGACGTCGAAATCACTTTCTTCGAAATCAAGACTTTCGGCCTCACATTTTGCGAATGAAACGTTGCTAAAAAAGCTGGTAAACGTTTCGTCATCGGCCCTCGGTACTGACAATATCGTGGCTGTGTTGCGCATCGATTTTGTCTCATCCTCTGTCGAAATAATTATTTTTCAAATTTCTTGTTTTAATTACTTCGTTTGGTGATTTTTCTATTTTTTCTCTTTTCGCATAATTCATTCTCAGTTTCTTATAAATGTTTTTTTATTTTACTGTGATGTATCGGTAAAAATTAAGAAAAAATTTGCTTTTTTGATAACTGATAAGAATTAATGAGATTTTTTTTTTTCCAGTCTCACCGCTTTCTTCGCTGACCGATCCCGACGACCCCTCCCTGATTGCACCTCTCCCAGCACCGTTATTAGCCCCGTTCGTAGTTCCTTTAGCGATTTTGCAACTTTTAAAACGTTCAGGACGTGGAATTTTCTTTTTCCCATCCGTAGCACCGTTTGTTGCGACCTCGATGAGCGGAGATAATTGTTCGGAATTCTCGACTTGTTCGACTCGCATTTTTCCGGCTACGGAAAATTTCACCGCGTCCGGCACAGCGACGCGTTTTCGCCATCCTTCAGCAGCTGATTCTAATTTTTCTAAACGTTCCGCTAGTTTTCGTTGTTTCGTTGCAAATTCTTCTTTTTCTGCTTGACTCGTTGTAGTCTCCCTGACGTTATTCTGAAAAGGAATGTATATCTTTGTTTAAAAAAATTGTCAATTTTAATTATAATAACCTGAGAAATAATATCAATGAACAAAATTTTCCCCATTTTCTAGAACATTCCCAATTCTAAACATTTAAAAAGTTAATTAAATATTCAATTATTTTGTGTTCTACTAAATGAATTTAAACTTAAAAAATTTTACTTCTTCTATCAAACTAACCCCTGGATTTAAAAAAACTCACACAAATGATTCTTTTTGTGAATTAGTCATATTAATTATCATCTATAAAATCTCTATTTTTCTTCACACTTATATTTGCAAAAACAAATATAGATATGAGATCAAATGTAGTCAAATAAGGATTGAAAATATTCTCGCCAATAATTTATTTGAGATGATGGAAAAGTAAATGTAAATAATGACTCACGTTATTAGCGAATTTGACGACATTCGTAGAGACCATTACAGTTTCGGTATTAACGCGACGTTTCCAATCGGTGGTGCCGCTGCGTTGAAGAGCGGCTAATCGATCAGCGATACTAATACTAGGAAAATGAATTTGTTGCGTATCCGTAACGGATTTATCCCTTCTACCGAATGATATGTTATCAGAATGAGAATCAGAAGGGGTTTTATCGAGGGTGTTGGCACGTAGTCTCGTGCGTTGTTTCATAAGGAGATTCGTATTGGTCGTTTCGACGTAATCAGCTGTATCAAAGCCGTAGCTTATCTCGTTGTTGTCTGTGTTATCGTGTAGTACGATATTATCAGACGAGGAAGGCACTGAATGATCATTGATGGGGCGTTGGAGCCCGGGGCAATTTGAATGTAAATTAAAATCGTCTTTCGTATCGTCATCGAATAGAGTTTCACTTTCTTTGCAATCAGTTGCAAAATCACCGATGCGTTTACGCCTCTGTAATCTTCTGGCGTTGAATTCTTTTCTCGTAAATTTATGCTCGCTACTGAGGAGAAACGCTTCGTCAATAATACTCGCTGAATCAGTCTCCTTGCGAGAATCACGAACTTGGAGCAAGCGATTCTCATTGGCAGTTTGCGACGTCGTCGAATACTTTAAAATACTTCGTGGCGGTGCTGCGTTGATCGAGTGCTGTGACAGTTTGGCATTCGACATCGTCAAGTTCTCGTCTCGTTGCACAGTTTCCTCGGAATCTGAATCATCGTTGATTCTTTGACTGAGTTTCTCAGAAGGAAATATTCGCGAGGCTACCTCGACTTCTTCGGAAGTAACCGGTTGAGTTTTGTAACGATTTGCTGGACGTCGACGTGACGTCGTACCACTGACTTTGGCTATACTTTCCGTAGCTATTCGTCGATTAAACAATCGCACTCTGTCCGCTAAACTCAATTTCGACGGCTCAACGTCGCTACCTCTTGTTCCTCCTCCGCCACAATCCTCCTGCGAATAAGACATCGAATCGAAATCTTTGTTCGCAGCTTTTCGCTGATTTTGTAACACAGCTTCTCTCACTTCCTCGTAAGTGACCGGTTGAGTATTGAATCTGTCGTATTTCTGTTGATCCTTCGAGTCACGACCATGTTTGTGACCTTTTCGATCGATCCGAATATCCTTCGATTTCGTTTGTTCCTCCAATATTTTAAAACGTTGCGCTATTCTCGATACTTTCGAACCATTTTCAACCGTTAAATCTACAATACTTTTATCCTCGTCCGAAGGTTCTTCTCCTCCTCCACAAGCCACAGGACTCTTCTCATCGTCCTCGAGTCGCAACGACCCGTAACGACATTTTTGCGAAAGCAAAGAATCCGAACTTATCATTCGAGCGTTCCATTTGTCTCTTCGACGATTACAACTTTGTCTCGATGTCAAACGAATTCTTTCGTCTTCCTCCTCCTCCTCCTCCTCATCGTCCTCGTTGCCAGATCTTTTTCCAAAATTATAACGAAATGATGGACTACTGGGATTCGGCCTTTCGTCACCATTCAAATTACAATCTTCGTCGTCCCTCTCGTATCGACTGTTTATCTCGTATCTGTAACAATCGAAGAATTAAATGTGCGTTGCTGAGTTTTTTTTTTTTTTTTTTTTTTCAATCCACGTTTCAATGAAATCCGGAGGGAAACGGAAATTGATGAACAGCCAAATTAGTGATACAATCGACAATAAAGAGCACAATTAATTATTCACGAAATATTATCGAAAACATATTTTTAGAGGAAAATAATAATTTTTTAATCAATCGAAGCAAAATTTGATACTCTCCTAATATTGTGACGATCAAAATTGCTTCGTATTCAAAATACAAAATATTTGAGTCGTTCTTTGAAAAAATCTTTAAAACTAAATTCAGAAGAGGTTTTTTTTCTTCTTATAAAATATTCATTTTCTCGTGAATGAAGAATACTTGAATATTAGGTCAATGAGTGTTTGTCGGTCGCTAACAAGGCTATCCATATCGAGTAACTGAGGATGACGCGTATCGAGTATTGAGAAAAAGGGGAGAGGATAAAAACGTCATTTTATAATTAAAAGTTAAAAGAAAATGTGTATGTGTCGTACGTAACAGAAATTATTTTCATTTCAGTGAAAAAACATGTAGTATTTTTCTTGACAATCTTTTGTAGCACTTGTAAAAACATTTATGTACGATCGATATACAGATTTATTGAATTTAATTTATTGGACTAATCTCATAAGTTTAATTTGATTGATATTGTTATGGAATAAATTATTAATTTTCTCGTAAATCTAGATTTATTAAACTTCAAGATCTCGAATGTTTGCTGGTTGTTAAGGAGGTTCACGGGTGAGGCAAGCGTTAGACGAATTCCAAGTTTAATTGTTTAAAATTCGTACGAACCTTTTTAACAATAATACTGAACTGTAAGTAAAATTTAAGAAAGTTTTATCGTCTAAAAATCGAGTTATTTGTTGTGAAAAATTGTCTTTTTTCGTAACTTCCCACAAGACCTCGTGTTAAAGTCCCACAAGACTTCCTGTTAAAGTTGCGATTTTAAACACTCAATATCTCGATTACTAGACGGTGAAACATTTTCAAATTTTTAACACATTATAATACGATGCTCGAGAAGATTGACTCAAAATTTCAAAAAATGATCTTGAAAAAAATGGTATCTGATGATTTTGCTTTTGTATAGACGATTATAATTATGACGCATGAACCTCGTTAACTTTGGCCATTCGTTTTAATGCGTTATTGGGAAGAACGTGTCAGGAGATGAAAGAAAAAGGAAAAGAAAAAAGAATTTCGTAGTGAGGAATGAGAGAAATAGGGGGTTTCGAAGGACTTACCTACTGGGCAACTTGAATGAGACAATAGGTGCGATTGATGACGTAACTGTGGTAGCGGTGGTAGTAGCAGTGTTGGTAGTGGTAGTAGCGGTAGCAGTGGTAGTAGTAGCGATATTGGTAGATTCGTTAGAACGTGACGATATGAAGTTTTGCGAGTGATTTCGATCTGAATCGATTTGAATATGTGAAAAGGAAGTTCTATCCGGTCTGGTATGATATTCAGGTTGTAGCCAATCTTCGTTAAAGTTTGATTGCATGTGACCGACCGATCGTGCGCGTTTACGTAAAAAAAGATCCTTCGTTACGAAATTTAATGAATCGCCGGAGTTTGAAGTAAAGTTGGAGCGTGAAGGCGAAGAGCTTTCGCGGGAGGACGATTGTTTGAGAATCGGTCTGACGACGTCACATTCGGGTAGACTATTGGTCCGTCGTTGTATCGATCGATTTTTCAGCATGGATAATTTTTTCGGTGAGGCAGAATCGATTTCATTGCCGGAATCCTCCTGAGAACTTTTTCGCGAACTTTTCAATATTGTTTTCGGTTTTTCGTCGTGTTCGTCGCTGTCGGTGCTGGATTTTTTCTTCAAAATCGGCCGTGGTTCCAACGAAGGTGGATCACTGGAGGAGGATTCTTCGCGACTAAATTTTTTCTTCAATATCGGTCGTACTTCGGAATTGAGATTCGGTTGAAAATCGGACGTTAAACAGCCGAGAGTTTTAGCAACAGCAGCTGCGATACTGACGTGATGACCGATACCAGAACTTTTACTGTTGCTACCGGACGATCTTTTAAGAATACTCGTAGGTTCGGATGTGCACGTTTGTCCATCGTCACGATCCTCCTCGCCCAAAGATTTTCTTTTTAATATGGAAGGTGGATGGTGTGACGGTTGTTGGTGATGATGGTGATGATTTTGATCGGGTTCCGGGCTTCCGGGTCTTTTGACGACTTCGTCGAGGGAGGAACGTCGCTCGTATTTGAGAATCGGCTTGAATTCAGCGCCATCGATCTCCGGAGAAACGGTATCCGGTGAACAACTGCGTCTACGACGAAGTATTTCGTTGTCGTCCAAACTGCTTCGTTTTTTAAGGATTCCGTGCCTTTTCGTCAGCTGTTCGATCAACGACGGTTCACCGGTGTTGTTCGTTTGAAGGGACAATTGTTTGTAATTGCAATTGTTCGACGAGGACGAAGGAACGTCGGTATTTTCGGTTGTTTTGTGTTTAAGAATGGAAATCGGTGCCTGACGAATTCCTTGTCGACTTGGGACACTCGTCTCCGTACAATTATCTTCATCGCCTCCGTTCGTACCGTTTTTGCAAATAGTATTCGTTGTCAAGGACGAGGCTGGAATTCGAGAATTTTTTGGGTTCTGCGAATCCACTAGCCTCGATGATTTTCTTATTGAATTCTTCGTCGACGCCGAGGACGCAGAACTGCTCGAATGGTGATCGGTCCCACGTGATTTCCCGTTGACCACAGGATTCGAATTCGATGTCAGTCTTTCAACGCGTTCCATGGTCGCTCTGGTAAGTGCAGTCAATGCATCGACCCTCCTCAAAACCTCGGAATTTTCGTGCCCACCGATCGCATTGCTATGGGAAAATGAGAAAAAAAAAGACACTATTTCGGGTCTCACGTTGAGGTCGAAAATTTGGCTAAAATCGCTCACACCTGCGAAACTTTGTCGCGAAAAGTCTCGTGTTTTTTGTTCTTTACACACATGCGAAGAATTTTGTTTGATTTATTAATTTTTTCTGTTTATTTGTTGTTGCACGAACGATCGAGTTTCGTTAAATTCGTTGTTTTTCTCGTTTGACCGTGAACATTCCACGTACATTCGTATTAGGTCATGCAAGTGAATATGGAGATTTGGTGACACGCATTTAACAGCTTATACGGTCACTCAACGTCGAAATAGAGCCGAGGTGAAGCCGTACTTTTTAATACCGAATGATCGCTCGAGCAACCCGACAAACTCACGATTCAGGCCGTTTTTCTATTATTCGAATAATGAATGATGAACGATTCAATTCTCGTTAATATTATTATGTCAAATTTGACTTTTTTTTTAAATAAACGATTAATACGTGCAAGAAAAATCAATCAAAGACGAACACCGTGGGTTTTCAGATCATGAAATTACATTCTATCGTTTTTATATGAACACTTCGTCTGCAAACGTGGACTTTCATGTCCAGCCAATATTTCACCCCTTAATGCTGTCAAAAAATCCTGAAAAAATTCATGCTATTGCTCGAAACATTAATCTTGAGATATCTATTGTAAAATCCTCAAAAATTTAATTTTGTCATGAATTTTTCGTTCAATAAATACTTTAAATACACAAACTGTTTTTGCTGGGACACGAAATACCCAGGTTTACAGACGAAGTCTCAATAACGCATCAAAATCAACACAATTTTATTGAAAATTGCATTCTTCATTTTTTTTTGTACGTGTTCAATTTCAATATTCACGATCTCAAATCACATGAGAATTCGTCAAATCGACAACAAAACAGGCGTGTAAAGCGTGAAAAGATTTTTTTTCGCTCAAACAGTTAGAATGTGTTAAACAACGAGTTAGTAGCGAGTTTTTTTTTCAATAAATGAAGATAAATACTTGTCGTATCATTCAGTAATAATTTTTAATGGAATTTTTGAAATATTCTTAAATGTGCTTTCTCTGGTAAGGTATTGAAACTGCAGGCAGAGGTTCCTGCTGTATATTTAATTTCATCTTCATGAAAAATTGAAGCACAATGAGAAACGTTGATTTTTTTGAATTTCCAAGAATCTCAATGTCGTTGAAAACTGTATTTTTATTTTCGAAAAGGCAACGATAAAAATTGATTGAAGGAAAATTAAATAAACGACGAAAAAAAAAATGTAGTCGAATAAAATTTCGAGTTAAAATATTGAAAAATAATTTGAGCTTTTTATGTTGGACTATGAAGAAGTAATATTGGAAAACTATTAGATTAGATACCTAGTACGCTGCGTGCTGGAGCGTAATTTCATGCCGGAGGAAGAAGCGATAGCGGACGATGCACGAGAAGTTGTGGTAAGACTTGTACTTTGTTGTTGATTTTCGGAACGTCGTGAAATGCCAAGACTATCATGACAATCGTTCAAACGTTCATTTTTGTTGGACGTTGATTGTTTAACATTGTTCGCCCTTCGAATTCTCGTTCTCTCGCATTTATCATCTGCTGAATTAATACAATTATCGTTAAATCGTCAATTGCATCATACGACTAATCGACCATGACGAAACTCACAATAGCTCGTAAGCTCGCTACGTTTTTCCTCCGCTTCCGGTGATTTTATCGACACCGAGGTACGCTTTGCAGTCTTATCTCTTTCCCTCGTGACGCAAGTTGGCACTCTACTGGTCGATGACATTGGACTTTTCTGAAAGTAAATGTCAGATATCACCCTCAAATACAAGTTTTGTTTGGCACCGGTTTTTTTTTCCCCGAAAGTAAACGTTAGAGATAAGCGTCAAAAGTTGGACGCGTTTAAAGTCGACTATTTGAACTTTTTTTAATGCTGGAATAATTAAGGAAATTCACGAGTTAGGCATGCGTTAGACGAATTCCAAGTTTAATTGTTTAAATTTCTTATGAACCGTCTTAACAATAATACTCAACTGTGAGTAAAATTTGAGAAAATTTTACCGTCTAGAAATCGAGTTATTTGTTGTGAAAAATCGTCTTTTTTCGTAACTTCCCACAAGACTTCCTGTTAAAGTTGCGATTTTAAACACCGAATATCTCGATTACTAGACGGTGAAACGTTCTCAAAAATTTAACACATTATAATACGATGCTCAAGAAGATTAACGCAAACATTCAAAAAACTATCTTGAAGAAAATTCTATCTGATGATTTTGCCGTTACTATTATAATTATGGCACGTGAACCTCGTTAACATTTTTGCGATATTTTGAACAATTACACCAATTTCTTTCTCCACTGTAGCTCTTGAATGATATGCTCAACTTTCCTGCTGGAATATCTCAAGTTATTAATCCAAATTTTTTGTTGAACGAACAATTATGTCTATAAATTTGCAGGGAGTCTATTTTCATTCATAAATTTGCTCAAATAATTTATTTTAATGCAACACTACATATTTTCCATGAATCTAGGATTAAAATTAAAATAACACTAATTTTCTCAACTTATGTAATGGCAAAGTTTTCAAGAAATACAACAAAATTTTTGTACTCCAGCAAAAGTCTAAACAAATAATAGCCCAAAACATCTTGTAAAAATAAAAGAATTTAATTACAAAACAGATTGATCAACAAAAGATTCAACGAATAAATATCAATAATCAAAGAAATCCAACATTTTGCAAAACATCAAACCAACAAAAGGCTTATACGTTTATTTATGAAGTCAAATCCCAATAGGCTAAAAAATTAATTATCTTAAAAACTTGGTCAAAAAAAAAATTGACGCTACTTACTGGTTTTCGTACAGAACTTGTAGGTGTATGAAGACCCGGAGAAGACGAATTTTCCATGCCAATGGATTTTCTGGCAGTAGGTTCTAGAAGATGAAAAAAAAATGAAAAAAATTCAGAAGTAAAATGAGGCAGAATGCAAGGGTTTTTTGAGCTTTTTGTTGACATACCGGTTGGCGAGACGATGGACGCTGCCCTTAACCTGGAAGCTTTGGTCTCTCTGATGGGCGCCGTTTTGCTGTTTACAGGATTTCTGAAGCTATTTTTCTTTTCCACTTTGACTGTTCTTTTGCCCTGATTGTCGGAGGTTCGTTGAGCATTTTGGGGATCGTACTGAGAGGTAACGCCGTCGTTACCTTTGGAAGAGCCACTTTCGCTGGCTGCCATTAACGCGGCTGCCCCAGCTGCTACCATTTCTATTTATTTTATTTATGTATTTATATTGTTTTTTTTTTTCAGCAACGCACGATCACTTGACAAGCGTCGAAGGATCGATAGACATTTTCAGTGTCCGGATAATGAGAAGTAAAAAAAGATGATATTCGACAACGGTGGAATTGGTTGTCAACAACATTTGCTGGTTTATCGTTAAAGAATCGATTTTGCAAACTTGACGATAGTTACGAGAACGCGTATATCGATATATATAAATTATTGAACGAGGACTAAAAATATTTCCAACGATATAAAACAGAGATTCACAATTTAAACGCACACGGAATAACTTGTAGTTTTCTTTTTTTTTTTTTGTTTTGTCGTGTTTTTCGAAAGTCTTTACGTCGCTTAAAATTACGCGTCCAAAGATTCTTTTATGAGATTCGACGAGAAAACTGGCGCGGTTTACGATCCAACGGACTATTCGCGTGTCACAATTGTTATCACAGTTAAATTCGTTATTAAATCAACAGCAAAGCTGGGGGAAAGTGTACCGAATGCGCTCGTAGGCAGATATGTAGACATGTGTAAATGTCTTTCTATCACTCTCTCCGTCTCTGTCTATCCTTCGTGAGTATGTGTGTGTGTGTGATTCACGCTTTCCGAAAGAGGTCAATGTTTATTAAATAAAACTATACCACGACACTTCATTTTGCTTCAATCATACGGTTTAAACATTCACTTGGCAAAGGGAGAATTTTTTCTTTGTCCCTTGCTGCCTGCTTGTTTTTTTTTTTTCATTTGAAAATGTCACTTGTCAATTGCCATTATTGTAGATCCGTGATGAACAGGATCCGCGAAGCGCTCAGCCGAGCTTGCGCGGCCACGAAGGACTGTTAATGCCGGATCCGGCCACGGGGATCGCTGCGTCATCGTGTCATCGTTGTTATTATTGTTGTTGATGCTCTTTTATTATTATTATTATTATTGTCCCAACAAATAATAACAACATATTTGACAAAAGCATCACCGTCACAATAAAAATAATGAAAATTTCAAATTTACTGCGAATCAAAGAGGCTGGAAAATTTGAACATCTGTTCCTTGTTTCATATTCGAATGACGCAAAGAAACGTCAGGGTTTTTCCGTAATCAAAAGGTTACGTCGCAATAGAATTAGTATATTAATAAAATTGTTATTCATTGTTAATCCACAGTCAAATCGGACGAATTGTACGTCGTCCTGGTTTGACCGTTGTGCGCGCGAACGCGAGAAAGTTTAAGCCCTGGTGGGCGATTGCCGAAACACATGAACAAAAAAAAACAACATCTGACCGTTTTAAAATGGCCGTTTTGGTGTTTTGCGCGGTTCTCTGGTAAAAACAAACTATGAGAGTGAGAATAACCATCTGGAAAGTTCATAAATACGGAAATTTTGCACGATTTATATAATCGTTTGAGTGTTGATCGAGAAGAACAGTTTCTGAAATTATATTCGACTTTCGTGGAAAATACTAAATGAGGTAACAGTTATTGCTTATTCGTATGATAATTTTTAGGTTGAGTTTACACCCAACAGTCTCCCTTTATGAAACGCAATTTACAAGACATTCTGTCAGAAAACTGTCATTTTGAACCAAAAAAATAGATTTTCGACCCCAAATTCTTAAACATCGAGTATTGAGCTGCATTGAACGTTTAATATTTTCGATATGCTTCCGTTTTTCGTAAATTTGTATATTTGCGTTCGCGCCTACGCTTCAATCATATGACGCCATTATTGTTATACTTATGCGCAATAATCCAAATTGTCCTGCGTCGCTCGTGTTTATTAATTCGAATTTCACAAATATTATATTCGATATTTAACTAAAATTAGTTGTTTTTAATGGAATAAAAATAATGTTGTTTCGATTTCGATTACGATATCGAAGAATAATAACATTCAACTAAAAATAATCACAACACTTTAAACCAATTTGAACAATAACCAAACGGCATTTTAAGGATGAAAATATCGCTTTTGCATCAAAATAGAACTTTGCCAGTAAAAAAAGGTTACGCTAGCAATGTGTAGGAAAACTTTGAAAAAAAAATTGTTTCAGCAAACGAGTTGAAACTTTTGATAATAAAATTTTTAAATAATAATAAAATTTCAAATTCATAATAACATTTCAAAATAATCACAATACTTTAAACAAATTTTAACAATAACCGAGCGGCATTTCGAGGATGAAAATGTCGCTTTTGCGTCATATTAAGGTTAAAATTTGACTTTGACTTCAAAAAAAGGTTACGACGGCGACGTGTAGGAAAAAACTGAAAAAAAAATTGTTTCAGCAAACGAGTTGGAACTTTTGACGAGACACAATGGTTCGTGCGATGAGATCACGTAAGCCGCACTCCAAATATCCGGAAGGAGAATACGAGCTGAGTACGACGCCGAAGAAGAAGAGTCCCGTCAAGAGTACGGAGACGGATGCGAAAAGTGTTGTTTCCAAAGGATCAAAGAACGGCTTGGCGAAAGGTAATTTGAAAACTGATGGGAAAACCTTAAAGGGGACCCGATCTGTTGTTTTGCGGGACAGAACAAACTTACACGAGGAACCCTTGAAAGTTGATCTTTTAATAAAACAAGGTATGGGCCGAGGAATCGCGACGAAATCGACAAAATCCACTCGCAATACCAGGTCGAAGACTACGGACGAAAAAGACGAAGAGGAGGAGGCTGAAAAGACGAGTTCCGTGGGTGGAACGAGGAAAAAGAGGAAACTGGAAAATAATTCCGAATCAACGTCCCGTGGAGATTTGATGCTTCAAAAAGAGAATGAAACGAACGATGAGGAAAATGACAAAACGATAATCGCGCCGCAGCAGAGCACGAAAATCGTGAAAAAATCAATCAAATCGTCTTCATCCGTGAAGATTGATCCAGCAATTTCTAAGAAACCAACTAGGAAAAGAGCTCGAAAAGTCGATGACGAAGAAGACGAAATCACCAACGAAAATGGTGACGAAAAAGTAAATTCTCCGGATTCTAGAACACCACGTTCTTACCTCGCGATTAAACGATCCTCGAATAATCAAAATGTCGCGAAAAAGACGGCAAAGACAACGAAAAAAATCGTGAAATCCACCGCATCGGAAGAAAATGACGATGAAAAATTGGCGAAAGCGAGTTCTTCGAAATTTTTGAGAAAAACGACTCGGAAGGTTGTGGTCGAAAGGGAATTTTCTAACGATTCGGGTGTCGGTACTCGAGATATTCCTGAGACCGACGAAAATCAAGAATCCGAGGTTGAAACGGATTCGGTTGAAAAGACAGAGAAACTCGATAAACGAGGGACGTCAAGAAAAATGACAACATCGAAAAAGTCGGAGGAAAATGTCGCGTCTGCGAAGAAAACGTCGCTCCGATCATCCAGATCGAAAGTTTCTGAACAAGAGACAAAAGCTACGGAAAACTTGGTCGGCGGGAAGAAATTTTTCAAGAGCAAAACGTCGGGAAAGACAATTGAAAAATTGTCGCCAGTGAAGAGAACCGTAACCGGAAAACGACGAAATATCGGTAACGCTCGTTTGAGCGTATCATTTCGTTCGCGGCAGCCGACTCTTCAAGAGTCCTTCGCGAAGCAAGCATCGCGAAAAGTTTTAAGGCCCCGAAAATCTCTGAAAAACTATTGCGAAGAAACAATGGTCGAGAAAAAGAAAGGCACGAAAACTGGCAACGAAATGGAGGACGATAAAAAAAGTGGACCCGTCTACAAATCCGTTGAACCAGAGGAAGATTCGGTGAACGACAAAGACGCGATATACGACTTTAAATTCGATAGCAACGATTCCCGAGAAAAATTGCCGAAAAAGAAGAGAAAGAGAAATCTAAGAAAAAATATTGCGACTAAGAAAGCTGTGGGAACGAAAAAAACGACGGGCTCGTTGCAGCCACGACAAAATTCGAAAGTCATTAATTCCAAAATGACGACAGTAAAAACTGCAGTTGAAAAAAAGAACTTGGTTGAACGGGTTTCAATTGAATCGGAAAAACTCACGGAATCGAGAGAAACGGAGATTAATTATTTCCCCGAAGAATTCAACGAGCCGTTACAAAGTGAAAAAATCATTGAACAGGAGAAAAAAGTTGAAAAACTGCCAAAAACCACAGAAAATAACACAAAAGTTGTTGAGGGTAAAAAGGCGGAGCCTAGAATCATAGAATCTGTCGAATTAAAAGGAAACGATTGTTTGACTTTGACGACGACCCCAGTCCTGGCAAAAGCGTCAGAGATAAAAAAACGAAATTATTTACGACCTTCTAAACAATTGAGAACGATGTTGAATCACGCGTTACTCAACAAATCGATATCGCCGATCACCAAAGCGATTGCGAACTTTGATCCAGGAAGTCCTTGGCGACCACCGGTTCTTACCAATCAAGATTTTTCTCGCGTTAAAAATATCGTTCAAAGCACTCCCCAAGTACGAAATTTGACAACGATACTCAAAAATGTCACAGAAAAAACTGTAAATGCGTGCAATATCGATTCGAGAAACGATAAACCAACGGAGAACAAAGACGATCCGAGAATTTTACAAAATTTACAAAAACTATCGCCCAGCAAGGCCATTGGACTGGCCAAATCTCCAAGAAAATTTGGAACTGTTATTTCTCATCCTAATAACGAACCAAACGTCACTACGGGCATCTCAGACTCGAACAAAATAAATTCGAAGGATAATGACAACGAATCACCAAAAATCGAATCTTCCACAATCGGAATTCCAAAATTAACGTCAACCTCAATCGAAACGAGACTCGCAATCACGAGCTCCGACCAAATCGCCGATGATTTTGTCGAGACAATGCATTTTTCGAACGAAAATCCTGGAGACAAAGAAAATTCTCTTCCTCTTGATTCCAGTTCGAAACGTTCGCCTCTTAAATCTCTGAATCGAGCACCATTCGGAAATTTGAATAATTCGCTATCGGGAAATGTCAACAGATCGCCATTAAAAAATTTTGACAGATCGCCATTGAAGAGTCTCAACAGATCGCCATTGAAGAATCTCAACAGATCGCCATTAAAAAGTTCCACTGAATCGTCATCAGAAAACGTCATTAAATCGCTATTGAAAAATCTTCAAAAATCTCCATTGAAAAGTTTCAATGAATCGTCATCGGAAAACGTCATTAAATCGCCATTGAAAAATCTTCAAAAATCTCCATTAAAAGACCCAAAAAAGATTCTTTCGATGCTTCGTGCTAAGAAAATACAAAACGAGAATTTGGAGAATTTGGAGCCTCGGGCTGGTACTTCGAGCCAAAAAATCGTTGGACTCTATGACGACTCGAGAGTTTTGAGACAATCGAATCTCGACAATTATTTAAATCTCGATGAAATGCCAAAAAGTACAAGAATAAGTACAGTGCATGGAATTTTCGACGATGCTCATTCGACTCCGATAAGTGGAAGGCCAGCGAAAAGAATTATCAAAGATTCCAACATCGAAAACGCATTTGGTTTCGACGTCTCGGACGAGGATTCGGAGAACGAAATATCTCCGATTAAAAAAATCATTGCGGAGAATCCGATAGCAAAACGTGGCTTTGATAAAAATGCGCAAAAAGTCAGAAATAATGAAGAAATGACGAAAACTGCTGTGCCAGCGAGATTGTCGATAGGAGACATAAAAAAACACCTTTTGCCAACGCGGAAAAAGGAGAATATCAATAAAGAGAGGCCGGTTATTGAGAGGATAGAAGAAGAAGACGAGGAAAAAGTTGAATCTCACGACAAGAAGAACGAACGAAAAAATGCACGAGTTGAAAAAATGGCTGATCCCGTTGATTTTTCTGATACTTTTGATCTGAACGATAAAACCGAAAAAGAAGAAGAAAGCACGATGGAAATAGAGCTTTTCGCGGACATAGAACCTCAACATTTTAAGCAGGTAAAAACAATTTCCAAAAGCTCGATTCTCATATTTTTTCCATTTTTCCAAGACCGACATCTAAATGCTCCTAATTTTTGTTTTTTTTTTATTTTTTTTATTTCTCAGGCACCGAGATATTCGTACAAGCGAAAACGAGCAGTGGGTTTTCACTTTTCGGACGAAGATGAAGACAACGAGAATGTTGAACCAACGGAAAGTCACGCACCAAAACGACGAAAAATCAACAAAGCTGAGAGGGAGAGAGCAAAGAAAATGGAAAACTGGGCGAAGGATCTCAATCAGACTTTCGAGGAAATCGAACATTTCGATTTGGTGGTAGAGTAAAAAAAAATATATTCATCCTCTCAACAAAAAATAACGAAAATTTTCCATAAACTCTTCTTACTCTATATTTAGAAAAAAAAAAACCAACCTTGTTGGCTAATAACAAAAAACCGCGTACAAAGAATCGCAAACCCGGTCAATTTTTGCCTCTCTCGCGTTTCGACATCCAATTTTTTTTATTTTAATTTTTTTTTTGTTTTAACGTCGTCGCATGTTCGACGCATACAATTTTATCTACACGTTTTTTTTTGTCTTTAATAACGAATGATTCTACGAATCTGGAGAAAAAACGCACGAGAGAGGAAAAAATTTTCTATTGTTTATTTATAATTTATTACGCAAGCATTTATTATATCTTTTATTTTTTATTTTTTTTAACTCAATTAAAATATTTAGATATACGGAGATGTATTATATACGAAAATGAATTTCCTATAAGAACATATATGGCATATATTCTGACTGTAATCAGTAGAGAAAGTACAATACAGATTTTTTATTATTAATAACAACGTCATTGTCTTTTAATATGCTTCCCATTCGTTTTATTAATTATAAGACCCTACAATACATTTTTTTTATCTTCCATGACAATCCTGGGATAAATAATAACCCGATGAATTTTTTAAGCGTAACATTCATTTTATTAATTATAAAATCCTACGATACATTTTTTTTATCTTCGAAACCAACCCTGGGATAAAAAATGACCCGATGAATTTTTCAAGCGTGACTCGTTCCTAGAGACCGATTGAAAAGTTAAATTCAACACCATTTTTTCGTCCTTTGATAACGAGAAGAACGGTCTATGATAAAGTTGCATTTAGTGATAAAAACAATTATGTGAAAGTGAAAAAATGTGACGAAATAATGGAATTAAACATCGTGCTTGAGGTTATTTATCAAAATGAATTAAATAGTCAAATAAATGATTCATAATCGATGGGTTAACTTTTGGGAAAATCCCAAATTATTCGATCAAAGAAAACGTGAAGATTTTAATACAAAGATTAAATGGTCCTTTGTCGGTATAGCGATGCAGATGGCGCGCATACCAATTACCTCGGGATCTGAAAAAGGTATGAATACGTAGATATATATATATATATATATATATTGTATAGGGTTTTCCAAAAAATGATATCGAAGTTTTGAAAAAAAAAAAAAGAAAAAAAGTTCCTAGGCACGTTTCTGTGCAATGGATCGTTGATGAAAAATTTATTGATTAGTAATGGCAAGGAGGGAAAAAAATGGCGAATTTTTCTTTTTTTTTAAATTATATTTATCACGATTCAATAAATTCTCGGAGGTAAAGCATTTGGAGCACCTTGTATCGTTGCCTCCACACACTTGTACGATTCGAAACACTACAGGGCTTTAGTTGAGGTTATTGTTATGGTCGGTGGTGTTTACCATACAATGGAGGCTCGCGTGCCCGTTTAGGCGAGGATTGAATACCTAGAACTCAAAAACAGCTTGACTCTCGCCATTGTGTTAAAATCTGACGCGAAGCTTCGATTTTGACAAGCACGTCGATCCTTAAGAGTCTAACGGTACATAATTGAAAATAAAAAGAAATTTTTTATCATGATTAATAGCTCAATTATACGAAGATTTTGTGTCTTTAGGATTGTACCAAATTTGAACAATGAGTCTTTTTTCAATTGTTATTTTAATATGTAATATTTCGAGAGTTTCGTTATACAACGTTTAACAAGAACGATTTCAAAACCTTGATTTTAACGATGATCAGGTGTTACAATCGTACACAAAAAAAATTATTTCGATGATTCAACAATCCGTTTTTTATCAATTTTTTGCCTACGCGTAAAAATATTCAAAATCCTTAAAATTGTTTCACCAGCTTCGAGACCATTGTGCAAATAACCTAAAAAAAATTTCATCAAGTTATCATATTTTTTATAAATGTCCCAAACATCCTTGACATATCGTCGAATCTTTTTTTATTTTTTTATTCATAAGATCGTAGGTTTAAAAACCCGACATAAAGACATGTATCTTCGGTTGTGTATTTTTCTTAAGGAGGACGTGAGACCGAGAGGAACGTTCGGGTCATTATCGTGGCAATCAGTATTTGTAATTGCGCGAAGAGTGTCGATGATGTATTTGCGATTGGAATGTCGATGTTCCTGTGTCGAGGTCCCTATTTCCTCGAATAAACTGAGAAAATGATTTTTCAGGCTGTTACCATCGGGGAAAGCCCTTAAAGTATGCAATTTTTATTGTCGTACAGAGAAACTAGGATTTCACAACTTTTCAATAAAATACGACAACGAAATAGCCTTAAATTCATCCCGGAGATAATAAGCCTCGTTGAGACGGGAATAAACAAACGGAAAATACATACATAACCTATAAAATAGGGAACGCAATAAAAATAGGCAAAAGCACTTAAATAGCGAGTCTTTTCTATATAAGGGATAATCTTTCGAGCAACGCGCATATTCGAGACTCTCGCTAATGCATTCTTTGTTTCTTCGAGCTATATTTGCAATAGAAAAGTCAGCCGGAGCACACGTGCTCGTTGGAGAGTGAAAATATAATGCGCGTGTCTGTCCCTTGTGTTGAGAGTCTTGACTCATTTTTTCTTTTTTCTTTTTTTTTCTTTTGCTAATATATAAAATACATATACAAACGCAAAACGCGTGCGCCATCTTTCTTTCGTTCTCTCTCGATCGTTCGCAGCTGCGGTACAGAGTCCAGAGCACACGTTCATTGTTATATACGACCGTAACTTTTTTTTTAAACGATCCACATGTAACTTAAACGTCTTAAACGTTAAAGCTGTATCAGCAAAAATCCAAAACCCATACTGCGCATTTCCTTTAAAAAGACGCGCACTAGTCTCGCTAAAACACGATAATAATATTTTCTTTTTTTTTTCATTGTCAAGGGAAAAAACGGAATAATAGGCTTTGTGGAGTTCGAAATGACGCAATTTCTTATTTCGACATATAAATGCGAGTATAAATGTTTATATAGATGGGAATCCACGTTTCTAAATAATATTAAGAACGTCGTGTACGCTGTCCTCACAAACTTCGAGCCTTTTTTCCTGCCTAAGTTATCAAATTCCTCAAAAAAAAAAAAAAAACAGCTTCGAACTATCTTGCGACCGCGATATGTAACGTTTTCGGAAAAGTGCAGACGTCAGATTTTTTTTCGTGATTCAGTAAATAAATAATGAGTTTTGATTTCATAGGGTAAACTTTCCGAAACTCTTTGCAGTCAAATCGAAATGATTTTCGACACGATTGTAAGTATAGTTCGAATGAAATTCTAACAAATTAGATATCGAAATACGTGACGTTTGTTAAATGATCAACAAAAAAACCTTCGAACTACTTTGAACGTCGAGTTTCTTTATTTCAAGATTTCGCTACCAGGTTCGCATTGTTAGCGATGTGGCGTTTATACATGTGTCTTTTGTTCGTGATCATTTGTTCGCGTTTTCGTATCTCGTTCGTGCTTTCATTCTAGCGGATCTCACAATAAAGCGTGCCGATAAGATAAAGTCCGGAAACGTATAAGCGTCGCTGCTTTCCATTTCAACGTGACAAACTACGAGTTGGCTTATGACACAAAGGATATAACGGCTAAAGTATAGCTGCAACACTACTATTTCTTTATTCGCTTCGTTTGCGCGGTAACACGCGCGCACACACACACACGTATCAACGTTTCGCGAAGATTTTTCTCAGCCTTGAAAATATTAGCGATAGCTAGCGCGGTATCCTCGAGTAAAAAGCAATCAACGTCACGTTTTTCTCGAGTTCGTGAACATTTTCTTTCGGAATAGCAAACAGAGATAGAGCATCGAAGAAAAAAAAAACGTCTTTATATTCCGAGAATATGGTTAATCCACGTTTCCAGTTTTAAATATTTGTGAGCTCGCGATGGAGTCTCAACTGTAAATAAAAACAAATCTACGCTACAGCTCTTTTCGTCGTTTTCGTCAAAATATCGAAGTTTTCTGTCACCAAAAGCATCGTTTACTATTTTCAACAGGAAACTGTCATAAGGAAATCTTCGAATAATTACTTTTTTATGTAATTTTTCTTCGTTGTATTCCTGGTCGGTTGAGAAACCAATTTTTTAATAAATCGTCTACGAAGCCGATCGACAACAAACGAAGAAAATATTTTATCATTTTATCCCAATTTCTAACGAATCGGAAACACTTCGAAGAAAGTTTCCGGACGTGATTTCCCCTAAACGTCAAATGTTCAGTAAAGATCAGCCAGCGATTGGATTATTGAATGATCGAGAACGTTTTACTCTCGATGAAGTATTAAAAAGAAAATATAAATATATAGTCGATCGAAGATAAATCGTCAAGTGGCAATGACATTCCGCGATTAAATTTGTTCTTTATTTCAAATGGTTTTATAGTGGACGTCGATAGGTTGTACAATATATACGTGTATGTGAGTTGAGAATCTACGGTAATGACGTAGTTTTGGGCCCTGTAGTCGAGGCAGTCCTTGGTCGGTATGGAGAAGCTAGCTCAAGGACGTTAAACGTTGTATTCTTTTCCCAGCAAGTTTTCTTCTCGTATTGCACACGTACAAAACGAATGTAGGAGAGGGTTCTTTATAAAAATAAAAATAAAAAATGAAAAATAAAGGTGTACCGATGCGCGTAAAGGAATCGTGGAGTTTCGATATTGTGCAAATTTGCTATGAGACTTTGTTGGACGGAAAGTCGTTTCTCGTAACTTCTTGCCTTCGTTTACCATAATCGGCGAAATCGAATCCGACAGCTGTGTCAGAATATGTGTATGTGTGTGTGTGTTTTCTATCGGCACGCAATACATTTTATAGTTTTATTCGATGTAGATACTAGATAATAGCTACCTCGATTGGATGTCTCGTGGTGAAAAAAAAAAAAAAAAAAAAACATCGATACTTTGGATCTTTTTACGAGATACCGGGAGTCCTAAAAGTCATGTCGGTTTATGAAAGATCGAACATTCGGAAAAAACGTTGCGGACATATTTGTAGATTGGTGAGAGCCAATCCGGTGCGTCGTAGAGAACAGAGAATGCAAAGAGACGTGACGAGCATGTGTACCGACACACCGGATTGGCTGTCATCGACCTCCGCTGAGTTAGCGCTGTCAGTGTAAATAAATTGATTTTTTTATTTTTATAAATCTCTTGGGAGTCATAATTCAATCAATTGACGCTGTATTCGTCTTGCTGGATGACCTTTAGAATCTCTGCTTGCATGAGAATTCAGCTTTTCGGTGTTCTCTATGAGGCGAATCTTCATTTTCACTTTCCAACGTTAATATTACTCGGAAAAAGGTTTAGTCATGATCTTCTTAGCTGAAAAACGATTTCACGTCGATTTGACCCCTGATTAACCAAACTGACATGAAAATTCAAGTTTTTGGCGTCAACTTTATGGCGAATCTTGAGGGTCATTAGCAGTGGCTCCACTAGTCGAAAACACGGTACATTACTGAACGAAATTACGCTAAAATTACGCCCCCTACGATTCCCGAAAGATTCGTAAAAAAAAACTCGATTTATTTGCATTGGGGGAGGGGGGGGGAGTTAACTCGGAGACTACATTTTGGAATTCATTTTTTGAAGAAAATATTATTTATTTGACTTGGCGGGGAGGGGGGGGGACTAACTTAAGGGACAACTGTCATCGATTTATTTATATCTCATGAACTTCGGAGACGACAGAAAAGTGTATACGGACTTTTCACTTCGCAATTTCGTGATTTTTTCGTCCCGTACATTCCGTTCACCATTTATAAAGACACCTTGTACATTCGATAGATTCGAATAGCAACGATAACATCGCCGCGTGAATTTTGTTTGTCAAATATATTGGAAACAAGTATGCACAACACAGATATCAAATTCTCTTGCAGTATTTCGATCGCTACTTGTGTTTTTTTTTTCTTGACGCATTGGACTATCTTTGATCATTGATTTGCTCACTATCTTTTGTGCCAGTTAAAAAGTAATGTGTTATCGAGGTCGAATTGTTCTTTAGAATCATGTTTTTGTATTACGCTGACAAATTTTTTTTCGAGGAAAACAAAATTCCAATCAATATTGAGATTTTTCGGAAATATATTTTTTGCAATTTCGTAAATATCTTGAACTATTTTCTCGCAATGGTAACAGAATCAAGTCGGAATAATTGTTACGAATTGTTTTATGATGGAGAAAAAAAAATTTACAAAAAGTCGATCATCAAAATCCAACATGCCGCCATTTTGTGAAAAAAAGAATAATTTCGGTCCGATTCACACAAACACGCGCATGAAATTACAAATGAAAAAAAAATGGAATAGTTTTAATGTTTTTATTTTCATAATCATAATTTTATTCGAAAAACACATTCTTTATTATTGACTTTTTGATAATAATGACGTAATTTATCGTGGAATTTTATCTCTCCGTGAATATAGTCAAGCACGAATAAAAACGGTGTAGAATTTCGTCTTCCCTAGCAAAATAAGAGGGGTTTACCTTTTATAGCGTGTTTTGAAGGGCAACGCTGGTCAAATTACCATATAAGATAGAAGGGTCTGATAAAATGCGTGTATTGCCCCGACTGTATCAAAAATGTCCCTTCCACGATCGATATTTCCTTCCTGTCCCAAAAGGATGTGTTTATTTGTCTTTTTGTACTTACGAAATATTAATCCAACGTGTCCACAAAAAATTTCTTCGAAAGTAAATAGTATATGCGATAATAGAGTTTAATTTACACCGTTCTCTTGACTTTTTGATAACGAAAAGAATGATGTACGATTAAGTCGTATTTGGTGAACATTAGATTATCGAAACTTTAGAGAAACTCGAGTCACCAAAAATGTAAAAATGACGAAAAAAAAAATGGAACGTTTCGTAAGGCTATTAGTTCGTTCGTCGTTCTGAGGTTATGGTTTACATTCAACAACGCGGTAAACATTAAAAAAGTCGAAAGATGGAAAATAGATGATAAAAAATGTTGATTAAAAAGTGTGAAAATCATAGGAACAGCATTTATTTTTGTTTAATACTAATTTTGTATATTGTTAAACGTTTTATTGCTATTTTAAAAGCGAACGTTCGAAAATAAGAAAATATGAAAGATAAATAAAGAAAATAGCGCCTCTATTGACAACTCGGTCAAGCACGCCCTCACAGGCTCGCAACAACACCTGTAAAGACTCATCCTCATCCTGGCGCTGAGCAGTCTCATAAACGCGCACCTCTCTCTAGCTCTCTCGTTCATAAATGATTTGGGTCCAGTAGCCTGGCATCAGTGACCGTTAGTAGCAGCAAAATATCACGGAGAGCATAATAAAACGATGAGTCATTGGGGCAAGTCCGAGGCTGGTTCGATACACCGAATGAGCGTAGCGGAGTTTGCGAGCGAGAGCGAATCCCGTCCGGTGTTCACCCACGCAAGCTGGCTCCCCAATGAGTCATCGTGGTGGCGGCTGGCTTCTCGGAAATTTCGTTAAAGCGAGCGACAAAGAAAAGGAGAGAGAGAGAAAGAGAGAGGATGATAAAAACACGTGGTATTGTTCGGAGGTACAGACCCAAAGTGGCATCCCAGCTGATGAGTAACGAAATCGAAAAAAACACTTTTAGGCCTATGTCAATAAAAAACAACGATAAATCGTGTAAATAACTTCGAAAAATAGGAATTAGCGAAGAAAAAAATTCATTGAATCATCGTGGAAGGGTTAAGACAAGCTGTAGAAATATAAGAGAAGAAAAAATTGGATCTTGAATAAAAAAAAAAGGAAAATTATGAGTTTTTCGGAACCCGAGAGCTCGCCTCATTATTAAATCACATGATTACGCTACTGCTGCTAGCGAAACGATCGAACGGACGATCGCGATTGGTAGGACGTTAGACGAGGAGCGAAGAACGACGAATGAATGTCGTGGATAGTAGGATAGACGGCGCTCGCGTGCGCGACAGGGTTGGTGGAGAGGTCGTGGCGGCGCACGAGCAGTCGCTCGTTTTGCCGAACCCGTACGAAGCAGTCAGGCGCGAGGGAGGTATTCCCCCACGTTATGAGTCATCGTACGAGCAATTTATACACAAACACACACATACAATCGTTCGAAAGCTAACGCATACTGTAATCATTTTTCAGGCGAGTAGTTTCGAGAGAGAGAACGATTCGTACGTAGCGCGCTACTAGGTGATAAGACGATATTCACTCGCGCATTCGCGAGAGAGTTTATCTTCGTCAAACAAACCTCATAGTTTAGTAACTTTGTTAAAGAGAGAGCAAAAATAAAAAAACGTGTTGAAAAGCAAAGTTTTAAAGTGATAACGTGGAGAGTGTACGAAAAAGTTGAAAAAAAAAAAAAAAAAAAAACAAACTGCAATAAAACTCTTGAAACTTATCGACACTAAATTCTAAACTAAATCAAACAAGAAAAAGTGCTAAAAGCTAAATCATGAAATTAGACGTGTCGGACGTTTTGTACGACAGCTCAAGCGTGTCGAGCGACAGCGGGACTTCGCAGAGCTCTCGCGTCAGCCACGACTTTCTTTCGAATATCGCTAATTCAGCGACCCTGCCACCGAACGTAAGTACACCGATGATAACCAAGCACTTATTTATTTTCTCTCCTTCTCCTTTTCCATTATGAATATGCAATTCGGGACTACGAGAGTCTCGTGAATTTTTGACTCTCGTCGACGTAGGTTTTACATCGCTACATGAGTGAGCGATGACGCAATCCAGAACTCGAAAGTTGATGCTGTTGATACATATATATAAATACATACATTTTATATATAGATATATCTCTTGTTTATCCTCAGTCCCGTATCGTTAGAAGGCGCTGTCTTCGAACGGCCGTTCCGGCCGTTCCAAACAATTTTTTTTAGGTTAGATTCGCCACGAATGAGAAAAACAAATGACACGAAACTCTTTTCTTTTAAAACGTACACACACGCTGATTATTCGAAACTTTAAATAATTATTATTATCGACTCATTGTTTATCAAACGTTGTTTTTTTTCTCATTTTCCTGATATTTTTAAATGCCATTCGATTATTCCGAAGCGCAAATCTGCGCGTAGAGAAATGTGCAAATATTTTTTATTCGTTATTCGATATACGCCTTGAGATTCGTTGTTTATGGCTCTTGATGACCTTGCCACTGTCTTGTATACGCATTTACAATGTCGCGAATTGCGTCTATTGCAATGAAGGTTGGAATCAATCAAGGTTTATCGTAACTTTGAGTCGATATTTATCGAAAGGAAGAAAAGATCGAAGCAAGATACGAGTTGACGGTGCAATAAACTGCTACTGAGTTATTTATTAGAAAAAAAATTAAATCGTAGCACGATTTTAACCCTGTAACCCCCACAATTCTTTTTTTTCTAACGCAAAACCCAGACTTGCGATAAATCATTACCTCGAACTTTTTTTTTAGCATAAAATGTTCTTCGAATGCGATAATAACGTTTTATTCAACATTCTCTTAGTTTTTTTCTTGATAACAAAGAGAATGATTTACGATAAAGTGGCATTTGGTGATGCGGAGTCGATAATTTATTTATTTATTTATTCTCAACTCGTAAATCCAAATGGTTCGTCTTAAGTCAATTTTCTTGATTTTCGAATAGTGTTTTCGCGAAAGTGTCAAATCGAAATGTCATTTCCCCGCTGATTGCAATTTCCTGAATCCCGAAAATCCGATATTTTCAAATCGTTCCAACTGTCAACAAATTTATCGACTGCGATTCGAAAAAATGGGGAAAGATTTGCAATAACTCGACAGAGAGGACAGAAACCGATCGTTCGATAATAAAAAAATGATTGAAAATTCATTTATTATAAATAAATCGATGAACCAAGCGCCATTTTGAAAGAAATTGAAAAAAAATAGTACAATCTACAAATTTGAATAAAAATCGTTTTTTTAGTGGACAATTTCGACGTATTTCGATCTCCAGTGCACAAAAAACACTTACAAAACAACTTTTGTCACGTCCACTCAGCACTTCTGAAGAAAAAAAAAATCCAAAAATTGTCAAGGATTACGGAAAAAAAAAAAAAAATCTTTAGGAAAAGTGTAATCAGGGATTCTCTTAATGACATTTTTATCATCCCATAAGATCTGTCCCGTAAGACGAGGAAGAAATGAGTCAGTGAAAAAAGTTTTTCGATTATCCTAAGTCGAAGTTATGTCGTTGAGGAAACGAAGGGTCGTAAATTCGTCATTAGGCGAGTTTTGTTGACATTGGCACGAGGGTTAGTAACCTTCGTAATAAACCCCCTGGGCAGAAACGCCCTTAAGGATATCATGTTGTTTATTGCACCCGAATTGTGTCCTGTGTTATTTCGAAACCTTTTCAACATTTCGTTTCCGTCTCAAAAACAAGACAATAAATCCTTGAAATTCTTCATTGTTCCATCGTACTGTGGTTTTGACCTGAAAACATACAAAATCGAGACCATTTGCTTCCGTCTATATATATATATATATATATATATATATATATATTTCTTTGTAATGAAAGAAAAAAAATTATTGTTAGGATTGTAGAACGATGACTTCATAATGTCAACATCAATTTGCGATAAAGAACGATTTGTTACAATTATCGTATCGGTATTTCTGCTGATAATGTTTAAAAAAAAAAGCATTTTTTTTAAACAGGCCAATGTGGCTTTGTTCTGAACTTTTGATTTTTCATATTTTTCTTTCGATCTTATTTAAGAGATTTCGAAATTCATTTATTTTGACTAATTAAAAAATATAATTATTATTATTTTATTTTGAATTTGAAGGAGAAAACATCGGTTGATTGAAAAATCTTAATTTTACTCGTGCGTTTGTGATAATTGTCTATTAGGAGAAAAAAAATGCAAAAACAAATCGTGATATAATGTCGGGCGAAAAAATACGTGAAAAAAATAATTATTAACTCATATTTACAATTTTATTGGTGAACAAAAGATTCACCGAGGATGAAAGAGAATACGAGGGCCACGTGACTAATGTCACGGAGGGAATTCCCATTCGAAATAGAATCCTGAAACGAGATCAACGACTTCGCTGAAAAGAGATGAGAGTCGGTTGCAAAAGTGTTGACGAAATGTTAAAATATTCAAATTTTTGGTCGAATTATTTAAAAAAGCGAAAAAAAAACTAAAAAACAGAATTTTTAAAAATTTTATTAAATAAATGAATGGGAATCAATAATAAAATTATTTAATTTCCATCGAAATAAGAATGAATTCTATTTTTTGACAGTACGAAAAAATGATGTAATAGATGAGCAGTTTTGATGGAAAAAAAGGTCAGACGAAAAAGCAATTATTTCGTACGATTCTTAGACTTTTAAAGAAGACGTAAAAATATTTATTATTCGTCGAATAAAGTCTTCCAGTAATCAGTACACGAGTAGCTCGGGTGTTCGTGTTATTCGAGTGTTTTATATATCAGAAGTACTTCGAAACGGGGATTTCGTTCCGAGAGCTTCTGATCATTCCACGAAAAAGTGTGAGTCGGTTCGTTCTCTCTCTCTCGTTCACGGACGTCAGAGAAGCAAAATCGAGTCGATCCGCGTGCCGTTTATGAGCTAAGGTCGCCTTCGACAATCCCGCGAACAGCCGAGTGAGATTTACTCTCTGTGACGTCACAGAAATGCCGTCGAAGTGAAATTTCACGATGGGCGCTTACGATCGAAAGAAATGAAACTTAAAAAATGTTCAAAGCAACGCAAAGAATCGTAACAACGTTAAAATAATTTAAGTTTTGTTCAAAACGGACTGACAGCATTTTTTTTTTGACAATCAACAATAAATTCATCTACAAAAGCCGTTTATACGAAATTTTGTTTTGAAATGACGTCATTCAATTATATTTGATTAATTGACGCAGATTGCCCCGTTTTAGAGCCATTCCTACAATTCCAAAAACACTTTTATTTCTTTGGATAAAAATTTATTCTGGGAAATTTTGATATACAGGTGTAAAATAATTGTTACGAATTTCGTAATCTTTGGATACGACTGTAAGGCCGATACGTGTCGAAAATTTTGTTAGTCCGTAAAACGGCTTGCCTGCTCGGCGTGCCGCGAGCGAATGGTGGGGAGCGACGAATGGAGGGGACAACGTACTGTAAGCTACGAGGCGAAGGGTGGGAGAAAAATTGCGCGCGCTGCTGCCACTCTCTGGCAATGTTAGCAACTGGGTGTATATAGTTAGGCAGTCACGTTGCGGAACGTTCAGTCAACACGCATTCGGCATCCACGAATATTGCGTACGATTGTGTATCGTTTTGTAGTATTTTGGCAAACAAAAAAGACGCAAAATATTTTTTATTCATTGATCGATTTTGATTTCGTCGTTCGTTTCTCACGAGCCAAATGTTACGAAGTTTTTGCCAAATTTCTCAAGAGGTCACATGATCGCGTACGAAAAGCGCGGGATTATTACGAATGGAAGCGTTCTGTCAACCAGGACTTTTTGAGTGCATTTGTGTAATCTGTGAATTGTGTTGTATTAGTTACTGTCCGGGTTCCACCGAAACTAGAGAAACAAATCCTGACAATTATAAAACTTCATCGCCGATACCTCAGGAAGAACAAGATTCGAAAAATTTAAGTACAGAAATTACATCTCCGATATCTCCGAAAGAAGAAAATCCGGAAAAAATAATTATTGACGTTTAAACCTACGTGGAATGTCGCAATTAGTACCCAATTCAAATTTTTATCAAATTATGATGGACGATAATATTTATTCGCCGTTCTCGATGTATTCATCACAAGTTGCCGGGCAGGATTCGTTGCAACTGACGAAAGAAGAGAAAGCTATGGTGAGCAAAATTAATGATTTTCACCGAATTCATATTTTCATCTTTTTATATATATTTTTCGAAATTTTTTTAATATTTTTTTTTTTATTTTACGATCAAAATGATTAACTATGGCTTGACCGTGGTTTTTCGTACTGGTTTTTTTTTTTTTAATTCTGTTTTAATTTATGTTCAATCAATTCGGCAAGTTTGACAATCGATTTATTTTTATTTTTTTGGCTCCGTTAAGCGATATAAAATATTTATGCTCGCGCAGGTTAAAGACCAATGGGGGGCGGCACGAGTCGTCCCCCAAGTGCCTCTGACGTATTTACTCGCGATAACGCATTTCCAATTAATTACGATACCTATCTAGAAAAAACAACATGGCTTCTCAAATTTTCGGCAATAATATATGACATTGATCGTAAAAAAACGATCGTATCTTATCTGATCCCGTTTTAAATTTCACTGAAAATGATATTGTACCGTACGATCGTATGATCGTTTCATTAATTTGTAAAAAAAAAAAAAACAAAAATCGTATTTCAAATCTCGAGTGAGATATTAATCGAAAAACGAATTATTTTGATATTTTATTTATGTTTTTAATACGAAATCACAATCAGTTCGTAACATTTTTTAATGAAACATCCAAAAGAGTAATTTGAAGAATAAATTATGAATAAAATCATCACTCAATTTATGGTTTTTTGTCACATCGAATTTTTTCGAAATGTCCTTGAATAATAAGGGGGTCTCCTTGCAAGTATCCTTTAGCTTCTTGCGGAAACACGACACATGGGACAAAACAGAAGAAAAAAAAACGAAAAATTCATCGATGGAGCTTTGTGCTGTCAATTTTATCAAATTTTGAAAAAAATGAACACGAGTGTCACAAATTCTTTCAAAAAAATAGAACGAAAATGAAATTGAATTTTTTAATGATCATTTAATGGGTCAATCGTTGAATGCACAAAAATATAAACAAAATAATTGAAAATAATCGTAAAAAATTGCATTTAATGTAATTTTCAAATCTATTAAAAAAAAAAAAACGTATTTTTGATGAACTCTGACGATACAAACTTCAAAATTATTTGAAAAAATTTTCATTTCTCGTAAATAAATAAATAAATAAATAAATATATTAATTAATGAAAATGCATAATAGGAAATTAAAAAATGACCAATACAATCAAATATTAAAAAAAAACTTTTATAAATCTCTACATAATAAAAAAAAACTAACAAAAATATTGAAGATTTGTCGAAATAAAAAAATTGTGACAATTGCAAACTGTTTTGAAAAATAATGAAAAAAACTCGAATCAAAATAATGATTGTAGAGAAAAAATGTCCGAGAGAAAGTTTTATGTCAAAAAAGAAAAAAAAACACACATTTATAGTGCAACTGATTATTTGTCGTAACCTCTGATTGCGTACGCGAGAGGCACACGTTGCGGATAAATATAATTATAGAAGGATATCGAGTATGGAGTTGATGAACGAAGGAAAACGGTCAAATCTGACAGGAAATGACGAGTTGACGTTCGTTAACCCCCTCAATTAGTGAGTTTTACTCGAACGGAGGTTGGGCCAGTTGGTTGCTTGTACAAAGCGAACAAACAGCTGTCAGTGAGGATTACATTTAGAGAATACGAGAGGCAAAAGGAGAGGTTGGTAAAGAGAAGAAGAAAATAAAAATGAAGGGACAAGCATTAAATCAACAGTAGGTCAAAGAGCCCTAATCGTACTCTTGACCCTTCGTTCCTCCTTTTTTATTCCCTCCCACCTTTATTCATCTTTTTCTTTATCTTTATTCTCCATTTCTTCATTAACCTCATTTATTTTATTCACTCTCTGTACTTGTAAAGAAACAAAAAAAAAAAATGATGGCGGTCTCAAGTATGACTTGGCCCTCCATTATTTTCTGTCTTTTTTTATTTCTCCTCCATTGGCATTCGCGTGGTCCATTATTTTTATTTTGTCTGACAGACGTGCGTCAGTAAAATAATTTTTTTGTAATTTCCGAGTGATTTCCAATTCCGAATTATTGGAATGCAGCGAAATTTATTCTTTCGAAAAAAAAACAACATCGAGACGTTTATAAAATTGCGAAAATGGGTCAAACTTTTTTACTATTTTTTTCTTTTCATTCTTTCTAGTTTCAAAAATCAGACAAATTAATTCATTAATTCGAAGAACAGAACGTAAAAAAAAAACAAACAAACTTCCTTTTAATTCTTCGTCGAATATGAAAAGAAGAATAAAAAAAAAACGACTCAAAACCAAGATCACGTAACGATGATCCACAAAATTCTCTAAAAATGCTGTAATTAAATAAAATATTACTTATTTATCTTAATAAGTAACTTGCCGGACCTACTTATTAATTAAGCGCGGAGCCCGATGACGATGAATCGATGTATTTCGCTTCAGCAAGTTTCATATTTTGTAAAATTCTTCCACATATAAATACATATACATATAGAGTGTTGCCATATACACGCGACGATGAAAAAGACGATTTATTATGATAGAAAGTTATAGACACGTTGCGATCGCACGTCATCGCGAGTCAATTAATTTACAAACGAGAGAGAATAGTGTTCTTTCAATGCTCTACGAGAGAGAGAGAGAGAGAGAGAATCGCTCTCTCGTTCTCTTATTTTCGTACCGCTTACCTCAGTTTCGTGGCCTCCATGACTCATAGCCGGCTTCCCGGGATTCTGCTTCCCCAACACACGCACACGCGTTAATAACTAAATATATATATACATATATACCAAATTCACGTAAATTTGTACGTATTTGTGTGTGTGTGTATCGTAATAACTGTTGCTACGATTTGTGAATGAAAATCCTTGGTTGCGCCACACGGCGACATCGCCACGTATCGCCCTCTCGCCCCGTCACCTGCTCGTTGTTTTGTAGTATGTACTCATTGCCAGTTCTCGGAAATAATCGAGTTCTTCTATCGTTTTTACTTACTCGCTTATTTACTTATATGTGACTTCCGGTCTCTTGGAATTCATAAATATTTTGTTTTTACAACTAAATGAAGATTTCCGTGCGATAATTATTTGTTAAATAATTCTATTTGTCAATTTAATCGAAAGATCGTTATCTATCGGTTTGGATTCGATGATTTTGGGATTTGTTTCGTCGGGCTCGGGATTTGAAACGATTGTTTTTTTATTTTTTCTTAGTTTTTATTCCAAGGAAAAACTAAGAGTCGCGACGTTGTAGAAAAAAAATATGTTTTCTTAATATCGCGATGAGCTTACGGTCGATAAATACACGCAACTTGAGACCCACTATGAAAAAATACGCGGAGAGGGAGAGAGAGATGATGGATTGACTGAGAGTAGGGTTCATCGACTTAAAGTCTATTTTTTTTTTTTTTTTTCAAGACTCCATTTTTTTCTCCTTATTTCTTCTACGAATCTTTGACACTTCTATTGTGTTGGACGTCTTTGTATCGACGTCAATGTTATTCGTGTCACGAAAGAAGGATTAAAAAGGAGAAAGAAAAGATGAATAAAAAAATGAAAAACTAATGGAATATTTGGTTTCGATGCGGAGAATGAGGAAAGACCGAGAGCGCAGCTTGTGTGCACATCGGCATAATATTCATTCTTTTGAGCTAACGTTCTCAAATGAATTCTATTCAAATGATAATAAAAAGAGATCCCGAGAAACGTGAGGTAGACTTGAAGGAAGAAAAAAAAGAAAAAAGAAAAATTCTATAAGGAATATTCACGCGACGAGGGTTCGAAATATGTGAATATTCGACTCGGGGGTTAAAGGGGGAAAATCACAAGGATCGCCCCCCGTTCTTGGTCCAAGTGCAACGGACTGTTCGTCGGAAATGCCTTCGCTATTGCGTCAGTACTCAGGAATTCCCGGAGAACCGTGTGGCTCTCCTCGATGGGCGCGCGCGCGCCTCGCGCCATCTCGCGGTAAAAAATAAAAAGAAAGAAAAAACATAACGGCTGGAATCGAAGGCGAGACCGTGCGCGTTCCGAACTCGCATGTACACGATTTCGCCGGGTTCGTCCCTCTGCTCTACGCATTTCAATCTTTTTTTTTCTTTTCTTACCTTCCACTACTTTTTAACCCTTTCGGAGGAGACGGCAAAAACTTCTCCTCCCCCCCGGCCTAATCTTCCGAAACATTGCCATTTCACACTTTTTAGTTACGAGATTTAACGAAGAAAGAAATAAACAGAGAGAAAAATAAAGAAAAGTCATGGTACGTTCGTAAAAAAGATAAATTTACGAATTTTCTTGACTATTGAACAATAACATTGACCTTGAAGTTTAGACTCTTTGGTGAAGAGATTGAGAAAAATTACGAAAACAAAGAACGTCGGTGGTGGAAATATAAATTTGCGTGTTTTCGTTGTAAAAGTATTAGGCAATTGAATTGACCTTCGAGCACGGCTTTGTTGCGTTTGCGCAGATTCCCGGAACGAGACCAATTGTTTCGGCTTTTATTATTTTTTTTTTTTTTTTCGTTCATTTATTTTCTTCTTTAGAGACAAAATATTGGGTGGGACTGTCGCGTTTTTTGTTTCGCGAATGGTAGTGACCGACTTGAAAATCATTAGTTCGATGATAAATAGATTGACAACAATGTATTTCGACCTTGAAGTCTCGAGGACTCGGTCGAGCGTTGAATATCGTCGTTGTTGTTTTTTTTCCGTTACAAGAGATTCATTTTTCTTCTATATTTATACACACAGTAAAAAAAATAATAAACACTGATCGCGGTGAATTAGTTCGTGCGAAAAAATTCACTTCAATTTTCCATCACGGTTTTATCAGTCAAACGGCTCTCGCATTTGTAGTCGATGTTTCGTGCTTAGTCGATATTGACGACACACTGCTGGTCAATTACCACAGCATTACAGACTCTTCGTACAGCTTACTTAGGCACGACACGGCAACGTGGATCATTTTCTCGGAATCGTCGAGTTCGCGCGATTATTATTATTGTTTTGGTCGACTCCGTACCACGGTAGAAATAACACGCGATCAACGAGTTTATGGTAATATTTGGACGATTTTTTTTGTCTCTGGATGATGCCGGAATAGAGAGAAAAAACTCGTAAAGTTTCGATAAATTTGAACGCGGGAAATTAGAACGTTGCTACGAATCGTTTCACTCGTTTTTTCATCCTTTCTCGCGTTTTATGCTCGAGAAACCGAACGAAATAAAAATAAAAACAACTTCGGCAATGTCACGGGAATTCCCCGGACCATGCCTTATTCGCGTTATCGTCGTCTTTTTCGCTTTTCACTTTTGTGTACGTTTTTTTTTTTCTTGTTTTTTTTTGTTTTGTGCAAATACGTGTGTATACCGATGTTAGACCCTGAACACAAACGAAAGATTGGGGAAAAAGGGGCGGGGCGAGCGCACGCTTCGGCCCATAGCGTGCGCCGTCGATATCCCCACCGCCATCGACCATTCAGCACACCATCGATGTGACACGGTGAGGCGCGCACGAGAGAGGCCAGCATCGCGATCCCGATGACAGAAGAGCGGCGAGTTGGCGCGCGCGCGCCCGTTCTACTGTCAGTGTCATTGCGACCACCGTCGAGCGCGCACGTGTGTCATTTTGTTTTTTTTTCTTTCCTTCAAATCTTTCCTCTCGACGTTTTTTTTCTTCAACTTTTTATCCTCAATAATATAAAAGTATCCTCTCGCTTGGTTTGTCATTCGATTTACAGCTCGTGCCAGTTCCGCCCGTTGTGAGTGTGTGCGCGGTAACTTTTGTTACCAATCGAAGGCAATTCTCGAGTGATTAAAAAAAAAGGATCATTGTCAAAAGACTCATGTTAAAAAGTTAAATCGCTGTGCTCAACGATTACGATCGAAACGTTTTTTTTTCTTCCACCCCACACATCGCTACACATAACCTCGAAATCTATCCACGAAAGTTTTTTTTTCCTCTTCTTATCGCACTTGAGGTAAGCTCGAAAAAATTTCACAAAATCCAATGTATTTTTTTTATTTTTTTATTTTTTTCAATTACAAACGCAAAAGCCCAGTTTCGTTAACGTGGATTTACAATGAGATTAGATTACAAACTCGAGATAAATAAGCTTTCGAACTCTAAAACTTTTCTGTTGTTTTGTTGCTCACGCCGCCATCGCTCTTCTCTCCTCGTGTCTTATCTCGTGGTACTAGATTATTCGGCTATACATGTTTACATTTTCAAACGTATATATTCTTTTTTTATTCAACGCTCGAGGCAATACCGCCACGTGCGTCACTTAACCACCACCCCCCCCCCCCCTCACTGTCTCGTTTGTCCATTTCCAGCAACAACATATGTATATGTTCGTTTGTTATCCAGCAATCTGTCTGCTTTTCTCTCTCTCTCTCTGATTCTTTTTTTCTTTAATACATATATCGTTTTCTCTGTTATTTTTTTCAGTCATGTATCGCGATCGATACTTTGCATTAAAGTTTACATGCTGATCAGCAGTAATCCGGACTCGTATTCTGTTCCCTCATTTATTTCACTATTCTCTCAACTCTACATCTCTTTTTCATTTTCTTTTGTCTTTCATTGTTTGTTTAGTTTTTCAATATTTCTTATACAGCGGAATTTATATCGAATGTCAGTTTCATTGATCGGTTAAGAAATTTACTAATCTGCGAGTGCCAAGCTGTGCGAGGTTTCTTATCACGGATTTTTTTTTTTTTCATTCAAGTCCGAACATTGAAAACTTTGACACATCGATATACAATTTTTTATTTTTTCTCGATTTATACTTCAATTCTGACTCGGAGAAGATGTAATGAACAATGGATACGAAAATTTAGGCACGCGATGTTTCCGATGAAAAAAATGGGGAAAAGAATATTGTTTTTTTTTTTTTTTTAGGTTTTTTTTTAAGGATCTTGAGACTAGAAGAGAAAAAACGTTGCGGAAAAAGGCGCTGTGTCTAGTTTGCGCAATGTGCGGTAAATTTTTTTTTTATTGCCGCGTAGTAGACGTTTAAAAAAATTATCGCAAGATGGTGCTACCGGCGTATGGAAAATTTTTTGCCGCGGAAATGATATTAGATAAATTTTCTTCATTTATTTTTTCCGCTTTGATTTTTATTTAAAAATAGTTGTGTCAAGTTTTATTTCGTCTTTGTCCCTTCGACGTTGCAATCGTACGATTATTTTTGTAATGCGTTCGTAGGTTTGGGAAGGGGAGATGACAAGGTCGTACATTTCGTTTATTGCCAAATTTTTTTCATCCACCTTTTTTTATGTTCGCTTCTCCAGTCGTGTATACAAGTATTTATGTATTTCTTTGTATATATACACATATATACATATATATATATATATTTAGGGGTCATCGCCTCCTCCTTCTTTTTCCCCGGCTTCGTCTTTTCTTTCATTCTTCTTCTCAATTCTCCCCCCTCTCCCCTAACTCGGTTTCTCCCGCAACTTGGAACTATTTGAGAAACGATAACGTTCTTTGTTCGTCTCCTCCAGGGCGCCCTCGTTGTCCGAAAGACACTCAAATATTTTTCTCGACTCTCGTTAAATAATTTCGGAAATGAAAATTGAACCCGAACTAAGCACTTTTTCAATTTTCGTAAAATGTACAATTTACGCAATCGATTGAAAAAACCAAAAAATTATCCATTTCGCTGTTCAATGTAGTTTTTTTTTTTTCCAAATTTATTTTTCGACACAATGAATTGTTGGTAAAAAATAAATAAATGAAATTGATACGTACTCGACGTTCGAGTGCTGTCTCGTGATTTTGCCAGGAGAAAAGTGACAAGGAGAAGGATGAAAAAATAATAATAATAATAATTTAAAAAAAAGGCCGGATACCGTCGCGGCGACGATGGCGACAACGCTTTTTCGTACGATAATATACACGCCGCCACATCCTCCTTTATCTCGAATCCCAATGTTCGTATTGAAACACTTTCTGTGAGCTGCTGAAATGTTTTTTTTTTTTTTTTTTAATCATTCGTATTATTATTTCGTATTGCTGTCAGACACTCTTCCAAACGATTTAATCGGACAACCAATTAACAAATACGACAACTATTGCGACTATATTTATTATAAATAATTATTATACTCATTGATTATTGAAAAATAATTTATAATAATAACAAAAGAGAAAAACATGTTTTTTTTTTGTTAATTTATTGCTTTATGACAGTTCAATACATCGATGTTTTTTCTTTTTTGCCAATTTTTTCTTTTTTATCGATCTGACATTCGTATGTGATTTGCCGATGAAGATTCATAGGTTTTCTGCAATAGTCATCGGTTAACGACTCACGAACGACCCGACAATGACCAAAAAAACATTTGTGAATTTCTCAAACGCGATTTTTTGACGATGGGACTAAAATTTTCGTTTTTTGAAATATTTTATAGGTTAGAAATAATTGAGATAAATAAATGAATCGTGTCGACGCACAAAAATGTGATTATTGACATTGCATTTGGAAAAAATTTGCACGAAAAGTGTTTGGATTATTGTAATTCATTAAATTTGATGGTTTTTTTTTTTTTTTTTTTCGACAAATTGTTGAAATTTCGTTAGTTTTTTTCTTTTTTTAATTTCAGTACGAACGATGAGTATAAAATAGAGATAAGGAAGAATTCTAGAAAATGATAAACGTGATGATTTTTGACTGTGCAAAATGATGATTTTGGCCACTGGCCATGCACTACTGATGAGAGCCAAAAAATGGTTGGTTCGCTCGTTGCTCTCTCGTCGGATGTTGAGCCGCGGGCGAGAGTGGCTCCACAGGTGCTTTAAACTTAGAAACACACCGAGCGTCTAATTAAGTTACGCGAACATCTCGTAATTTCTCTTGTGAATTTACGACGAGCGACAGCACCGTGTGAAATTCTTTAGGAACATTAAATATGAACTTTTAATTGTACTCGTAGTTTGACCAATTACTTTATTTTTTATTTAAATTTTTTCCATTAAATTTATACAATTAATAATAGATTTTTATTTTTATTAAAAACGCACGTCGGACTTTTTTTTTCTCACGTAATTACTCGCTTTTTTTTTCTGAATACGTGAATCGTTGATTTTTTTTTTCCATTAATTTGTTGTAATTTGAGCAAAAATACGAAAAATAATCATCAAAATAAAAAATCATCACGACCCAAATAATTGCCGAAAAAAAATAAAAATATTTCGTTGAAGATTAAAATATTTTCGTGTTTCTAACGATATCGGAGATTCGGGAATTGTTGAGAATGAGAAGAAAAAAAAATGTGAAGAATCGATGTAGAAGAATAAAAAAATTGAACGTTATCGAAGATTTTCAACCCCGAAGATTAAAGGACGGGAGAGAAAGAGAGAAGGAAGGAAAGGAGCAAAGACAAGTGGCCACGAGTTTCAAAGTACCCCCGAAAGTAAACGAGAGAGAGAGAGAGAGAGAGAGAGAAAAATACATGCTGAAAATTCGTATCTATTTTTGGGATCCGCGATGCCAGTGGCACGGCCACAGAGAGACGTTTTACGCTATATAAAACTCTTCGTCTTTTCTCTCTCTCTCTCTCTTCTTTCTTATTCTCTCTTGCGAATAAACGCACGCGCGCGCGCTAAAACAGAGATATACTTTCTATTTAATTCCTCGGTTTGGCGAGACGGCACCGGGATGTCCGACAGTATGAGAGAGGCGTCGGTGGACGACGCAGCGCGCGACTTGCCCCCGGGAAGCGCCGCGAGTCACAGGAAGAGGCAATCGAGAGAATTCATTTTCATTATTTTTTTATTATTTTTCTTCATTTTTTCGCCAACTACGAACGAGCGACTGAATTTACGAGATACGGTTTTTCCCAATAAACGACTTGGAATTACGAAAAAAGAAGAAAAAAGAAATAAAAATACTAATTACAAATAATAATAATAATAACAATAATACGAGGGCGTTGTAACGACTCTCGAAAACCTCTTTCGACGAACGAACGATCGACTCGATAATTTTTTTTTTCTTTACAATCAATCGCTTTTTGTCGAAACGAATTATTAGTAAAAACAATATTCGAACCGGATAATTGAGAGAGAAAAAAATATCGACGACTATACTACGAAATTACATCCTTAATTTTGGGAGGATTTATTTTCGATACACGAAGAAATAAAAAGCTCATCGTTCACCTGCTCAATCGACTAGTCATCCTATCGATTATTTTTATTCATTTTATTTATCTATATATTGTATGAATAATAATTGAGAGGAAAAAACGTAAATAAGTACAACGAATTTATTGAGCTATGGCGATTGCTATGGATCCCGTCGATATCGCCAATATTCTTGCCCAGGAGCTGCTCTATCAGCAGGTAAATTTTGACGTTGAAAAATTTTCGCATTCTTGGAATCCAACGATTTTTTTTTCTATTATTGTTAGTTTTTTTTATTTATTTTTCGATCACATTTTGTTACGAAATTTTTTCAAGTTTTTTTTTCTTTCAAATCGTTCCCTTAACCTCTAAATTTTAAAATCTACCGAAAATTTGATCGATTTGAAAAACAAAGATATTTGGTTGCATTCCAACGACGTAGCTTTCAACGTCTTTCGTAAAATCTGCCCCATTTTTTTTTTTTTTGTATCGTCCTGTATCGTGTTTTTACACCGCTTCGTAACTATACTTCGTCAAAAGTGCAGATTGCAAAAAAAGTTCATATTTTGAGAAGATATTTTGTCTCGAAACTCGAGTGAACGAATTATCGGAATTATTGAAAATTCTTTCGAATTTTACGAAAGTCTAACCTGTCGTGTCTAATTTTTAGGAATTACGCAATTTGTTTGGCACGAGGGTTGTTTGTTCAAAGCAAACAAGAAGGATATGGGTCGAACGGTGTTCGAAAGAACATAATCATGTTTCGTTTTTTTTTTTTTTCTAACATTTTTTCACTTATAGTACATTTTTATTTGACATTTGGAGGTTAATTCAATTTTATTTTATATTCACTTGAGTCCACCTTCTGAACGAGTCGTTTTCTTAAAATTTCCGACATTATTTCGAAAATTTCAACTCATAACGATTTTTTTTATTGATTTATGGGAAATTTTCTGGTACCTTTGTGTTTACCTCTTTTTTTTCTCGAATTATTTCAAACATTTCGAAATAATTCTTATCGCACTCGATATCTCGTCGTTCTATTTGCAAACTCACGCATTGAAGCTTTCTTATCAAATTTTTGTATTTTGTGTTTTGTATTTTTTTTTAACATGCAAACAAAACGCACCCGTAGTACTTTTAGCCCGGAAAACGATTTTGCAATGTTTCACCCTCGCCACACCGGCTATCGAATGTTGTTTCGCTCCCGAATCTCTCTTGTGACGAAGTAGTTCGCCCTTTTTTCCGCACAGCGGCGACACCGTGTGCAAACGCATACGAAGCTTCGTTAACAATGCGCGAATGCCATTTTTATTTATAGATTAACACACGCCGAGCCGTTTGAAACTGTTTTATTATCTTCTAAAGGATTTTTTGTTGTCGTTCGATTAATTTTCTTGTTTACAAAACTTAGATTTTCAAATGTTCTTTTTTTTTTCTTTAATTCGACGAAAATGAGAAAAATCAATGTGACAAAAAAAAAACATATTTCAACTCAACATAACGACTCGATTCGAAGAAATGAATTCACGAAATTTCAATCTCTTCCAAGAAGAAGAAGAAAAAAACTCTCTAACTCTCGATTTATGTTACGTATTCACCGACGTTTTTTTTGTTTAACTCCTAAATCCATTTTTCACCTTTCACATTTTTATTACTTTTCCCTGTACTCGTCCATATTTACATCCACGAAATCGTCAACCGTAACAAACTTTTCTTCGTATTTCGATGTATCGATTACGACTCAAGTCAATTCGTATTTTTTTCTTTCGCTCTTTTTTTCTTCTCTCCAATCGTATGACGACAAACGCGCTTCTCGGAAGGACCACCTATGTATTCGGCTCTTCACCACGTTAAGACTCGAGTGAAAGCTTCCGAATATATTTCTTATCTTATACTTCTCGGGCTTCGTCTCTTACTCTCCTAACTTGTCAGGATTATCCTTCTTGCCCCCCCCCCCTCCCTCCCCTTCGTTTTCAACTTCCGAAATATATATATTTTTTCACAATTGCTTACAAACCCGAACGAAATCGTGGTTTACTCTCAAAAATTGACGAATTTAAGGTTTTTTACGAAACAAAAAATAAGTTTTTTCTTTTTTTTTTTATTAAATTTTATAATAAATTGAAATTTTATGACGAAATTAAGATTCGATTTAATGAATTCTTGAAAATGTTGACACGTTGGTTCATTTTTGTATATTTTTTTCGATATATTTTTCGTACAATAAAAATTTTAATGTTTAGTAAATATTATGGAGACGATTTACATATTTTTATATTGAATTTTTAATCCATCGGAAAGTTGAAGGATCAGAGTTTGAAAATAGAAAAAAATTTGACATTGTGTGTGTGTGTGTTTTGTATAAATGAGAAGGAAAATTGGTGGATGAATGATTGTAAAAGTTGAGGCTAAGAACTGTGTGATAGAATTTTGTAAACGAGTGGGTGGAGCGTGTTGAGATGTTTCGGCCAATTATAAATGTTGCTATCTCTCTTGCTCTTTCGAGAAAAAAGGTAACCAGACGAGAAGTAACTTTAGCGATGACCCATCCACGCTAAGATTATTGACGCTACTCCAGTTTTGGGTTTTTGCCCAGCAATCCCATTCGCTCGACTCGTATTCTTTTCTTTTTTTTTTTTTTCCTTTTTTTTCATTAATTTTATTGGACGAGAAAACAAAGACGATTTTTTTATATCTTCAGGACAATCGATTCTTTCGTTCAAATATTATTTCAATTTTGGTCAAAATCGAATTATTCTGATTTTTGGGGCCTAACAAAATTTCTTGGACGTCGAAGAATTTTTCTCAAAATCCCTTGGAAAGTTATTTTTGTTTTTTTTTTTCTAATAAAATCAATTCTGTTAAATAATAAATATTTTTTGACGTTTCTTCGTCTTCGTTATCGAACTATTTTTCTTTTTTTTTTACTACAGTTAGGCACTTGTCAGTTTTGCTTAGGATATTTTTTGTCAAACGCAAAGTTGAGTTGAGGAAATTTTTTTTTATCGAGAACATTCCTCGAGTAAATGATTTATATTTATCGATGATCGCGATGATTGAGTATTGGCTGGAAAAGTATTCTCGCGCGCATTTTCGATGTCAGGAACGTGCGCGACTTACTTTTCTGCGATAACTTATCGTTTCGTGGTTCAATGATATATATGTGGCTATTCTTCTCCCCCTCTCCCCCCCCCTGGGCCTCGTGGGAGATTTACTACCGAGAACGGTGAGCGATTAAGATGCGAAGGTGGACAAGGCCACAAAAACGTTTTGTGTCGACACTATTTTCCTCTCATTCTCCTCGAATCCTCGTGACCCTCTCCACCTTGTGCACATATATACATCATGGCCAAAATTAGTTCGACCAAAAATCGTTTGCTTTGCCGTTTCATTGTATTTCATTATTTCATTTTTTTTTTTAACCTTTTCCAACTTTGGTTTTGCGTTCGATCTTCGTCTATTAATTTTATTCATTTTATTGTCTTTTTTGTTTTTTTGGTCTCCAGTATTTCGTTAATTTTGTACACAACAACAAAAAAAAATCGAAACGATTTATAATATATATTTTATTCTATCAATAAAACTACGATAAAAATTCATTAGTGAAAAGGTTGACAATCATTTTTAAATGCATAAAAGAATATTTTGAAAAAAAAAATGACTGACAGATTGTACGTTGAATGAAATTGTGTCAAAAAAATCAAATATTCTTCGTTTTTAATTAATACAAATTTGCTATTAATAGAAACGAACAAAATTGATAAAATTTTATTTGAAACTGTTTCTTTTTTTTGTTTATTAATCACATATTTTATGTGGTTGTTTTTTTTGGTCTCCAGTAGTTTCTTAATTTTATACACAACAAAAAAAATCGAAACGATTTATAATATATATTTTATTCTATCAATAAAACTGCGATAAAAATTCATCAGTGAAAAGGTTGACAATCATTTTTAAATGCATAAAAGAATATTTTGAAAAAAAATGACTGACAGATCGTACGTTGAATGAAATTGTGTCAAAAAAATCAAATATTCTTCGTTTTTAATTAATACAAATTTGCTATTAATGGAAATGACCAATTTATTTATAAAATTTTAATTGAAACTGGTTTTTTGTTTTGTTTATTAATCAAATATTTTATTGTTTTTTTTTTTTTGACAGCTGGTGTCTTTGGACGGATTGCACAGTGGCGTACCGACGAGGACGACCCCCACGTTAACGCCAACAACCCTTCGTAGTATCGAACAGACGTTTCTCGAATTGACGAGCGAACCGGCCTCGCACAGCCGGGAGGCTGGTTTCGTACCGCCTCTCGTCGAACCATCCCAACCAACACCAGCACAAACCCAAAATCTTCAAAGTCATCACAACGGAATTATTCTTGAGAGTCAACATTCACCGTTGCAACACGATTATAATCATCATCATCACGATATTCACGATATTCACGATCATCACGATCTTCACGATCTTGACGATCATAACGATCATAACGATCATCAAGAACAACAACATCAACAACAGCATCAAACCAGAAGAAACATGGGCGGCCGAAGACCAACGAGAACAATTGGCATGTCACCCGAAGAAGAAGAGAGACGACAAATTCGACGTGAAAGAAACAAAATGGCAGCTGCCAGGTGCCGCAAACGACGTATGGATCATACCAATTCTCTGCTAGAAGTGAGTTTTTCAAAATTATACTATTTTCATCATTTTACAGAGATTCACGCGCCATAATTATAATTGTATATAAAAAATAACGTCAAAATCATCAGATACAATTTTTTTCATGATCATTTTTTGAAATTTTGCGTTAATCTTATTGAGCATCGTATTATAATGTGTCAAAAATTTGACAAAGTTTCACCGTCTAGTAATCGAGATATTGAGTCTTTAAAATCGCAACTTTGACACGAGGTCTTGTGGGAAGTTACGAAAAAGACGATTTTTCACAACAAATAACTCGATTTCTAGACGGTTAAACTTTCTCAAATTTTACCCACAGTAGAGTATTATCGTTAAGATGGTTCATAAGAATTTTAAACAATCAAACTTGGAATTCTTCTAACACAGGCCTAAAGCGTGAGCCTCCTTAATTCGTAGACTTCAAATACAACGTGAAATATCAAAGCTGTCAATTTACTAGTCAATTTGATTCGTTTTTTAAATAATTGCATACATTTCTGTCTATTGAAATGATGATTACGAAAGTTCCTCTAATTAATTTTGAACCATAAAAAAATTTTAGCATTTGTCTCATTTTGTGAATCCTTATCAACGGTATTAACATTAAATATAATTCCATATTTCTTTTAAAAATTTGAAAAATTACAACAAAAACTAACGATACACTATTTTTTTTTGTCTCTTTAAAGGAAACCGAGGGTTTGGAACAGAAAAAACAAAATTTACAAGACGAGATTCACCAGTTGCAACAAGCTAAGGACGAGCTTGAATTTATTTTGGAAGCCCATCGAGCGGTGTGCAGAATTCGTTCATCATCTCCGCCCGACGTGAAGCCCGTGATAATAAAAAATGATGTAATTACGGAGGACAATTTTGTGGAGCCAGCAAAGAGAGAAATTTCATTGAGCTCGTCGCGACCAAATCGACCAAATTCGTTGCCAGTCGGTTTCGAGAACAATAATCGACCAACTCCGATGACGATTTTCAACGAACCTAAAGAACGACCTAATTCGTTACAATTCAAAACTCTCGAAACACCAACGTTCATGAAAACCGCTTCGGAAGTCGCTGGTGTACCGATCACCACACCCTCCAGCGGTATTCCCTTCAATTTTGATTCCTTAATGGAAGGAGGCACCGGATTAACACCCGTTTCCACACCCTTAATACCTTCGTGCTCGAGCCAACAAAGAAACAATTTATCGGCCGTTGATCTTAGCTCACCCGATGCAAATCCACCGAAACTCGTCAGCTTGTGACGCCAGGACGATCTCGAGTATAGATCGAACGATGGCGACGAAACCGAATGAGTTTCGGCCAACATCTCTCTCTCTCTCTTTCTCTTTTCTCTCTTTCTCTCAATCACTCCGACTTTACGGACACAATTCGTTGATTTAACAGTTCATCCGTAATCCTGGGTCTTTCGTTTCCGAGAAAAAACAGTTTGGCTCTTTATTTAACGAATTTGATTAACGAAAAATTTATGAAAAAATAAAATTTTCGAGAATTTTACAATTAATACCTCAAGTTTAATGTTTCAAGCAATGGTATGAATTTTTTCTGAATTTTTTGACTGCATTAAGGGGGTGAAATATTGGTCTGACATGAAAATCCCACGTTTCGGACGAGAGGCGTAGAAAAAACCATTACGGACGAAGAAGTGTTAATGCTCACGCAATTCTTTTATTTCTTCTCCAAAATCCCATATTTACACGAGAATGAAAGAAATTGAAATGAACATAGAAGAGCGAAGAGAAGGCGAGGAAAGAGACGAAAGTAAAAAAATAGAGAAGAATAAAATGATTCAAATCTAAGACGCTCGGAGAAAAGTTACTTGAACTTTAATTCCCGCGTCCTAACACATCACACGTTGCCATATTTGTATTTTCTTTTTCTTTATCTTTCTTTTTTCTTCTTTTTATTGAACACGAGCGGTAACGAAAAATAAGCTGAAAAAAGCGTAATCGTAATTTTGCTGTTAAATTGTGTACAGTAGTATTTTTTGTTTTATTTTCATGAAACTAACGCGATCCAACGCGCATTGTTAAGTCAATGAAAGCGCGGACAAACCGTGGCATTGATCTCCTCCCTTGCCCCCCCCCCTCCCTTTCCCTTAAATTTTATAAGAAATATCCTACGCCACATATTTGTTATTTTACGTAAATTCCATTTTTTTTTTTCATTTTTTTTTTTCATCTACCATTGTGCTATACGAAAGCAAAAGGAAAATTATTCATGTAATAATTTCATGTTTTTTTTTTTCCACTGCCACGCCAATTTCAGTATTTTCGTAAGTCGAGACGTGGTTCGAAATTAAAATTCGATACTAGGTTATTTTAGCAGAGCGAAAAAGAGAGGGAGAAATCGTTCGCATCAACTCGAGGCGTGGTAGTAAAAAAAAAAATGATAATTAAAAGAAAAAAAAAAGAAATTAAAATAATAATTTACTGTGCAAAAATCGAATATTTAGCTCAAACTCTTGGAAATAACTTTTTAATGAAGAAATAATATTGAAAATTGCCTAGAAAATCCGAGAGAATCGGTAAAGCTTCGGATTAAACATAATTATCTCGAATTTCTTCGCGCTCGAGTGCGAAAAGACAAAAAAAATTGTAGCGAATGCGCGCGAAATTTGCGGAACGACGCTCGCAAACTCGTCAAACAATATTGTGTAACGTCTAATCCCTCCATACATATAATATATATACATACATATATATATATATATATATTTTATAGATTACGACAATTTTGCATGAATTTGAGCAATATTAATATATTTACTATATATATTTATACACGAAACTATTGAGACGGAAGGTTCGTTGATTAAACTCTCTTTTTCGTCGATCGATCAACGAACAATCCGTTAATTTTATAATTACGACATGCAAAAATAAAAAACGAATGCGTGATTCATTGACGAACGTGTTATTATAAGATTGTAATACACCGTTGATGCAATATACTATTTTGTTTAGATCAAGCAATCCATCGATTTGTCTCGAAATCATTTAAATCCACACTCTAATCTCCCTTTTCATTCATTTTTATCTTTTATAACGAGGTTCACGCGTCAGGCACGCGTTAGACGAATTCCAAGTTCAATTGTTCAAAATTCGTACGAATCTTCTGAACAATAATACTCAACTGTGGGTTAAATTTGATAAAGTTTTACCGTCTAAAAATCGAGTTATTTGTTGTGAAAAATCGTCTTTTTTCGTAACTTCCCACAAGACCTCGTGTCAAAGTTGCGATTTTAAACACTCGATATCTCGATTACTAGACACTGAAACCTTCTCAAATTTTTGACACATTATAATACGATGCTGAAGAAGATTTGCATAAAATTTCAAAAAATTATCTTGGAAACAAATTTTATCTGATGATTTTTGTAATTAATTAAAATTAAAATTTTTGTAATTACGTATGAAACGGTCGGGTCAAATAGACCCGATCAAATATTTTGGATTATGGGTAGCGTCTGATGGAACCGGAAGTGGTCTCTAAGGGTTAATAATTAACAATTTGTATTTTATTCGTCGTTTTTTTAATTTACACTTTTTTCAAATTATATAAAATCTTCGATCTGACGAGTTTTGAGCATCTCGATCAATTTTTCATCTCGCTACTCACGTCAATTAGAATCCAGTGATTTTTTTAATCGCTTCTTGTTCTTCCGACGATCCCATCGCTCGATATCTTTGAAATTCGAGGGCAAATGTTGCTGTACCCGACGACAGAATTCTCAACGCGGTCGCATAACCCAACAACTCCGAGAGCGGCGTTAATGTTCTTATGAATTTGTTATTACCTCGCACTCCAATTTCCTGTATCTCGGCTCTTCGCCGAGTCAGATCACCCAGAATATTCGAAGCGTATGATTCCGGAGTCACGATCTCAAGAATCATTATCGGCTCCAGAAGAAGTACACCAGCGTCCTCGAGTAACTAAACAAAAACAATTTTCATGATTATTTTAACGATTACACGTCATTGTACAAATTTATAATTATCTCAAATTTTTCTAAACTAATGTGTCGCCAGCCGATATCTTTTTAATCAATAATCAAATATGATGAATAATCATGTATTTTATTTATTGTGTTTAATAATGGAAAATACTAGTTGAATAAAAAATACTCACGAAACTAGTAAAATTAAAAAATCATCTTTTTAGAAAGTCAAATAAAAACTTGTTCATTAGTATTTCATTTCGAATTAATTTCAAACCGATGAGAATTAACAACAAAATGAACAAAGTATCAAAAACGATATTCATTATTTCGTTTTTTTTATCACTAAAAATCGATAGTCAGTTATTACTCGATGCATATTTATTTTTTGATAAAAATAGATGTGATTATTGATAAGGATGTAAATAAGAGTACAGAAATCTTTTAAATCAATAATCAAATATGATGAATAATCATGTTTTCGATTTATTGTGTTTAATAATAGAAAATACTAATTGAATAGAGAATGCTCACGAAACTAGTAAAATTAGAAAATCATCTTTTTAGAGAGTCAATTTAAAAATTTGATCATTAATATTCCATTTTGAATTAATTTCAAACCGAATTTCGAACAAAGTATTAAAAACGACATAAATATTTTAGTTTTTTTTAATAATTAAAAACCCATAATCAATTATGACTCGATGTATATTTGTTTTTTGATAAAAATAGACGTGATTATTGATAAGGATGTTAATATGAATACATAAATCTGGATTTTCGTACTTTACGAATACATCGTGAAACCGCAGCTGAGATCATGCTCTCGGACGTGCCTCGGCCAACTTCGAGCCAATGCAATTTGACGCCAACATCAACAACGGGACATCCAATTTTAGGTCCGTTGAGAAGAGCATTTTTGACACCCCGTTTAACGGCTGCCATTGTCTTTGGATGTATAGAAGCGATGTTCGATGCATTATCCTTCGTGTTGTCAAAATGGAGCAATTGGGCATCACGATGATTGGGAATAAGGGAAAGAGTGACATTGACGGTGTGATTTGTCGAGCCAATATTGTGTTGTGAGACGTAAGTGTCCTTGACGCTCGAACGAACAGTCTCTTTGTAAGCGATTTGTAGAGGTCCGAGATCAACGTCAATTTTGTATTCGCTTCTTATTCTTTCTTTTATAATATCAATGTGTAATTCTCCCATGCCAGCGAGTACGGTTTGTCCAGTTTCTTCATTTTGACTAACTCGTAAACTCGGATCTTCTCTTTCAAGCTCAGCCAAAGCGGTTTCAAGAGCAGCTTGATGGGACAACGATGGTGGTTCGATGGAGCAAAAAAAAACTGGATCCGGTACACTCGCGCCAGTCGATAATATCAGTTTTTCATCTTTCTCTCCAGACTTAATTTTCATTTTTTCAAATAATTTCTTAGCCCGAGCAGCTGCCGAGGCGTTGCTCGTTACAACGTCACCAGTAACCGTGTATTTCAAGCCCGTAAACGCGCCGATGTTTCCAGCCGTTATTTCGTTAATTTCTTCGTAATCGTCCGCGTAAGCCGCGTACAAACGACCTCCCTGCTCGCTCTTATCTCTCTCGATGTTGTAGATCTTTTGACCCTTCGTCAACCGACCGGTATAAACTCTGAAAAAAGTAATAGGACCACGTTGCTTGTCGTGAATTATTTTAAACGCCCGCGCCGAAAAGTTATCCTCGAAACAACGATAATCCTTCGCCCTTGGATTCTCCTTTGGCGATGGAAGAAACAATATTACACTATCCATCAGAGGCTGGACTCCGATATTCTTGTAAGAACTTCCAAGCAAAACAGGCACACCTTTTCGTCCGATCGTACAACGTCGCAACGATTCCGACAATATTTGACCTCCTATTCCGTCCAACGATTCTTCCTCTATTATTAAATTCGCCAATTTATCATCCAAGCTCGATAACTTGTCGGTCAGAGAGCGACGTCGTTCGCAAGCCTCTTCCCACAACAGACCGTCCTCTCTCTCCCCCAATTTTTCCCTCGTACAAGTTTTGCCCTGATTTTTCTTCTCAAACGTTATTTTCTCCATCGTCAACAAATCCACCACCCCCGTCAACGTGTGATTTACCCGCAATGGCATCTGCGTCGCCAATGCAACGCTGTCCAATTTGCTTTCTATGGAATTTAAACAAAAATCAAAGTCCCCGTCCGCTCTATCCATTTTGTTGACATATACCAGACGAGGTATATCGTAACGATCCGCCTGACGCCAAACTGTACTCGTTTGCGCCTCCACTCCTGCCGAACCGTCCAAAACCACCACCGCTCCGTCCAAAACACCCAACGTCTGTTCCACTCCCATCGTAAAATCTATGTGGCCCGGCGTATCGATCAAATTGAACTTGTACTCTTTCCATGGAAACGTCACTGCCGCCGATGTTATCGTTATTCCTCTTTCACGCTCTTGATCCATGTAATCCGTAACGGTGTTTCCATCGTGCACCTCACCCGGATTTCCTATCAAACCACTATAATATAACATCCTTTCTGTCGTTGTTGTCTTTCCTGCAATGAGAAATCGAGTTTTACTATTTTTAAACAAACGAATTGATGAAAAAGAATTTATCGATTTGTAGTGAAGGGAAAACAACACTTTGATGATATTTTAAGTGTTACGGAAGTTAAATATCACAAATTTTATATTTTAATTCGTGCAATTTGTTTATTTGTTCTTAAATTTGTATAGGAAATAATTTAGAAAGAAATTTCTGGTAAAAAATACGTTTCGAAGCCTAGTTTAACCTAACTTTTCCGTTCTTTGTTTTTTTTAGTATTTTTCCGAGAATAATGCAAATACTGACATTGCAAAATGATACGCAATTAAAAAGAAAACAATGAAAATGATCGAACAACGAAAATTTCAAGCTGTCAGTTACTCTTTGGCTTTTTACTGTCAAATTAAGCCTGATGAGTGTTTTAGGTTATGTGTTAACTTTTAGGTTAAAACTTGCCAGCATCGATGTGAGCCATAATTCCAATGTTTCGTATTCTTGAAGTGTCACATTTTTCAATATTTTCCACTGGTTTCGTAGCACTAACTGTTTCGTGAAGATTTCTTTTACGAATTCTGCACCAAGAATTCTTTACGAGGTTACGCCTCAACATCGTGAACAAATTTGTTTACCATACAATTATGTGTGATTTAATGGAATATTTTTTGAGTTCATTAATCGTGACTGTTAAGAATGTTGCTTCATACTTCGTAGGAACTTGAAATTATAATATTTGAGAACAATTCTGTGTCGTGATTCATTTAGTATAAAAAATTCGAAACAATTCATCGAATGCCGAGCAGTAGTGAAGATGAAAAAAAACCATTGTAGGCATTCAAACTTCGCGGCCATTTTCCAAGACGTTACGGGAAGCGTGCGCGAGAAACTCACGGCGCATGTGCGTCATCATATGACGCACGTAAACTCAGACCCAATAATAAATCGGAATAAGGTGGTGTGACGCGGACGTGTTCACATCCTCGTGCAAACTTCAAAGAGACAGCAGAGGAGAGGAAAAGAGAAGACAAAGAAATAAAGGGATAATTTGGCAGGCAGCTTGGCGATTGAAATTCCCAGAGATCTACGTCGCATCAACGGAGAAGAAGAGAGCAGTCATTGGCGTTCTCTAACGAGCAACGCGGGACGATAAAAACCACTACTGTTCGATCGTCATTTCCCCCTCTACTTATTCTTTTTTCTTTTCCTCGTTGTGACCTGCTGTAACGACAAAAGGCAGTGAGCCGTTATTTCATGAAAGACCCTTGCCTGTATCGAGGCACAAATACAGAAGAGTTCGAGCATTGGAGTAGAACTGACGTTTGTGACGTAGAAGCTCCGAGATAATCAACCAAAAGCCTCTTTCAAGATAAAATCTCAGCATAAAGTTTAAAACATACATTTAATACAACGTTAACAGTAACAAGTAGCAGCAGCAGCGATATAACAGAAAGGACGTGAAGCAGAGTGAAGATGGCCGCCTATCGTGGACGTCGGGGTTCGAATCCTGCAATTACAACTTGTTTCTTCGATTTGGACAATACCCTCATCGAGACACGGAGGGGCGACAGTATGGCCTGCAGAAAGGTATAAAAAATATATATATATAAAAAAAAACTATATTATTTGTTACATATAAAAACATCATTTTCCCTGATTGCACATGTTGACGTAAATGTGAAAGTTCGCGGCATATATATGCGTAGTCATCACACATATATATTTATTTTCATAAAAATAGTGCGTACATGTATGCAAGCACGATTTTGTCAATCGTTTTGTAAAAAATCTTCGATTAAACTCTCCCGAATGAACGGATTAGTCCATTCGTGGGTGAGCACCTTGAACTGACGTAGAATTCAACGGGACGCGCGACGCCCGAGGTCATGCGTGTCAGCAGACGACGCTAATGAAAAGAGCGCGCTTCCCACTCCGCCATATTGGTTTTCTAGCAGTAAAGTGCATGTCTATTGAAAGATCGTTCTCCATCCGTCACTCCTCTTCCCCCCCCCCCCAAACCTAGCCTTATTATTCTCTTCATGCATCAAGCAAGATAATCACTAAAGACGCGTTTGGTACTACAAAATCGTTGTTTTTTTCCGCGTGTCACGTGTAGTGACGCAAGTTGTGAAATAACCGGAAAGAACAATAAATAACCTATAAAACGAAACGCGGTAATTGGCGGACGAATGACTTATAGTAAAATTTGCGTCAGCAAAAACGTGTCGAAATATTCTACCGGTCTAATAACAATATATATGTGTTGTAAATTTTTTCGACAATCGTACGAGTATGTCTATTGTGTTTTCGCGGTTGCATCGCGCGCGTGCGTTTAGCTCGTGTGTATAACTTGACAAAAAGAAACGTCGGCAACGAAATTTCAGCGGGGTGAAGAGGGGCAGAAAGCGGCGAATTTTCTTGTGCGACGTATTTCTCCGAGTAACTCTGCTGGAAATAGAAAGCCCGTGTGTAACACGAGACGTTTCCCGTTATAGCGCTATCACTAATTCTCCCCGGTACTATTTTTGGAACGCGCGAGTGTTTTGTACGGGATTGCTGTACGACGTACGGCCAACGGAGAGAAGATAATCGTCGTTTCCAGGGAGGGCTGTTAACTATTCGTTACCGAGCCCCTTTTTTTCCTTCTACCCTAAGTACCAAAGTGGAGGAAAACGTGTTTTTTTTCTTCGTGAAGATTTCGTGGCTGTGAAAAGATCGAAAGATAAACTAATGTATATATAAACATTAGGCACGTGGGGGAGAAGATTATTTTGGAATTTAGTGGAGGACTTTCTTTTTTTTTTCAATCTTTTTTTTATATCTGTTACTCGAAAATCTGTGCTCGGCTTTATTTACTCTCGTTCACTCGTTTCGTCTGAATCGCGTACGGAATCGCGCACGTGGGAATCTTTTAATGAAAATTTGGCTCTCCCAATCATTCTCGTTTCGGTGCTTAATTTTTACGCCTACGCTTTGCATACGAATAAACTTTGTTGCTCCTGTGAGCTGCGCCGGTGCTTCGGTCAATTTGGCAACGTCGTGGAAAATCTATTTTTGTAACGCTCCGCCTTCGCGTGGAGAAAGCAACGGTGTGTCAAAGGGCAAGGCTAGAGAGAGCGTCGAGAAGCTCGTTTGCCTCTTAGAGACTAGTCGGCTTGCCACAGCCTTGTGAAAAGGTTGTTCGCGTATCGTCTCAGGATTTTTTAAACAGCTATTTAGCTGTTAACGCTTATTGCTTAACTTTCTTTCGGTACGTCGCGAAAATGAGTATTCCGGAGGGTGTTAAAAAATGCGTCGCCGTTTTGAAGATGGTGGAAAGTGATTCGGAAAAATTTGCTGCGCTTTTCATGGTGACGAAGCTTGTGGATGCGAGTGATTGCGGCTCCGCAGCTAAGCAGATGCTTTTTGAGGCGATAGGAACAAAATTTCTTCGTAAACTCTTATCCAGCGACGACGTGCCCGTCGATTGTCCGCCTCAAGTCTACAAATCCGTCGCTCTTTCGATACTTTCTTCCTTTTGTAACGAGCCCGAACTTGCCGCTCATCCCGATATGATAAGTCACGTGCCGGCGTTACTGCAAATTGTTTCTCAAACGGACGACGACGCTCCGGACGACACGCTTATCATAGTGAGCGAAGCTTACACTTGCCTCCAAAACATAGCGCAATATCCTCCCGGTCAAAGAGCTCTCGTGGAGCAGCGAGCGATACCAAAAATGTGCGAGATTTATTCTGAAAAAAGTTTCCAAACGGACGAAGCTTTGAACATATTGGTTACGCTGACAACTAAAATAGGACCGGAAGCTTGGGATCCAACGGACACAGCACCTTTCCACGCCATAGTCAACAAAATAGCTCTCGATTTTGAAACGGATCATTCAGAGAGAAAATTTGAATTGTGCTCCATATTGCAAGCTCTTGTTTCCTCCTGTCGCAAAGAATTGATATCGTCAACCGCCACCCAAGAGTCATGGCCTCAAAGTATTTACAAAGGTTTGAACGACATACTGGGCTCAAAAATAGGCAGAACTCAGCGCGATCCTGCATTAAAATTGGCCTCCGTGTCCCTGGATTTGCTGGGAGTCGAATGGGCCTTGTCGGACGAAACAAAGCCCAAAGTTTTTTTCCTTCTCTTGATACAATTGGCTTCGATCGAAGTGAGAATGCAATTGGAGGGAAAACAATTGAGAAGCGTTGTTGCGAATGGCGAATTGATCACCGCCTGTTTTCTTATACTGGAGATTTCTCTGGGTTACATAACGAGCGATCAATTGGATCTTGAACAAAAAGAAAAACAATCTTTGTACACAGCTCTGAAAGGAGCCTTCGCTGCGATTATTGGATTACTCAACGCTGTTTCAAAAATGAAAGAATTGACCGACGTCGGTGAAAGAGTTTTTGTTTGCGCAATGGTACGAGTATTATCCGCTTGGCTCGCCCAAGAAACTTCAGCAATGAGACCACAAGTTTACGCGGTATTGCCGTACATGCTGACCGTAGCTAACGACACTTTTTACGCTCATCGCAATAGAAAAATGGCTGAAAAAGCAAGAGCCGGTGCTCGTAGCGACGATGGCTCTTCGTCCTCTTCCGGTGAACCGGTCGTTCACGATCCTTTGAGCGAAGTCGATGTTTTACGCGTCATGTTACCGGCTCTTTGTTACTTGGCCGTCGAGGAAGAAGCGAGAAAAGTTTTACTGAAGCACAAACAAGATCAAATATTGTTCGAGTGCTTGTCTTATCACTGGACAATCGTTCATTACAAAAAACCGCCGGTACCACGATCCGAACGTTTGAAAGCGATCAAAGAACCGGAAAAAGAACTCGAGCCTCACATACTTAGCGAAATGCAAGATTCTCGAGCTGCCATGGTCTCCATATGTAACATCCTCATGAATATTTCCGTTCTCGAATCAAAACTCGTCGAGGATTCCACTACTTTCATCAATCTTTTGAAATTTATTTTCACCAATTTGCCCGAACTCAAACAAATCCCTGACAATTTAGTACTTCATGGACATTTGGCTGTTCTTGGTCTTTTGTTGCTCAAACAACAGGCAAAACTCGTTAAGAAAAATGATTTCTCCATCTGTCGTTACATCCAAGCGACCATAAGATTTCTCTGGGATGCTTACAACGTCGACGAGAGCAACGATCCAACCGAATTGGTCGTTTCCATGTCGTACAAAGAACACTGGATGGAAATAATGGAACTTTGGTTCCTCGGCATGCAAACCATGGCTGGGGTTCTTCAACTTATTCCATGGATCACCGAATTTGCCATTGAATCTGGTTGGGCCCAAGGAATCGTCGATATACTCAAGAAAGTCAAAATTGGAAGCTTACCTCCCAATGTTAAGTCAGCTTACGAAGATTTGCTGTGTCATCTCGTCAAGGCCGATCCTAGCGTAGCTGCCGTTTTGAAAAAAGCCGGCGCTCTCACAGTCTGTAGAAATCACCGTATGATGGAATTGGGAAAAAATCTCTTTGGCGATTAGACTTTTTACTTTTTTTTTTTTTCTTAATCATCCTTCTCATCGAATCTGTGCGACAGATGTTTCACGTTCTTCATTTTTTTATCTTAGATTTTGTTTTTTCAATATCGAACAATAACTGTAAGCGACGAAACTTCGTTTAATATTGTCTCTATTCGTCGAAATATTCGAACGACGTAGAACTGTAAAAAAAAAAAACTTGCATGTTTTTTTCTTCTCTTTTTTCATGAAAATTTATTGCCCAATTTTTCTTGCGATTTATACAAGAGTAATATATGAATTTTCTTTTTTTTTTTTCTTTCGGCGACGTTATTTTTTTCTGCGATACAATCGCCCATACTTCGAGCTAAAATTAAGGTCACTTTACTGATACGTATAAAATCATTGCGTATAGTACTTAGTTGGCGTGAAAATGACTCAGAATGAACGTAAGAAATGAATCGAGTGCCAAAAATAAGCGAGGAATAATATCATCAATGACTATGTCGTTTGACAAGAACAGCTGCAAAAATTGTTTACGCACTTTTCTCAAATCATCACACCTTGAAATAGTTCTTTTCGGAGCGAGCCAATAAATTTATATTTATATAATTCGTCGGTTTATCGATGTTGGAGCAACAACATTTTCGTTCTGGTTTTCTTTTTCTCACGGACATGACGAATCGATAAACAAATTTTTAAAAAATCGTACAAAGATTATTTGTGAAGATACTTATTTACGTACGTTTGAATAATAAAAATGAAAAAATAAAATAAAATAAAAAGTAACGCAGATCACGTAAATTTTTGAGACCAATATATTTCACACGATGTGCTCATCCGTCGGTGCTATTTTTACTCGTTTCTCCACGAAAATATTTTCCACACATTCTAAATGGTGTAAAAATGATTTTTAAAAAATGTCTGGAGGAGAGAAAAAATATGCTGCGTTATCGAAAAATTAATTTTGTTGTTGTGGATTGATTTTTAAGGCATTTGTAATATTCGATATATTTCACATTAAAGGAAAATTAATTTTTATACACATGTGAGTTGTAGATTTATTTCTTATGCATATAGAAAAAGAAAAAAGAAGAAGAAGAAGAAGAAAAAATTCAACGTGTTTTTGTAGACATTTTTATTTTTCCGTCTCTAAGGCTCTCTACTGTTTAACATTTGGAAAATACCATTTAAGCTCTGTTGTTGGCACAGCTGATTTTGTTGTGATTACAGCAGTGTCCGTGGGTGCGACTTCGAGTGTCCAATTATCGGCTCGAGTACTATTTGAATGAATCAATGCATTTTATAGGTAATCATTAAATATGAATTAAGCGTCTTAATTACTCGCCTATCTCGTGTCCACAAAAAAAAAAAAATATAACCCCAATCCAGGTCCATCCGTGAACTTCCATCTCTTGAACAAAAAAATATATATTTATATATTCACGAAAAAAAGTCACATTTCGTTTATCACGTATCGTAAAAAATTTTGTAGACATTCTTTGACAGCTTTGCTTTGCAAAAAAATTCATATAACAAATGGATTCAAAATCGTAATGATCGAAATGTGGTTTTTTTCATTTTTTTTTTTTTTCCTTAATGTAGATCGTCCCACGTATAAATATATTGATATATTTATAAAAATATATGATCTAAGCTCTCAGTAATTTTTTTTGTTCAATCGCCATACTGTTTCTACGCCCTCATCACTTGGTTGTGTGAATTATGAAAAGTTTAACTCTTATTTTTTTTTATCTCTTTCCCCGATACTCCTCGTTCCTGAAAAATGCAGCTTGCCGAGGAATTGTGCCAAAAATATGGGATAGAACAGGAAATATCGTCCACCATCACAGCAACTTATCTCAAGCAATTCCGCAAGTGTCCTGACAATCCCACGTACAGTCTCGACACGTGGCGAACGAATCTATGGTCGAAAGCACTTGGTGAAACGTACTCGTATCTCGCCAACGAAATTTACTTGAGATGGCTGTCTCTACGATATCGCTATTTGGCACTCGGCATGGAAACTGTTACAATGCTCCGAGAATTACGCAAAAAATATCTTCTTGGCTTGATCACCAATGGACCCTCCAACGCCCAGTGGGAAAAAGTACATAAACTCGAGTTACAACAGTATTTCGATGTTATACTCGTTTCTGGTGATCTTCCTTGGGAGAAACCACAGTCTCATATTTTTCAAGAGGCTTGTCGTTGCCTTGGAGTTGCACCCAGAAATTGTCTCATGGTCGGCGATAAACTTGAGACTGATATTCTCGGTAAATATCTTGAATTTTATCACTTTTTTTTTTCACTAATAATTTGGTGATAAAAATCATAAAAATTTTGTTTGTACTCAACTACTTTTTGCTACCATCGATAATTTTCTTTGAATCTAAAAATAGCACAAAGTTGAATATTTAAAAATTGCGAAAAAAGAAAAATTCTTTTTATAAAAATCTCATAAATCAATCGTTTCAATATTAAATTATTATTTTTTTTTTAATTAGGTTTTAATTGTCGTATATTGAATTGATGGAAATATTTATAGGAGGAATCGAGGCCGATCTTGGTGGAACAGTGTGGATACCGATAAGCGATAAAACTCGTTTAACAGCCGAAGATCCAAAGCCGGATTACACGATAAAGCGTGTAACGGATTTGATGGTGATTCTGAAGCGAGTACCAGGAGCACCGGAATTGGAGGATTCGTCATCGAATGCGTCTGACGGTAGTTGATGAGTGAGACCAAATGGAAAACAAAACGAGGGCAGCAGCGAGGACGCTGTTGAAGGGGAATTTTATGTCCAATTTATCGGTGCAATGGCGATTCGACGTAAATTTACGTCGCCGATTGTATCCTTAAACTTTGCGATGATAGCAATAATTCCTGGTGACCGTTGATTCTCATAAATCGATTGACAAAATCGTTTTATTCGATGGGAGAGTCAAAAATAGAGTTTACTTTTCGAATGAGACTTGTCTCTAATGAAAAAAAGTACAAACTCGAACTATAGCCGACCGATTACGTAATAAAACCACTGAATAAGTGGTCTATCAATTTTTTCAATGTTGCACCTCAGCTGAGTGGTTAAATAATCGCGAAATGGTAAAAATACGGTGGTAACACAAGTACAATGATGAAAAAAAAAACAGAAAAAAAATAATAGTTTTCAACGCACGTACAAAACCAGACTTTTCGAGATGAATTTTCCGCTCGAAAAGCACAACTCGGTGTCGGAGCTTTTGCGCGATAAATATGAATATTATCTTTTATTTTCCTACCCAATTGTTTTCCTTCTTTTAAAAAGAGTATATTTATCGAAAAATTACTCATTTTCATGCGTACGTAAATGTAATCTATCTCTAGACTATTTCCTATGGATCAAACTTTGAATGATCTCACTTATTGATTTTTAGCTCGATAACGAAATATTGTAACTCACTCCACTTCGAGGAAAATTTTTATTGTGTCAAAGATATTTTCTGTAAACAAAAAACTCGACGAGATGGAAGAGATTCGATATCTGAGTAGAAAAAGATAAAAAAAATTAAAAAACAACCAAAATAGGACATTTATCTCGGAATAATAATTCCTAGAGGTGAAAATTAGTAGATAAAAACAAAAAATAACGTAGAGAGCAAAGACAAAAAACAGTATATATTTTTATTGTTTATTTGAGGCGATAGAAATGTGAAGTTTTTTTTTTTCTTTTTTTTTTATTTTTTTTGGCGATATTTTTGTTCGTTGCTCGCTCAAGAGTACGAATGTGCGTTGAAGAATGCGCGTACGAGAGTTAAAAAATCTTTCTGTACATACGAAATGAGCTCGACGACGTGCTCGCATACACGAGTTTTATTTCGTGTATTAAAAATGTATGTGTATATGTAAATATATATATGTCATGTACATTTGGTTTATGTACAGTTGCAAAAGGGGCTTACATGTTGACGTGCATTGACGCATTATATTTTTTCACAATACTAGATATATTTTATCGTTGTTGGATGATGAATCGCACAAAACGTGCACCGATTTTTCCTGTGAATGTCATTTCCAAGGAAAAACTAAGAAATGGAGGATAAAGAAAAAGAATTAAAAATGGATAAAATGTCTTTCGCCTTGCATGTAACTTGGGAGAAATCTGCGCGAATAAAGAACAAGTGTAATATCGATATTTGTATTTTAATTATTGTCTTCATTGTCTTCCGTAGAATCGAAACTTCGCGAACTTTGACATACGTGTCTCTCGCGAAAATTTGGCGATTGAGAATTTCGTCGGGAGCGTTTCCAGCTCGTCCATGGCCCGGGACAATCAGGCCTGCATCTTCCCCTCGTCGCTGGAACTGGAGATATCACGTCGTCGGGAATTTTCATCGGTGGAGCTTTGGATGATTTTTCTCGATCCTTTGAAGGGCTTTTTAACGTTATCGGTGGAACACTGATCGATGGAGTTCTTGATAATTTTTCTCGATCTTCAGAATTTCGAGGGCTTCTCAACGTTATTGGCGACACGCTAATCGATGGGTTTTCAGATAATTTTTCTTGGTCCTCAGACTTTCGAGGGCTTCTCAACGTTATTGGAGAAACGCTGATCGATGGGAATCTGGATAATTTCTTTTGATCCTCAGACTTTCGAGGGCTCTTCGAATTTGATGACGAAAAGCTCGCGTGCGAGGTATTGGACGAATTTTTTAAATTCGTTGTTTCTTCATTGGAATGTCGAAGACTTTCGGAAGATTCTGACACTAAATTGTGGTTCCACGTGCTCGCAGCATCGGCTAAATTTTCCTGAGACTTATTAGACGAACCGGTGCTTGATTTTCTACGTTTTTTCAAACTTTCCATCGCTATTCTCACGCTTCGGATTAACGATGTTCTCCGATGTATCGTGTCACGACGTGGTCCACTCTGTTCCAGTTTTTCTTGCGTTCCTTTTGATCCCATATCCGTATTTGCAAGCAGCCACGGAAACGAAGTCCTCACTTTTTCCGCCTCAAGTTTCGACTCCTCCCGAATCTCATCCCTGTCCAAAAAATCCTCTAAATTCCTCGTCGCTGAATCCGCCTCTTTCTCTTTATTTTGTAACGACATTTCTGACCCCGTTGTTATCGACGGTTCACGAAAAATTGGCATAATCGGCTCTCGTACGCACGACCTGCCAATTGCCGGGTTCGTCGCGTCGTCAAAATCCGATCGTCCGGTCTGCTTCCCGGAACAAGGACTGTAAATCTGTTGGAATTTTTAGATCAGTCATGATTCCATTTTTTAATTAATTTTTTCAGCTTCGATCACTTTGCCAACGAACCAGCTCGTTTCTCATTCTTCTTCTACACGAAGATCCCTCCCAATCACAAGGTGATTTTATCGTCTGCGAAATGGAATCGGGAGCCACTGTTTGAGATTGTCGAAGCAATTGATTTTGTTCATTGTATCCGTTTTGCGTTGGTCGTCTACGTGGAAGCAGCTCTATCGAAAGTGGTGGGTTTCGAGTTCCTGGATCTTATTTTCATCCGAGACACAATTCAAATTCATTACAAATTCATTTTACGTGATAACTAAAGGATCTGATAATCTAAAGGAACGTTTTAAACAAACATTTTTTTATTTCACATTTTTTCATAGACGAGTCATCAATATTTTATCGAGTAAAGATTCAGCATTGTCGACTGGTATATAAAATGCAATAAATTATTCAGGTTTTCTAACAAAAAATAACTTTTACAAGGAATTATTGTCCAATTGTTACACTGAAAGAATTATACTTAAAAATCATAAAAACGATTGAAAAACATGGAATTCTTACGATAATTATCCAACTGGATTTTCTCATGAGTAAAAAATTTCAATAAAATTTGTTTTTTATGAAAAAGTTGAAAAATGGCTCGTGCTACAAAGTGATATTGAGACTTTAATTATTTGAATTATTTTAACAAAACATTTAAAGAAATAAATGTGTGTTTAGGAGATTTTTAATTTGTTTTTCTGTTTGTACACTTGTAATTTTTACTTTAAATTCATTTCCTAATTCTTTCAGTGCAAAATTGATTCTTTGGCTGAGTAATTATAACTTTTGGGAGAATAATTCATTTTCATTTTTTTAAATCTCGTTGAAATGACACTCAATGGCTATCGAATTTACGTTTTCTTTTTTTTTTTAGATTTGAACATTAATCTTCATTTGCTCAATATCAAGGGATTAAGTACCGGATGTTCTGCCCCCAGGAGACATACTTTTTCGATGAACTTTTTGAGGAGACAAAGTTCCATCACGATTCGGACTTTTGCTTCTTTGATTATTAGGGCTCGTTGGTCCTGACAATTTTTTGCCTTTATCACTCGCTGACTCCTTGAATTTGGATTTTTTTTTCGTTTTTCCAACAACCACGTCATCTCCTTCAAAATCATCCGTTTCGTTACCACTTTTCGAAGCTTTATGAACCTCTCGATCCAATTTTAAGCTCGTGGATATTTCTTCTTCTTCGGTTTCTTCAATTGCGTGAATATATTTTTTTTCATCCGAACTTTCGTGCTCAATGATACTTGATTTTTTGACGTGAGCTTTTTCGCTTTTTTCCGAATCTATCGTCGACAACGATCCGTCCATTACTTGAGAAATATCTTCCGGTAAACTCGCTAATTCGTCGTCCGTTACTTCATCGATTTTTTCGTGTTGCTGCTCGTGCGAGTATTTTTCTAAAATATTTTAAATAAGGAAATTTGAATGATTTTATAAAATTTTTTTTTTTTTTACTAAGTTTGAGGCTTTTTAAAAAATTGTCACAAACCTGTAGCTATTTCCGTCGTCGTGGCCTCCTCCTCGTCAGAAATATGAGTTTCTTTTTTCGTCGACTCCTTTTTTTCTTCCAATTTATCCAAATCTAAGTTTTCTTTGTTCGTCATCGAATCTGACGTTTTACGATAATCGTTCGTCGGTTTTTTGGCTCGCGATGAATTTAAAGATTTTTTCGAATCCCCATTTTTCTTTCCACTGGATTTACGAACTGGGCTAATTTTCTTGTCATTTTCTTGTATCGATTCCAAAATCGGCTGAGACTCTTTTTTATCGATTTGACCATTTTGCTCAAACGATTTTTTCCCAGTACTTGAAATTTTCTTCTTTTTTGACCGTTTTTTCATTCCGTTTTCCATTTTCTCATCCTCGTCGCTTTGCGTTGCTTGCTGTGAGACTTCTGTCAATTTTTGCAATTCCGAATTACTCGATGAAACGTCTCGCGTTTCTTTAAGCAATTCGCCCACTGAAGTCGACGTCGTTATTTCTTTCGTTTGCCCTTCGACCTGCGAAGCTTGACTTACGACTTCTGGCTTTTTATCGTCCGTCTGTGATTCTTCAGTTTTTATTAAATTTTTTCCTTGTTTTTCCCCCTCCGAGAAACCGGAAGTCCTAAAATTTCAAAGAGAATTGAACCTTTTTTAAGGGTTCAGATGTGTCTTTGTGCTTTTTTCTATAAAGTTGGATCTGAATAAATTTATTTTCGGATTTATTTTATTTATTAATCATAAAAACACGTCAAGTTTGAAGTAAAAATATTTTATTCGTCTCATTGAACATTAAAATTTAATAAACAGTCAGAATCACACATTTTCTCAAATAAACTCACAGATTTTTGCCTCTGCACTGACACTCGCAGTTTTCAGTTTTTTTTTTACTTTCTTCTTCGATTACTTGAGTCATTCCATTACGAAATTCTATTCCGTGCTATGAGAAGTTTTGGAAAAATAATAAGAATTAAAAAACGTGTTATGTCTCGTGAATTTTTAAATAACAATTATAATAAAATTCCAGGACAAAGAATTAGTCAAATTTTCATTAAATTAATTTAAAAATGGGAAAAAAATTTGTTAAATATTTTTCAACGTACCGTTTCTTTGATTTTATTCCTCAAACTCCTGCAAATCGTTTGAACCTGTTGCGGGTCTAATTTCATTTCCATCAACGTGACGAGAACTTCACGTTCTGTGATCAAACCGTCCGTGTTCGTATTGACGAGTGAATTCGCATTTTTGGCAGCTTGAGTGACGTTTGATTTGCGATGTGAGTCTTCAAGTCGTTTAGTTTTGTCGTTGTGTTTAAGATTTTTCAGGAGTGTCTTATCGTCGGAAAATTCTTTGACGTTCAATGACATTTTCAGCTGATTTATTTCTTTCAACATTCTTTCCTAAAACCATAAAATAAAAAGTTTTTATAAATACAGCGAAAAACAAAAAGTAAACAAATGGAAAAGAATAAATCCCCAATATGTGTTTATAGGCAGATTTAATTTTTTCTTTCCCTCTCTTTTACTTTTTTAGAGAAAAATAAACATCTACAAAAAAAAGCGTATAGCTATTTATATAAAAATTCAAAATCGTTGAATTTCTTTAATTGTTACATTTTTTTGGATAAAAAAAAAGATTGAGAAGGGAATAAAAATTGCTCACTGTGTCCAGACATCCGCAATTCATTTCCATGTGTTTTTTGAATACTTCGTGAAGTTCTTGGTCCGTATAAAAACCATTTAGAACTATTTCCTGTGTAATATTATAAAGAAATTTGGCATATTTTGCATCTTCGTTGCGTTCGACGTTGTTCGATAATTTTTTGAATTCTCCATCCACTTCTTTTTCGCTTCTTTCTGGACTGGTATGAAAGTTTGGACGAGATGGAAAACATTCGCAATTTTTAGCGACCGGGGAATCTATGCCGGAAGTGTCAGAGGACGACTCGAAGCTGGAATCGTAAGAATATGTCTCATTGATTGCTTCGAAACCTCGATTGTGACGAGTTTCTTGTCCATTTCGACTCTCGTCGTTTTTTTTGTATCTCGAACTCTCCACTTCCGGTTGACGATCGATTCTTCTTCCGGTCAACAAAGACGACCTCGAAGATCCGTAAGAACGACTTGGACATCGCACTGGTGAACCGGAAGTGCTCGTTCTCGAATAACGAACAAGCTCCGATTTCATTTCCGGTCTCCGAGACGATCTCGGAGATCCACCGCGACATCGAATGTTGCTACAACTTCTGTAATTTTGTTCCAAACTCTGCTTTTTCGCCATGTGAAGACAATTCGGGTTACAACCTAATCTCATTCGTAACGAGTCCTGAAAAATCACCATTTTTTCATAAAAATACGATTTTTCATTAAAATCTATAAATAAAATAAAAGTTTGAAATTTATCGAAAATAATTGACTTACAAAATTAATTTTATCGATAAAAATGTATAGAATTATGAAAAAAAAAATAATTATTATAGGTTGGAAAACGTTTCTAAAAAATATCGCGAGTTTTTATAAACTTTCGATGGAAATATACATTTTTGAGATTGTCAGAAAAATAGAACGATAATTATGAAGAATTTTTGAAATAAAATTTAAAAACCGACTAACAATTGGTCGATGTTCCGTGTCGTAAAAGAAAAAATATTACTAGCAAAATTAATTTCATCGATAAAAATGCATAGAATTATTTTTAATATAATTATAGGTTGGGAAAACATTTCGAAAAAACATCGCGAGTTTTTTATTTACTTTTGATCGATATATAGATTTTTGGGATTGCCAGAAAAATAGAACGATAATTATGAAGAATTTTTGAAATAAAATTAAAAAACCCACTAACAATTGGATGATGTTCCGTGTCGTAAGCAACCCCATCGATGAATTCACTTCGTGACAGAATTCGGTCGAGGGACTTTGAACAGCTGGAGGATCTCGAACTCAATCGTTTTTCTCTGATGTATTTTATGTTTCTCGAATCGACGACACTCTGAGCCATTAGGATACGCCGTAGATGAGAGTTCATGCGATTGTACGACGACAATTGTTCAAAGAAATTTTGTCCCGTTTGATTGTACACTGAATTGAAAAAAAAAATTAAATAAAAACAGTAATTTTCCAATGAAATTGATGGAAAAATAAAAAATTGGACGATTAGAAAAATTGAAGATTCATTAAAACACAAAAAATTTCGAACCAGCCACAAAATTCATCTGTCAATTTACATACCAGAACTCTTACGCTGCGAATCCCCGTTCTGAAGTGTCATTTTCGACTCTTTTTTATTTTCATTATTTTTATTCAGATTTCCTATTTTCACCGTCCACCCGTCGTTTCTTTCGCATCGTTTTTCACCGATCGAGATCGAGGAGACGAGTTTTCCGAAATATTTTTTAAAATTTCGAATGTCAACCCTCAACAGTTTGTGACAAATACTCTGTATTTTTTTTTACGCAGTTCTGTGCTCGGTCTCGTTCTTTGGCACATTCTACACGCGGTTTGTTGTCCAATCTCGTAGCCAAGCAACGTTTTACTCGACACAGCTGACTCGCCGAAACATAACCTAACTTCGAACTCGCCCTCGTTTCGATCGTTTATGTTCAATGAAATTTTTAATTTATTTTCAATCAATCTTTCGTTCGAGCATCAAATCATTTTTACGAATACGATTTCATCGAATCGTTATATCTATTTTCGTGCATGAAAAAATACTTCGAGGAAAATTATTGACGGGACAAAATTTTGGTAACATTTTCTAAGGGAGAAGAATGTTGTTTATCATAATAAATAACAAATCAATAATATAGTTTCTTTTTTTTCGTCAATTTTATTATCGTCACATAAATTATTAATGGGTTAGTCGAATAAATAAGTTACACATAGCTATGATATGCTATAGCAGCTCGTTGTCCACGAGTTACCATTGGAACTCAGTTCCTCGAGTCATTAAAGACCTAAATATGCCAAAAATCTTCGTCTTTTTATTGCCTAGTAATTCCATCATTCTCAAATGTTTAATTAAAAAAGCGAGAACAATAAAGCGATGCTCAAAATCGTGGTGAAAAACCTGCCAATTTGATTTTTTCGAAAGTATTTTTTTTCCTGCACAAATTTCCATAAATACGAAAACAAGATTTTTTTTAATGCTTTTTTTTCTTCATTTTATATATTTGCATAGACATTTTCTCAATTTTTCGGACACGTCATTATTTCGTTTGTCAATTTTTCAGCAATTTCGAATATTTGTTAGAAAAAGTAAAGAGTTATTATCAAAATGATTGATTTGAAATTTTTTAGGGGGTTTTTGGTGAGTGGAAATTGTCAGCAATAACGAAGACAAGATTTCGACTTGAGTATAACAGTTGACAACTATTTACCGCGCTTCTACTTTTTTTTTTTTCAAATCGTGTGTCTTTGACGTCCCATCGAAATATACGAACCTATTAAGTACATATATATATATACACATTCCTAAGCGTATAAATTCACGAATATATCATTGACTCGTACGGTGATTTTAGGCTAACGCGTTCGCTTACAGGAAGAACGTATGATAAATCACAGCTACGATAAATTATGTCTTCACAAGATCGAACAGTCATTGGCTATAAATAATTCATAAAAAAAAGTCCAGGAAGGTGAAGAAATCCTTGGATATAAAATAAAAACTGCGTCCCTATGTGCACCGAGGGAAAAAAGTTAAATTTAATGAAAAAAGATGCATTTGATCTGGATCAACCAAAATTTCTTTAAAAACTCCATAAAATACATCCGCGGAGTCCACAAAATCTTTAGGAATCCTGATTTAGCAGGATTGGTTGAAAATGAAGATTCGAAGCTGAAATTTTGTTTGAACCAGACAATAAAATAATTAATAGTGATGGCGATGAGATGAAAGAATAAATAAAAATTCTTTCTCTCGGTACGAGCAAGGACGCATTTAAAAATTGATTGTTTCGGTGTTTTTAAGCATCACCTTCGAGGGCCGATTGAATTTCTTCTTTTTCGTTGATCATTTGAGTTTCCGCGTCTCCTTTTTCCAGGCCGGAAATGACGTAAACGGGTTGTTTGTTGTACGCAAGGAAACGTTGATCGCCGGGCAGTATTTTTTCAGGATTTCTGACTCTCATTTTTTTTCGATAAATCATTAGCAAAATGAAAATACTTCCAAGAAGGAAAGCACTCACGGAAGCAATTGCAAATATCATATTTCGATAGAGCGGCGTTTCGAATTCTGCATTAATTTTCCGTTGCTCCAGAGCTAAAATTTTACTGGCTATTTCTGTTCTCGGTGATGGCCTGTGAATGAAACGCGATGTTGTTGCGTCCGGAGCATAACCGAGGAGAGCGAAACTTCGTGTTCTCGCAAGTTCCTCCAGGTGAAACGCTACGTCAACCTTGTCCGAACCGATAACTTCGAAACCGAGTATCGCTTCGTCTCGATCGATTTCTACCACCACACCGTCGCTTATCGTCGCACCAATATCGTGCAACATCTCGTTCGCTGCTCTTGCAAAACGCTCAGTGTCTGCATTCACGAAATGACCCGGAAAACGAAGAGTCACTTCCACTGCTTCTACTGGCGTAAAAACTAAACAAAACAAAAAACCATTTTTTATGACGAAATGCTTTAAAAATCTGTCATTTTTTTTATCTTATTTTTAATAAATATTGATAAAAATTGAAAACGAATCAAATTCTTACCTATCTTTCAAAAAAATTTCGTTAAAAGTTAATCATAGGAACGATTTTCAAAATTAACTATCAGATTTATCGGAATAACATTTTTAAAAGTATTGTTGAAGCAGGGAGAACGGTTGGTCTAGTGGATAAGGGCTCGGGCTCGCAAGTCGAGGGTCCCGGGTTCGATTCCCAGGTCGAAAATAAAAAATTTGAAATTTTTTCTTCTAGTGTTTCTACCGCAATCGTAAGTCTACGCCTCTCTGTGATGCCTGAGCGGTCTCTCTACAGAGAGACCAGAAATAGGAACTGAAAAACTGAGGATTGGGGTCAAAGTGCCCGGATGGATTCGTAAAAGCCATACGCAAAATATTCTTCAAAATCGCACCAGACAGAATTTAGTAAAGTTTCATTAGCACACAGTGAAAAAATGCAAAAAAAACAGGATCCAAGAAAATTCTTGTGACATTTGAACGACTTCTTAGTTGAGTTGAAAATGGACAAAAGTGTGTGTCAGAAAAAACTTACTGCAGGTGTTCGTTCCCAGGAGGAAAGGTTCGGAGCCAACGAGTTGATTGCCAGCTTCGTCGACGCACCAGCAAGTTTCACCAGCGCATTGGGTAGCTTCGAATTTGCCATCAGCGTCACAAATGGCAGGAACGTGTCCGCGTTCTCGCATGGCTTGGCATCGAGTTTCAGGCATTTTGGCGACAGGGATGCTCCATCGAGTGGTGGTTGAGACGGGGTCGAGTTCGGAGCCAAGGCCGAGAGAATCGAAGGGATCGAGGTCGGAAATAGGTGATGAAAAGGAAGATTCGGATTGATGCTGAGGTTCGATGGGGAATCGGCCTTTGCGAGCTTGTCTAAAATTGCATTTGGGTTCTTTTCCTCGTACGAGAGATCCTTTGATAGCTTCGCCTTTTTTGTCAACGCACCAGCATACGCCAACGTGTTCTAGGCATTGAACGGCTTCCCAATCGCCAGTTTCAGGTTTGCATCTTGGTAAGAAATACGGTAATTTAAGTCGCTGAGCAGTTTTGAGATTTCTTTCGCGTTGGAGCTCGCAATTAGTGAGAACAGGGCAAACCGTGTCGCAGACTAATTTGCTGCTAAAATCGTTGTGTCCGGTGGAGCATTCGTTTTTGGCGCGTCGTCGACACTCGTTCAAAGATGGATCGAAGTACCATCTTTCTGGTCTGGTCTCATTGAAGAACCCAAATATTCCAGTTGATTCACAATCAACGCGACGAGTTGGCTCGAAACAAACTTCTCGAGGTTTTGGACAACAAACCGCGTACTCGTCCAATGGCGACAATTGACATTTGTGGCTGGAAGGACATTGACGACCGTGCGGACCGCAGATCGCGGTTGCTCCATATTGCGTTACCAACGGGGCACCGTTCGGACAAGGATTATCTTTTTTTGGCAAACAAACCGGAACTGGAGGACAAGGCGGCGAGCTGCATTCTACTTCGACCATTCGACAAGCCTCGTTCTCGCCTCGACAGTTGACGCTTTTGCAAGGATCGTGACACTGACAAATCGGACAACCACTTCCAGGATCAAGCTCCAACCCATGAGGACAAGACAAATTACACTCGATTTCTGAACAAATCAACGGTCTGTTACATTCCGCTTTAACACCCTCCGACATTCTTGTCCCTGGCATCTCACGACCTTCCGCATCAACGCACCAACAAATTCCACTTTGACATTGAACCTTCGCGAAACTTCCGTCCGACTCGCATTTTGGAATGTAATTTCGACGCGCTGGCTCACCCGATTCTCTCGACGCGTGCTCCGCCACCGCACGCGCGTGTTCACACGCCGTTGCTACCACCGGTTCCACGCATTGAGTCCCACAACCCGTTGAACAACACTTCCAGTTCTCTGAACATTCTTGGTCGCTACTGCAACGCAACTGTTGATTGCAAATGAATCAATTTAACATTTGTACTTCTAAAACCAATATTTCAAACCTTCTACTACGTTACTTTCATCAACAAATAATCTTCATAAAAAAAAATGTGAAAATATCGATTTTACTATCGAACACACTTTGTGTAACGCAAAACGAAGTTAAAATCTGTATTTTATCATCGCGTGACATTAATTTATCGATTTATCGAAAAAAAAAAGTGAAAATATCAATTTTACTTTCGATCACGCTTCGTCTAACATAAAACGAACTTTAAGTCTGTATTTAATCAAAAAAAAAGTGAAAATATCGATTGTACTATCGAACACACGTTGTGTAACGTAAAACGAAGTTTAAGTCCACATTTTATCATCGCGTGACATTAATTTATCGAGTTATCGAAAAAAAGGGTGAAAATAACGATTTTACTATTGATCACGCTTCGTCTAACATACAACGAACTTTAAGTCTGTATTTAATCAAAAAAAATGTGAAAATATCGATTGTACTATCGAACACACGTTGTGTAACGTAAAACGAAGTTTAAGTCCACATTTTATCATCGCGTGACATTAATTTATCGAGTTATCGAAAAAAAGGGTGAAAATAACGATTTTACTATTGATCACGCTTCGTCTAACATACAACGAACTTTAAGTCTGTATTTAATCAAAAAAAATGTGAAAATATCGATTGTACTATCGAACACACGTTGTGTAACGCAAAACGAAGTTAAAATCTGGATTTTATCATCGCGTGACATTAATTTATCGAGTTATCGAAAAAAAACGGTGAAAATAACGATTTTACTATTGATCACGCTTCGTCTAACATACAACGAAGTTTAAGCCTGTATTTAATCGAAAAAAATGTGAAAATATCGATTGTACTATCGAACACACGTTGTGTAACGCAAAACGAAGTTAAAATCTGGATTTTATCATCGCGTGACATTAATTTATTGATTTATTTAAAAAAAATGTATTTTACGATAAAAATAAAAATACCTCACAGCTGGAGGAACTTGGCACGAGGTAAGGGCACTGTCCCGGTTTGGTGGCGAGGCAAGCTGGCACAGCTGGACAATAATGACCTTCACCACAATTAACATCGACCATTGTGCAAGTGCCGCGTAATTCGCAGCTGACACCTTGGCAGGGGTCGCGACATCTGCAACTTTCACATCCAGCCGGATCCAATTCTCGTCCATATGGACACTCGAGATCGCAATCAGTTTTTATTTCGCAACTCTCGATCAAAGCACGAACTTCTTTGCAATCAGCGAGCGTCAAGTTTCCATCGGTTTTTAATGGGACGCCGTGTTTGTTGACACACGTGCAAATGTCACCTTGACATTGAAGCGGTTTCCAGCTGCCATCGGGTTCGCAAATCGGAGAGGTCATTGCCAAGGTCATACCATCTCGAGTCCCTTCCATACGTTCGTTGAAATCTCGCAGATATTCGCACACTGAAAATTTAAGAGATAAATATTTGTATTTTCGTTTTTTTTTTTTTTCCAAAAGCAAAACGTGCCAAAAATTTCAATTAAAAAGTAAATTCTACAGTAAAATTCTGCAACGAATCGTTTGAATTTTACTAAAAAATACAAATTACTCACTCGTCGGAGTTTTGACGTTTGTCCTCGAAGAAATTGCACAACAAACCGATTGGTTCGCTTCCGGTACCAAAACACACTCATGACCTTCCGGACAATTTATTTCCTGAGTGTTATTGAATGCCGTGTCATTCGATGAATTACAAGTCAAAGCATTTCCGTCCTCGTCGCTCAGCGGTGGACCAAGAATGCAGGGACTTTTGTACGCTTTTTTTGCAACGCATTCGGGTCTCGTTGGACACAGAAAATCGGGACAACCATTCTCGCGACGTAATGTACATTCTTCTCCAACAGGACAAGGAAATCTGCGTTAATTTTTTATATATATATTTTTAAAATTCATAATTAATATAATATTTCTCCTGTTTACAAAATACAATTTTTAGTCTTTCGAACATCATTTTAACGAGGTGCACGCTCCATAATTATAATTATATAAACAAAATAACAGCAAAATCATCAGATACCATTTTTTCCAAGTCAATTTTTTGAAATTTACTTGGAAAAAAATTGAGAAGGTTTCACCACCTAGTAATCGAGATATTCAGTTTTTAAAATCGCAACTTTAACACGAGGTTTTGTGGGAAGTTACGAAAAAAGACGATTTTTCACAACAAATAACTCGATCTCTAGACGGTAAAACTTTCTCAAATTTAACCCACAGTTGAGTATTATTGTTAAGAAGGTTTATACGAATTTTAAACAATTAAACTTAATTAATTAAATTTTGTACATAAGATAAGAATTTTGATAAAATTGACTATGAATCATGATAATTTTCGCAACATTTCCAAAAATTACTATACCGAACAGTAAATATTTTATAAATTCTCATATTCAATAAAAAAAACATTTTAACTCGATTTAAAAACAATGAAATATTTACCCTTCGCAAGGATCGTCGCACTCGCAAGTTGGACAACCATGCACATCGGTTTTAAAGCCATATTGACAAACTTGAGCACATTCACCCTTTACTGGACACGAGGACTCTGACAATGATCGTGATTTACTAACTTCTGAGCATTTAACCCGCTTCGATGGTCCCATTGAACCAGATATTTTCAAACCCTCCGAATCAACGCACCAACAAACTAAACCATTTCTCGAACATTGTCGAGTTTCGTACGAACCATCTGCAATTATTTTATAAAAATATCAAGTTCGTTAAAGAATCCAGCAAAAAAAAAACAAATATTAAACAAAAATAAAATATTGTCATACAAAATAAAGTTTTCTCGTAAAAATATGTAAAAGGAAGAATTTTTTGGATCACGAGTGAATGTAAAATTACAGCTACTGACACTTTTAAAAAAGTCTCTGGTTAATAATTGAAAAAAAATTGTTTTCTACAAAATAAAGTTTTCTTGTGAAAATATTTAAAAAAAAGGAATTTTTTGGATCACGAGTGAATGTAAAATTACAGCTACTGACACTTTTAAAAAAGTCTCTGGTTAATAATTGAAAAAAAAATTGTTTTCTACAAAATAAAGTTTTCTTGTGAAAATATTAAAAAAAGGAATTTTTTGGATCACGAGTAAATGTAAAATTTGAGATACTGACGCGTTTAAAGGAGTCTCTGGTTAATAATTGAAAAAAAAATTGTTTTCTACAAAATAAAGTTTTCTTGTGAAAATATTAAAAAAAGGAATTTTTTGGATCACGAGTAAATGTAAAATTTGAGATACTGACGCGTTTAAAGGAGTCTCTGGTTAATAATTGAAAAAAAAATTGTTTTCTACAAAATAAAGTTTTCTTGTGAAAATATTAAAAAAAAGGAATTTTTTGGATCACGAGTGAATGTAAAATTTGAGATACTGACACGTTTGAAGAAGTCTCTGGTTAATAATTGAAAAAAAATTATTTTCGACAAAATAAAGTTTTCTTGTGAAAATATTAAAAAAAAGGAATTTTTTGGATCACGAGTAAATGTAAAATTTGAGATACTGACACATTTAAAAAAGTCTCTGGTTAATAACTGAAAAAAAAATTGTTGTCTACAAAATAAAGTTTTCTTGTGAAAATATTAAAAAAAGGAATTTTTTGGATCACGAGTAAATGTAAAATTTGAGATACAACAACGTTTGAATAATAACGAACCTTGAGCACACTGTGGCACGTATCCACGGCCTTGTCTTTCGGAGATGCTGAATAATTCAGCCAACATGCGATTACGTCTGCAAGGGCTGAGTCCAACCGGAAGTGTGCAAACGCCTGCGCCGCATTTTTCATTGGAACAACATTTTTGTGGACCAGGACATTCGAGGTCATGTTGACAAATGGTACCGCAAAAAAGTGGCTCTTCCGTGGGACACGTGCCGGGTCTCTGAAGTTGTAAACTCGACGGACAACAAACTCCATATTCTTGGGACGGTTGAACCAGACATTTGTACATAGGTGGACAAGTAGGTTTGCCAGGTGTTGTCCCGCAGAGAAATGGTCTCGCTGAATCAGTTATTTGAAGCGGTTCACCAGCCGGGCAAATCGTTGACAACGATTTTGCTCTCCGACAACTTGGTATTGGTGGACAAGGCTCGCGCGAACATGACGTTTCTATCAATTCGCACCTTTGTAATTTTCCTCCTGGACAAACAACTCCGCGACAAGGATCTTTGCATTCACACTTTTGACATCCTGTCTCTCGATCGATCTACAATTTTTTTATTTCTATTTATTTTCTAATTTTTTTTTCAACTTAATTATTATAAATTATTATAATTAATAATTAATAACTTTATTATTATTATTATTATTATTATTATTATTATTATTATTATTATTATTATTAATTTGATTTATTTATATATTTCCAAAATAAATTGTTGACGTTTTTTTAATTATATTTTCTTCTACAAAATAATTACGAGTTTTCGAAAAATCAAAGTTAATATGTGTACAAAATAAAAAAAAATAAAAAATCCTCTATATATTCTCCAAAAAAAGACTTCTAATGCGACTCGTTACTGTGTTACGTTTCCCAGAAATTTGTCTGTGAGAAAAGTCGTTTTGTAAAATAGATAATAAGAAAAAATAGAGAAAAAGTGTTAAAAATAATTTTTATAATGTTTTTTTTTTTTTTTTCTTTACCTCAAAACCAAGTGGACATAGCATTCGACACGTGTGTGCAGGACATTCTCGAGGATTGTCACAATCGATGGATGCTCTGGTCGTGGATCTCGTGCCCGGTATTTCAGAGCCTAAATCATCGACGCACCAACAACTTTTTTTCGCTTCGTTGTTTCCATAATCGCATTGAATTTTCTCAAATTCACCGGTTACGTTGTTACACTGTGGTACATATTCCGAGTATGTACCAAGTGCTCTCGATCTTCTTGTCGCTGCCAAAGCGAGCTGTTCGCATCCGGTTGATTCACCCGACACGCATCTTCGTCCACATGCTGTCTCGCAACATTTCTCCGAACCGCTCGAACATTCAAAGTCATTCGTGCACCCGGGAGCTCGGTCCGGACACACATTTTGCTCAACAAATGCTGGACATCTTACTCCACTTTTTAACACCGGTTCTAAATTAACAAAATTAATTCAAAATCTTTATTTTTTCACCAAAAAATCAATTCCAAAATACTTCGCAATTCCTTAAGATCGAAATTTCGAACCAAAGTGTTTTTAGGAACAGCAAATTTTCACTTATAAATTCAAATTGAAAAAGTAATAATTAAAAAATTTACAATAAAAAAGAAAAAATTAAAATTAAAAAAAGTACATTTTTAATTTTTTTTTAATTTACAATTTACATGAAAATACATTGAAAAATCATTCTCCACTGAATAAATCTTTAAAAAAACAGTCTGGCACACATTTTTTTCATTAATTTCTCATTTTGTCAAATAACATTATATCTTCATGATTATTTAAAGAAAAAGAAAACAATATTTTGTTTTTATAGATTTTCATGATTTTTTCAATATCTTCGTAATTAATTGACGAAAAAAAAACAGTATTTTTTTTTTTTTCAGATTTCGTAGTGAATGGACGATTTTATATGAAACAAACAATATTATGAAAATCACCTTGATTGAGTGCTCTGAGTTATTTTATTTGTGGATTGTGAAACTAGCACATATTTTTTTTCAGTAATTCCTCATTTTATCAAATAACTAATAATATTTTCTTCATGATTATTTAAAGATCAGAACAATATATTTTTTTACAGATTGTCATAATTTTTTTTTAAATCTTCGTGATTATTTAAAGAAAAAAAACCAATTTTTTTTTTTTTTAGATTTCGTAGTGAATAAACGATTTTATATGAAACAAACTTTTTTATTTTATGAAAATCAACTCGATTGAGGGCTCTGAGTTATTTTATTTGTGGATTTGAAACTTTGAATGGTAAATAGCTCATAGAATTTCTGAAAGTTCAATGCAAATGGAAGGCTATTGAATGAGGGAGGTTTTCTCTCGAGGATTGTTGAAAGAGTAGGCGTATATAATATATCGATCTCTCGTCAAGGCGGATGAACGCGAGTACAAGAGTAGTTCGTACACATTTTATATAAATCTATATATATATATATATGTGTGTGTGTTTAAACGTGATCGTGTGTGTGTGTGAGAGCTTCCTCGATGAAAATAATACAAAAGAGCTAGCAGAGAGTCCGAGTAACGGTATTCTGGCATCCTACTGCCACACTTGGCGAGCCACACCGCGTATCGAGTACCTGTCCCACGATCCTTGAACACGTTTTCATCGCAATTTCGAGTCAACACCATGCGGATATCCAACCTGCAGCTTGAGCTTTGCACATTTCTCATTTTTCTCTCTGTCTCTCTCTCTTTATTACAACATTTTATACGTCACTTTTATTTACAAATTATTATTTTACCCCAATTTCAAAAAATTTTCATCAAAAAAATATAAACATCGAAATTGACATTTTGTATGAATTTATTTAGAAATTACGATTTTCAGAAATAAAATCTTCGTTTTTTTTTTTTTTATTAATTCTTTAAAAACGGAATTGGAGGATGAATAACGCAGTTTTTTTTTCTTCCACTTTTTTTTATCAATGAAAATACTCGCTTTAAATTTACTTTATTTGATAATCCGGATGAAAATATTAACAGTATTTTTGATCAATTTCTTAGCTTCACTAAATCTGGAATTTTGTCTTTTTTTAATTTATCGACGATTGTGTCATTAGCAACGCGAACTCGTTTTATTTCATTGTCTTATTTATAAACTTCAATTATTTATAAAATTCGATAAAATAAGGAAAAAATATTTCAATAAAATGTCATATTTGTAAAAAACCGTTGAAACGAAACCCAATAATAATTAAGTGAAAGTACAATTAAAACATTTTTTCGATTTTCGTAATAAAAAAAATAAAAAAAAAAAACAATAAAAAATCGTATATAAATTTCTCATTGATCGTTGTCCTACATTTCCCCCTCAATATTCACAATTAATTTACACTTAATCGAGCGGGCTTGACCTCGATGGTAATGAACAAGAAAATAAAAAACGTCTCCCGAAGTTTTTATTTAGGAAAATGTCGTCAAAAAAAAAAAACGGACAAAAAATATCGATAATTGAATAATCGATTGAATTTTCGTTGTGCAAGAAGCACGCTCCTTAGGGATATTGTTCGTTTGGCCAATTAATTAGTAACGTTTGACTGGGAGCTGGTTCGAGAAAACGAGTGATTAAACAAAGTGAGCTTTTCGAAACCGCGATTAAAATGCTTCGCGACGACGACGAGAGTCACGAAGAGCACGTAGCGAGTAAATTCTACGAGAGAAGTAAATAATTGAGTTTCTTACGCGTGTACGTTCGAATGCCCGAACATTTGTAAACACACATATGCGCATATATACATAACACGGTACTAATGACTCGCTGCAAGAGAAAGAGAGAAAGGCGGTCGCTCTTTCGTCGTCAAAAGACATCCCAGTGCCTGTTCCGGTTTCGTTCCACGTTTCCGCCTTCTCGAATCTCTTTTGCTCTTCAAATCTCTCAAACATCCGTGCCGAACGATTCTCACATTTATATAGCGAAGAATTTCTCACCGATGCCTAAGAGAAACCACTCCACGTGGCAAGTGCATACATATATTTTTCATGTTTATATATATCGGGCATTTTTTAAGTTCTTATATCCATTGAAAAGAGTTCTCTTGATTTTTTCCGAATTTTTTGTCGATCGGGTAATAATTTATTAATTTTTCCTTGAAAAATGACATTTTTTTTCGTTCATTTATTTTCCTGTTCTTTTTCGATGTATTTTTTAAAAAATATTCCGTATGAGTTCGATCAAGTTATTTGCAGGTTGAAGCAAAAAATCATTGATTTTGAGGGTGTTATATTTTTTTAATTTTATTTAAAAAATTGTCAGAAAAAGTTCAACCAATTTAACGATTTTTAAGAGTAGTTTCATGATGGGCCGATTTTTCGTTATATTTTTTCGTAATTTTGAAAAAAAAAAAGTCTTGTCGAAAGTCTCAAGTTAGGCGATGATATTCAACCAAAAATCTCCAAATTTGTAATTACTGTTTTTTATTTATAGTCTTTTTTTAATAACGTGAGAACTTTTAAAGTCAAAAAAATGATGAAAAATTGAATTATTCGCTTGGCCTTCCCCGAATAAATAATTTATCGGAATGTAATACGGCCTACAAATTATTATGATTCATGGGCTTCATTCCTGTGAAAGATTTATCAAAATTGGTTTAGTGGTTTTCGCGTGAAAAGCAGCCAAACGAAATTTTGCGGTTGAGTTTTCTATATATCGAGAGATATATATAAAAACATTAAAAATATATGTGTATATGCGCCACGTGGTTTCTCTAGGCATCGGTACGAAATGCTTCGCTCTGCGTTCTAGTTTTCCTACAAATTTTTTTTTTATATTCTCTTTCTCATTCTTTATGTTTGTCTAACGCTTATTTTTTGTATTTTTTTTAACGCGTTTGCATTATCGTCATTATGTTTTCTCATTCGTTTCATATATTCAGTTGTGTTTCGTCTGCTCACGAGTTAGTGAAGTTTTTTGTATTATAGAAAAGAAAAAAAAAGAAAAAAAAAACAAACAAAATGTTTGTGTTTTAGTCGACACAGGACTCGTCGTAAAGGGAGAGAAACCAGAAGCGTCGTTATCTGTTTATTTTTGTCTTGTGTTTCCGAATCGTATTTACAAACTGAAACGTAGTTGTTTTTTTTGTTTTGTTCTTTTTTCGTAAACACAACGAGATTTTACGGATTTTTTCAGTAAAGTCTCATTATTTACGTTTTGTGGAAATTACGAATATTCTGTTATTCGTATTTCGATGAAAAGTCTTTGTTTTGTTTTTATTCTGGGAATCGATATGTACGATCTCTCTTGCATGGAAACAAAGAACGTGTTCGTTTATCTTGAATTCGAACGAATCCGTTGGTAGTTTTTCGATGAAAATAATCCAATGACATTCGTGAAGTTTTTTTTTTTCATAAGACATTGATGGATCTATGATTTTATAAATTTGGACGAATTGAGGTCAAAAGGTCAAGAACAGATTAAGACAATATTTTTGAACAAGTTTATGACGTACGCGGAAGCACATATCTTTTTTTTATATCTCTATATACATCGAGAAAGACATTAAAAACAGTTGTACGGTAGACGCCACTGAAATATTCAGTGAACATTTCTCGCGTTCTATTATTGTACCTGCAAGAATCGATGAAGATGAGAATACGAGGAGCAGGAAATAAGTGGACGTGGCCCACACGGCGGCGCAGGCAAATCCCTTCTTGTACGATTCACCGCGCATCCTCGGCGCATCAAAATTCTTCTTCGAAATTCCACTTTACCTGAAAATACGATTCGTCCTATGGATTTATTTTTATTTTCATTGTTATTATCATTTTTTTATTATTTTTATTCTTCAAATAACTTTTATATTATGATGGAATTTTTATGAGCCTGATAACACGAAGTACCAGTTTATCGTAATAATGTTTCATTAGGGCTATGAAGTTGGATGGCGTTCATGAAAACTTATGTTGCGCGACACTTTGACGCGCAGCATATTTTCCGCGAACGAGACAAAGTGTTAAATTTTCGCCGAAAATATTCATCAACGTTTGTTGGTACGTGAAAAAGTTTTAAAACTCTCTTAAACCACTGGAACTTTTTTATTTTTCGCAAATTCTCATTTCTCAAAAAAATTAGATACATTTTTTGACATACACAAGGAAGCAGTCTCGGAAAAGTGTTTTTCTACAAAAGTAAAAAAATAATAATAATCGAGACATTTTTAGAACACTATTTCGAAAATATATGAAAAATTTCAAAAGGATTCGCGATACGGTATGTGAGATATTGACGATCAAACATTTACGAAGAATCGCAGAAAAATTCTTATTTCACGTATTTAATATCTCCGAAACTATACTACAGATTTTTTCCCCATATTTTTCAATCACGAGGGACCATGTGACGTCGTTTGTCCAAAAGAAAAAAAAAATCGAGTGTTTTGACAGTTAAGGTTCAAAGACAACGCGATTCGAACGTTCAGATGTTTTTACATTCCCATAAGATGAAAAAAGTAAAAATTTAAAATTAATTTCGCGTTATATGCAAGTTTTGAAAAATTAATCGAAAAGTTAACTTTTGGACGTGACTGTGCAGTGACTACTACGTTAAACAACAGGAAAAAGGGATGAACGTTTTGTTCGCACAGAAGCAAATGATTCTCTCAATTCGACATTCGAACTATTGATTCTCATTATTGACAGAACAGAAGCCGGATTTAGTTTATAAGTATGCATTAGAATGGCACAGGTATTACATGAGGGATGTCTGGATGAGCGATCTTCCGGATGTGGGTCATTTTGTACCGTGGGTTTCCTTCCGGGTCATGGCACAAACGTTGAAGCATCGAACTTTCTATTGTCATACGTATACGCGCTCACGCATCGCGTCTGACGCGTGGTATTTTCCCGTATCCGCATGCCGTCATCGAGACGTGAAACTTTCATAATAATAAAGAAATAAAACCGAATAAAGAACATATCTTTCTAACGGCATAAGGCTTAATAGAAAGAACTTAAAAAAAAAAAAGAAAAAGAAAACATTATCGGCGGACAATCGAACTAGATGAGAAGAAAGCGTGAGCTTTTTCTCCATATTTCCATAAACATAACCTACAAGTGTCACGTGACCGATATGAAGTGCAATCGAGTGAAGCGATCCGACAATAAAATCAATAATCGTATATGCGAGCAAATTATTACCCGTCACAAAAAGTTATTCGACAAATCTTTGCTAAATATTTCGAAACAAAAGCAAATTCTTAAAAACTTTTTTTTACATTAGAGACCGAAGAAAGTTCTTTTTTGTTAAAAGCTGCGATGATAAAAAATCGACTTTTCCAATAACCTCAAAAAACGTCGCGTATATACAATAATATGAAAACCAAAAGAAAAAAAAGCTTCAGAAACACTCAATAGTCGTTCAACATATATCGAAAATAAACTGCCGATTAAAAATCTGTCGATTTAAATGACAGCATTGTTCGGTTATTAAAAATAAACATTATTTTTTATTAAAGTCCCTTAAACCTGTACAGGTTTATTTTGGCTAGTAGAAATAAACTTTTCATTGACGTATAATATGGTGTATGCAATCATGGAAAGAATATTTGAAATTTTTCGTAAATATACGTATATATATATATATATATAGATGTGGCATCGCGAAGAGTGAATACAGAGGATGGTTATAACATTCAGTCGGGGCCGAGTTTACGGAATTGAGGTAAGCTTTTTCGAGACTCTTACCAAAATTGGTTTTTTTCAAAGACCATTGGGATATAAGGGAGTGCAGGATAGACAGAGAGGGAAAGAGACAGAGGGATTTTGTTAAGCTTCCTTTCTGCTTTCTTTTTTTTTTTATTTTTTTTTTTTTTTTTTTGCGGACTGCGCCTCGTACTTCTATTCAGGATTGTCAATGTATTCTCGTGAAGTACTACCACATATGTAGAATTCGCGAATCAATCGATACGAAAAGCTAGGTCATAGCACTCTTATGTTTCTCTATATGCACGATCGAATTAAGTCAACTAGCTTGCCCCGTTATTAAGAACCAAATTATCGCTCATTAAAAATCTTTTTTTTTTCATTTTTTTTTTTTTTTTCATTCGCGAATTATTAATTATGACATCATACCGTTGTAATGTCATTTCGATTTTCGATTATAAAAATCATAAAATGAAACATTTTGAATATAAATTATAAAAAATATCTTTTACTATATACATTCGAATAATTGTTCGAAAAATCTTTCGTGAAAATTAAACGTCGATCCATATTTTCAACGACTTATAACCTCAATTACCACAGGATTCGAGAACAGGAAGTTTTGAATAATACTTTTAATAAAAATGAACGAAATATTAAAATTGTTTTATCGATTTTAAGCTCCTTGCTTGCAATTTTAATTTTTTGGTAGCGGATTTCAAGTTAATCGATGAAAGTCACTTTTTTGAGATGATTTATTAAAATTTTGATGAAACGAAACGAATTGACGAAAAATATGCCTCGTTTATGGACGAATCGCAAAGTTTTCGTCAGTTCATCATTCATCCGAATGATTCTTGGCAATTTTTTGAACTCTACCAAACTTTCTCCGATGTGTCTTTCTCTCCTCGTGAAAACTTTCATTCTAGTTTCTCATCGTATGTGTATGCGGAGGAATGATTGTCACAGAAGGCAAGTCACGTAGATATACCGTGTCTTCTGTAACGAGTGAAAAAGGGGAGTGCAGGGAGGGGGGAATAGTTCGCGTGTAGCCTCATGGGAATGAGAATGGGGCGACAAGAATAATAAAGTGTATTTCGATGCAACGGGATTTCGAAAATTTTCGATCGAATCGTAGCGTCATAAATCTTTCGAGAAAAACAAAAAAGAAACTCAATCTTTGATTCACAAACTTGTTAATTATTTATTCAGTGATTCGAATTTCGTGAAACTTTACTGAAGAATATTTATTTCGAAAAATTACCAAGTTTCTCGATCGGACGATCCGAAAATGTATCACGTGACGAATAATTGATCAAATTCATTAACGTTTTTAACGAACTTTATCATTAAAAACTGCACTTATCGAAATTTTTAATAATTCGTTATTTATAAGTATATCAATATTTCGAAATGGTGTTTCTGTCAAATACTGACGTATGACAAAATGTCATTTTTTCGTTATCTAAACTGTGAAAAATCTTTTTTCCACGTAAATTCAAGTCCACAATTGACATAAAAATTCAATTTGGACAATTTCATTAAAAATTTGCATAAAAAACGAATTTAGTGTTAAATTTCGTCCTGATTTACGAAATCGAGTTCGTGTTCAATCAAATTACCGAGTTTTGCAAAAAATCATTTCTCGAGTAATGAAATTTTCATTGATTAGTAAAAACGATACTTAAGATAAGTTTGTAGCGAAGAATTAAATCGAGTCTGTAATTTATTGCGATCTTAAGTATAAAATACTGCTCGTACGTAAATGTGACACCTGATGAAAAATTAAATTCTTATTCATCTTTAGATTCGAGCAGGAATTTAAATTTATGTTAAAAGATCGATATTTATCATAAAAAAGAAAAAAAAACTCGTTCCATTTTGTCAAAACGGTGATCACAATGAACAGTATCAAAAAAAAATCGATATAAACTAAAAAAAAGTGACGAACTTACCTCAGGATTTATCGTAATCCAATGTTCACACAAGTTAACACGAAAAAATTCACTGTAACATCAGTAATTGTTAAAAAAAAAGAAACAAATATTTAAATTAAAAAATTAATTGTATCAGCAAATATAATAACTTGATAAATAAAAAAAATGTGTGTAAAGAACGATAAAATATGTGAATAAAGTGTAACGTGTCAAAAGCAATAATAAAATTGAATACCAAAAAAAAAATTGATATTGTATCGATCAATTGAGGTTCGTTGTTAAGTGCGCGAATCTTGCGGTTTGAACGTATGAAGATACTTGGACGACGTACGGTGGTGTACTGGACGTGATCCCTGAGAACGTGATGATAGTCCGAGGCGTTCTCGCGGGGCCCCCTTCGCGCCCAATGACCCCCTTCTTTCGATTCTCGCTCCCGCGGGTTTTGACGCTCGGCATAAACCACCAGAAATAATATCTATACATATATATATGTATATATATACTTGTGTACATTCGTGAGGATAAGTGGATAAACGTGTGTGTATTTGTGTGTCTATATATATTCAAACTTGTTCATATAGTTTACGACTGAAAGACCAGTCGAATTTAACATCATCAAAGTTCTCGTCTTCTCGAAAGCCGTACACCCGCGCACGCTCGTCGCCGAAATCCTCCGGAACACAAAGAAGAAGAAGAAAGGGAAGAAAAATGTAAAAAAAAAAAAGCAAATTCCCTAGATGTTTGCGGATTATTCTCTTTTTTTTTGCTCTCGATCATTGGCCTCTCTGCGAGCTCCTCCAAGAAGCAGTTATCGAGGTATGCAACTCTAAAGTCGAACCCAAGCTCAAACGTCCACTAAAGGATTTTTCGGTCCCGAATATAAACTTTTTGTACACATATTTTAATAAATTAAAAAAAAAAACACTAGATTTTACTCGTCGTTACGATAAATTGTATTTTTTTGAGGTCTTTGAATATTTATTGTAAAATAAAAACCTGAAAAATTGGATAAAGCTTTTTTTTCTATAAAAAATCATCAATTTTGACATTTTTGTAAATAAATATGAGTTTTTTGTTTATACTTTATTCATTTTAATACAATCGATGCGTTGATTCATATTACGATGTACTTTTGGCGCTGCGTACGGAATTTATTTCGTTCGCGATCGGACGAACTTGAAAAATATAATGACGTCAAGAGCGCCCTGGGGGTGAACGAGTGGGAGAAGCGGAGTCCTCACTGCGCTACTGTCTCTCGTACAAACGGGTCGGTCCCCACATTCCTATGGGAGGTGTAGTTTTGTCTTCGGGCCCATCGCCTCAGGCTCGTTCGCAAACATCGATACATATTTACGTATATATATGTAGCGATCGATGCATGAATATTTTGCGGTCGTTAAATATAGTCGTTTATACTCGATATACACGCCGTTTTGATGGTTATCACGATATATAAATATATAAATACAGTTTTATCGAGTAAGTAACGCGAGCGCGAGAGGAAGGAAAGCCCTAGTGACCGAGATTCCTATATATACAAAAGACCGTATACGCATACTATTACGACTCTTCCTGATGCTCATTCGCCTTCGTCGCGAAGATCTCAGAAGTATTGCTACAAGAGAGAGAACGCGCGAGATAGAATGGTCGTGACGCTGATGCCCGCACTGTGGGTCAGACGGATGTATCGCAGCGCCCCCACAAAACTCCCGGATCTTTCCTTCTTTCTTAGAGTCACATTTTTCGCCTTTTTCTTTTCTCACACCTTTGCCACATTTTGCTAAACGAATACCCGTGTATATACGCGACCGAATCCAACTCTCGTTATTTGTTTTTTGACAATTCTGACGTTATTTGCAGTTCTCGGAATCGTTTATTCGTGAAAATTAATTTGAATTAAAGGTTAAGAATGCGGTTGTGAAATATTAACGGTAAAAACATGATTTCGCGCACTATTTTTCCATCCATCAGGATTGCGAATTTATCACGATATCAAAAATTCTCATTATTATCTTTTTTTCGTTTATTGGTTTATTAATTCACGTTGTAAAATCGAAATAAAACTGTCGCTACTTCGATCTTCGAAACAACCAAAAATATAACGAACAAGATGGAGAGCAACCGCGGCGTATCGGCGCCGTCTGGAGTTAATAAGCTGCAGCTTTCGTGGCTACAATTTTTTTGTTAAGCCGTGGTTCTATATTTACGTCGGAAGTACTGATTTTTTGAGCACAAGTTCATTAGTTGAAAAATTGTAAATAAAAATATACTGAGCGTCTTTCGATGTCTTTGTTAATTTATTCGTCGTTCGATCCCCGCCGTTTATTTATGGATTCGAGGCTGTAGAACTGTATTTTCATGATTATTATTATTTTTATTGATATCATTATTAATAGACACTCGTTTTTTGGGAGAAATAAAAAATTTACTCGTCGTAACTCGATTTGATGAATTTCCTTCGTTATATATACAACAAGTCAATATGTTTGAGGACTTGTGTGCGTTTGAACATATTTGGACGATCGATAAACAATTCTCCGTGATTCAGTTTGGAGCCCAGAGGCAAAGTGCTGCTGTCCCTATAAACTCTCCGTGTGCCCTCTGGCCCCCTCCTCGTTCATATAGGCCGAGGAAAACTTAATTACAACCGTTAATTGCAATTACGAAGGGGCCGAAGAGTGCGGAGTCTCGATCGTAGTGCGGTACATCTCGGGCCGCGAGCGTGTATACATATCGAACGTTTACACGCTCAGTGACCGTGTAATGTCCTCGATGAGGTGTACACACGACTGTATAACTATATATACCATCGAATCGCGTGTATCTCAAACTCTTTTTCGAGAGATTGCCAGAAGAAGATTATTGGCTTTATTCCTTTCGTGATTCTCCACAAATAAATGAAATTGCGAAAAACAATACATACAAAAAGATTCCCCTTAGCTACTTGTTCGACTTTACGGGACGAATTTCGTCGACGTTTCGCTGATACCGTTAGATCGTTATCTAATAACCAAAAGTCTCTCCAAGAGACTCTTTGTTACGAAGAAAAATACGGCGACTCAGCGATCTTATTATTCGCACGATCCCTAAACGGCTTTCTCATTTTTTTTTACGCGGTTCGTACTTTTTATCAATTCTAACATCCAGACAAGAATTTTTCTGAATTGCAATTTTTATGCTCGTATTTTTCCACAAGAAAATCTAACAACGATACAAAATTGTTACTATCTGAACTTTAACGGAAGTTTATCTTCTGCGGTATTTATGTCTTCCATCAACAACCCGAACGAACGACGCAGCACTGAACTCCCTCTTAAGAACAATGACAAAAAAAGGCCCAAATTTTTTTATCTAGACCGAAAATATCGTTCACGTAAAAATAAAACTCTAATGTTGACAATTCTTCGCAGCTGACAGCTCGACTAGAACCGGAAGTGAATCTTATGGCCAGAGACCGTTAAATATATATGTTAACAAGTCTCTTTAATTACGAGTGACACTTATCATATCTTTCCCCGAGTATATTTCGCGACCCTTAAACTTTTTCAGCCATGAAAAGGTAGAAAAAAGTACAAAGTCATTAACCGATAGAACCATTGAAAAATTGAGCGCGATCGAAAAAAAGAACGAAGCATGAGTTACTCTGTGAGCAAAAATAGAGCAGAAGCATAAGTTTTGAAATTGGCCGTGTGGCAGCACCTCCCGTTCACCGCGATACCAAATTGGATTCTCTTCCACGTCGTACAAAACAACGAAATTAATGACAGTAACCTCAAAATTGCGTGTCTTCAGTGACGTGTTATAACACCATACATTCAATAAATGATAACATATGAGCGTGTAAAAAGGATTAATAAATAAATTCATCGATAATAGTGAAGTGATTTTTAATCAATAAACAAAAATGGTGTCAGTTTTGAACACAGTGGATACCGGGCATGAGGATATGATCCACGATGCCGAAATGGATTATTATGGGTTAAGGTTAGCGACCTGCTCCAGTGACAATTCCGTCAAGATATTCGATCTTAAAAACGGCTCGCAGAGCTTGGTCGCCGATTTAAAAGGACATGTTGGTCCGGTCTGGCAAGTCGCCTGGGCACATCCAAAATTTGGCAATCTTTTGGCCTCCTGTAGCTACGATAGGTAAACATTTCTTCATTGAAATCGAAATTTTATCGTTAGTTTAGAATTTCAAAAATATAACGAATTCCCAACAATTTTCATAAGCTTTTGTTTTTCAACCTTCATTATCGTTCCCCGAAATTTCAATGACAAATGACAGAATTCCGTTAAAATTACAATAAAGTGATTCGATCCAAAATACGATCGCCATTATCGTTGGATCTTATTGACACAAAATCCTTCGAATTGTTTGTTCCGAGAATTAAATTTGACAATTCAAAATCCCATTCAATTGTTGGTAAATCAACGATTTTTTCACTGTTATTCGTTTACGTGAAAATATTTGAAATACAGATTTCTCTCTTTCAAAAACTCTTTCGAAAATTCCGAAATACTAAAAAACACTAAAAAAAAAAAATCGTTCATTTTTCGTTTGTCGCGAATTAAGTGCAGACACAACTCTAGCTCGTCTACGATTTCTCAATATTTATGATTTTTTTCAAAATCGTTAATCATTTCTGAAAATTTGGATTTTTTTGTATTATCAATTTCCCATTTTACATTATTTACTAAATTTTTGATCCTGACGGGTCAAGAATTTGGTAATATTGTCATTGAAATGTATACAAAATTTTGAAATTTTGTTGTAATTGTAGAAAAGTAATAATCTGGAAAGAATTGGGTGAATGGACCAAGATCTACGAACACACGAGTCACGATTCTTCGGTGAATTCAGTAGCATGGGCTCCGCACGAATTTGGTTTGATTCTTGCCTGTGGAAGTTCCGACGGCTCGGTCTCAATTTTAATAAACAGTGGAGACACGTGGGACGTTAGAAAGATACCGAACGCTCATACGATTGGCTGCAACGCGGTGGCTTGGTGTCCTGCGATCGAAAGCAGTTTTGACTCCAATTCCCAAAACCAAAGAGGCAGCTTGGTAAAGAGATTGGCGACCGGAGGATGTGACAATTTAGTAAAAATTTGGCGCGAAGACGGAGATCGATGGGTGGAAGAAAATAAGTTGGAAGCTCATAGCGATTGGGTAAAAATTTTTGCAAAACTTTTGCAAATTTTTGTTTAAGGATGTTCACACGTTAGACGAATTCCAAGTTTAATTGTTTAAAATTCGTATGAATTTTCTTAAAAATAATACTCGACTGTGGGTAAAGTTACGAAAAAAAATCGTTTTTTTTCGTAACTTCCCACAAGACCTCGTGTTAAAGTTGCGATTTTAAAAACTAAATATCTCGATTACTAGACGGTGAAACTTTCTCAAATTTCTGACACATTATAATACGATGCTTAAGAAGATTCACGCAAAATTTCAAAAAACGTGAACCTCATTAAATCTTATCAAAATTTATATCAACGAGAAAATTCAAAATTTGTTCAGTCCAGTGTTAAGAACAGCAGAAAAATTGGAAAAAAAAATGTATTTCTGTCATTTTAAGAATTTAAACTTGAAAAGTTAAAAAAAAAAAAATGATTGTACTAGACAAAAATGTATATCAGCTGCAATTTTTCATGAAATAAAATTCTGCAGGTAAGAGACGTTGCATGGGCACCGGCTGTGGGAACACCTCGTGCCGCATTAGCCTCGTGCTCGCAAGATCGTCGAGTGGTGGTTTGGACCTCGAGCGATTACGCGAGCTGGACGCCAAACGTATTGAACGTATTCGAGGACGTTATTTGGAACGTGAGTTGGTCATTAACGGGTGGAATATTGGCAGTGAGCGGTGGTGACAACAAGGTGACCTTGTGGCGAGAGAATTCCGAGGGCCAATGGGCTTGTATATCGGAATTGAACAAGGGCCAAGGAAATTTGAACAGTGCGGATCAACGAACGCTTTAAAAAAGAATCGAGACACGGGACTGTATGATATAATGAAATAATGAAAAAAACAAAAAACGAAAAAAAAAACAAAAAATCGTCGCTAGCAGCAACGACGATTCTTCATAAATGCGCTACTTCGTTATTATTCCTCTTTTTCATCAATTATAGAAAAACAAAATAAGCAACAAAAAAAGGATCGTAAATAAATGGACTATTCGTTAAAAGAGTCATTATTTTTTATTCGTCACGCGATCAACGCTCACGTAGAACATTTTTTTCATCTTCGACGCGTGTTAATCCCATTAATAATTTTTTCCCAGTACATTTACAGATAAAAATATTATTCCATCAGAATTTACATACTGAGCTGCTTAGAGCAAGTTTCCAAAAATTCATTCGTCTTTTCTTTCAATTAATTATTTCCAGTCATCGTACAAATGATACGAATTTATCAAAAATTTGTATAAACAAAAATTTACTTAGCAAATAAACTCATAATTTTTTTCATACTAAAATGTATTTTTTTTCTTATTTTTCTAGACTTTTTTTGTTTTTTTTTACATTTTTTACGTTTCTACGTTTTTTCTATCAGTTTCACATGAAAAATCAACGTTTCTCACATTTGGAAAAGTTCTGAAATTGAAAAGAATTCGTTACGAATTGGTGAGTAACAAAATTCTGATAGAATAAAACTTTTCGTTGTAAATCTGGACGAAGAAAGTGTTCAATCCTGAGTATACAAAGAAGCCGTGAAAACAATGTCTCTCTTGATAGCTGTCGATGCTTCTTCCATTTTTTCCTTCAATACCGTCTCGCCGATTCTCGTTGCTGCAGTTTTAACGTCTCGTAGTGTATCGTTCAATTGTTGGATGCAACGAACTATTATTCCCTCTTGAATCTTCGTCAATTCCATTATTTTAGCAAACGATTCGGCCCTTGCCCATTCGTAAACGACTTCGACGAGACCAAAATTCAATGGCTCAACCGGTTCGACTCCGTACTTTTGTTCCATTTTCTCTATTTCCGTTCTAACCGATTCCATCATTTCGCAACTCTGAAACAACACAATAAGACACAATCGAACTTTAAATATTCAAGAAAATATAAAAATAATAAATATCAAATATAAAAAGAAAAATTAAAGAAAAGATTTTTCAAAATTGTGTTTGGCCGCTTTCCACGCAAAAACCACTAAACGAATTTTGATAAATCTTTCACAGGAATTCCGATAAACTATTTATTCAAGTGAAAAATTCAATTTTTCATCATTTTTTGGACTCTAAAATTTCTCATATTATTAAAAAAAGACTATAAATGAAAAACATTGATTACAAATTTGAAGATAATTCCACAATGAAGAGAATGAGCAGTGGCAAACAAATTAATAATTGAGTTTTATATAAATAGAGATAATATAATATAAAAGAAATATAAAAATAAAATAAATAGAAAGTCTAGTAGCGAAATATTAAATGAATAAATGTTCACGATAAAAATGGTCATTTAAGCATGTAACGATTGACACATTATTTTTCGTTCGTACCGTTTTTAAAATGGGAAGTTGCGGCAACGTGTTATCACCGCCACGTTGAAATACGAGCGCTGACAAAAGAGCAGCTATTTCAGCAGGTTGCAAATTCGTCAATAAATTTCTGTACACGAGCTCCGTTATCAAAAGCTCATGAGTTCCCATGTCCAGAGCAACACGTCCTTTTAGAGTCACTAAAAATCAAGTTCAAACGAATGTCATAAGATTCTGTATAATATCATTTCAAAATTTGTAATTGCGATATTTTTGCGAAAGTAATTTTATAATACCTCTGTCGTCCGTGTCGATGTAACCCAAATCTTTAAGGATATTAACGCGATTGACGTATTCCGGATATAGAGCAAGACCTTCGGCGCTGAGTTTAAGCCTCAAATCAGCTCTTTGTCTTTCGAGCTCATTGCGCGAGAAAACTTTGTCAAATTGTTCCTCAAAGTGAGGAACTTCGGTGCAACTGGACGAGGACAATTTAGTAATCAAATTGCACATGTAAGTTAATTGTGTTCGCATTGTTGGGTTATTGAGCGTCGATTGGACGTAGGGGGTGAGGATGCGAGGATTTTGAACTGCCATTAACGTCAACGAGAGCAATTCTTGTATAGCCAATTGACACGTGTGACTCGGAGGATCGTATCTGAAAACAAAAGAAAATCGAAGCGTTTATTTAAATAAGAAAAACAAGTAATTAATTATTTATGGAGATACAACGAAAAAAACGTTACTCGAAAGAACTTACCGGAATCTTTCGATTTGTCGTTTTTCGTAGTCTTTTCGTACAAGTCCACAATCGACGCGAATGGTACAATTAGTTATTTCGAAAATGCTTGTGCTCGGTATAGTAAGAAAAACATGAGATATTTGTCCAGTTTGAGGAACGAAAAGTTGTCTTTTGGTGAGTGCGAGTATTTCGTACCAAAGGTTTTTTCTTTCGTCGTCTTCCCAGTCGTCGCAGGGAGCTTTTTCCGGAGAATTGTCAAGAATCAAAACGTGATATTGTTTCTCATGATTTTTTTCAATAATATTTAGTAGCATTGCCAATTTGTTGTAATGATGACGATGCGAAATTAGTAAAACTCGACCTTCGGTCAAACTCTTGAGACTGTTTTTCGCATTGAGCAAATGACCTTTGACTTGTTTTCTAATCGCAATATATTCCATCGCGGTTGAACAATATTCGGTCAATTCTTTTTGATAATCATCCAGAGGCGGCATTTCCGCTAATTTCGTTTCGATCTGCTCGAGCTCTGATCTGTAAGTTTTTTCACCGCTCGCCAATTTTATTTCTTTAAATGATTTTCTCATCATGTCCTCGACACTCACGGATTCGCTCACACGACGTAAATTCAACACCATCGCGTATGTGATCTTGAAGTGAGATTGCAGATTTTCTGGTTGCCCGCATATCATCGCTTTCAAATCCATGAAATGAGGCAAATCCGTTTTACACATTATCATCACCGTCCCCGTCGCATCGTGCCCTCGACGACCTGCTCTTCCTGCCATTTGGATATATTCCGTTGGTAACAAACCTCGGAATTGTCGACCGTCGTATTTCCTCACCGAATCAAACACCACGGTACGCGCTGGCATGTTTATCCCCATGGCAAACGTTTCCGTCGCGAACAGCAACTAAAACATTCATAATCTTGTATTTTTCGATTTTTTATTCGAAATTTTATCCTATTCGTAATTTACGAGACGCGACAAAAATTTATTTTGATAACTTGTTTATTTATACGACGAAAAAATCGTTTTTTTTTTGCTGCCTAGAATTTTGGTACCTAGTGATTTGGCAAAACTCGAAAAATTAAGGAATTTCTGGCACGTTATTTAATTTTTTTTTTCAAATTACAACAGTGTCGAACGATTATTAAAAAATTGATAGAGCAAAAAATGTTTTATGAAGTAAACAGACTGTTTTTCATTCCCGTTGAAGAAAAAAATGAGATTTTATTCAAAAACACGATTTTTTTTTATTGATTTCTCTTTTTTTCTGCTTGAAATCGAGTTGCAAAGTACCGAAATTCTGATTAAACGGGGCTTTGTGTTTAGTGGAAGGAAAAATGAATGATTTTTTAAATTCTCACCTTAACGACTCCATTTTGGAACAATAGTTCAATGATTTCTTTGAGAATTGGCAATATACCGCTGTGATGAACTCCAATACCTCGTAACAACAGCGACTCCATTCGTTTTATTTGTGGCAATTCACGATCCGGTTCGTTCAAGCGTTGTATGCAACGCTTGAAAAACGAACGGACGTGACCTTTCTCCGTCTCGGTCGTCAAATTTACCGAAGTCAATGCATCCGCGTTGCCATCGCATCGATTCCGCGATAATGTAAAAACAACCACTGGCATATTTTCCTACGGATTGACAAAATAAAATTTTGTATGTCATTTATTTACATAAAATAATTAGAGAAAGATGTAAAGACTACTCGAAGAAAAAAATTTCAACTCTCAAAATTAGAAATTCTGAGGCGTCACTTCAAGGAGGGTCACGAGTCAGGCATGCGTTAGACAAATTCAAAGTTTAATTCTTCAAAATTCGTGTGAACCTTCTCGACGATAATACTCAACTGTAGGCAAAATTTGAGAAAGTTTTACCGTCTAGAAATCGAGTTATTGCTTCTCAATTTTTTTCCAAGTCAATGTCAAAAAATTGGCTTGGAAAAAATTGTATCTGATGATTTTGCTGTTACTTTGTAGACATAATTATAATTATGGAGCGTGCACCTCGTTAAAAATACTGTATTTGTCGATTTTTTAAAATTGCATCGTTTTACCGAAAACGTCATATTTAAATTTTATAAAATATTTGAAAAATAAATTATTGCTGAATCGGATAATACGAACTTTTTCTTTAAGGTGGTAAATGAAAGATTCCCACATAGTTTTTTCCTGTTTGGGAGTAAGTCTTCTCGGATATTGTTTATCTTTGGCGTTTCTCATTGGTTTGGATTTTGGATCATCAGGACCAGGTTTTTGATTGCATTGGTCTTTCATACTTCTAGCGGAGTACCAGCTGAAAATAATGACGAGCGATTATTGCAGATTATCTCTGTCAAGGTGAATCTATCAGTCGCAGGAGTGCGAGAGAAAAACTGCAAAGTGGATACACACTTTTCTCAAACATCCTCGATATTTGGAGAAGAAATAAAAGTTACACATTGTTCTTTGACGAAAAAAGAACAACACGTAATTCTTATTTTTCCTCGAAAAATCAAATCTCTCCGAGAAAACTGTGCAGTAAAATTTTTAGGGACCGAACGACTGACAGATCAGCCCAATTTTTAATTAATTGTTTAATTTTAATTACGTGTTTAAAAGTTATTAATTATTTAATTAATTAAGAAGATTATTTTATCTAATACTACGAAATTCTAATTAAATTGAATATTTATTGGATAAAAATGATAAATTCATACTTGTGCAATAAAAATTGTCCCTCAGCATCGAGTAATAATACTCGATCGTTTCTCGTTTTTCCATCAGTACCAAGATACAAATAATGTTCCAATGGTACAGGTCTTTTCAACGTACTTATAACGTACATTTTCCTTTTTTTTATTCCTCCAACCCAATTGGCAAAGACTAAAGGGTTCGGGACCGTAGCTGAGAGCATCACGATGTTCACGGTGGACGGTAAAAGAATAACAATTTCCTCCCACACATGACCACGCTGTAATTTCGAAAATAATGTGAATTTTTGATCCGATAGTGAAAAATTGGGTCACGCCTTCATTTTCGTTCTTTTTTACTTACGTTTTCATTGTTTATGTAGTGAACTTCATCGAATATAACGTATTCGAGATCACGCAATATTTCGGACGCGTTGTAAAGCATCGTTTGCAATATTTCCGTTGTCATTATCAAACAGGATGCTGTTTGATTAATCTGCATGTCTCCAGTTATCAAACCAATGCTATCGAACACTTTGTTTCTCTTGAAGTCACGATACTTTTGATTCGATAGAGCTTTTATCGGCGACGTATAAATTACTCTGCGTAAAGAACATCATTAGTATATTTTTTTTTCAAATAAATAAATAAATGAGAGTTTTTTTTCATTTATCGATTCCTCCTATAGGTTTCCTTTCTCTGAGTCTATCTCTTCATCTTTTTCGACTAAATCTCGACTGCAATAAGACGTAGATTGTATAACATTTCGATAAATTGTTTTTACGGAAATGCTGACAAAAAAACGGAATTTTCGTCCCAACAGTAATGAAAAAATGTAAATAAATAGAGTATTAGAATAACCAATTGAAAAATAATTCAAATCAAAATGATTCAGTCAAGCCTGAAGTTTCATTTTTGAATTAAAAAAAAAGTTATTATGACTTAATTTTAAAAAAATTATTATAAAAGAGATTATAAAATAGTGAAATTTTTTTACCTCGTCATATGTTGCTGACTCAACGCAATTGCGTATTCGGCAACCGTAGTTTTACCAGCGGAAGTGTGAGCAGCAACAAAAACGTTGCATCCTTCCTCCAATTTCAAAATCGCTTGTTTCTGGAAGGTATCGAGTTCGTATTCGAACGTCATTGCAGGTTTAGGAACTTTTTTATCAAAGTCAACAACCGGTATCGAAACGTCCAATTGTTCAGCCCATTCGGCGTGCATATTTTTCGTAGTTTTATCGCTCGTTTTAATGATCGGTATGCTCCACGATTCGAGAGGTATTTCTTCGACGTCTGCCAATTTTGACAGTTCGTTATCGTCGTTCACTGAAGACACGGTAACTTTCGTGTCTTTCGGTTTATCCGGAACTGACCAGAGTCCCAGTTGATTTTCCTCGTCACGTAACATCGCCATTAAATTTACTTTATCCTTTCGATCTCCAGCTTGCTTCGATTTTGTTTCTGCTTTCTTCGTACCATTTCCTGACATTGTTTTTGGCGTACAATTATCTTTCTTAAATTCTACACCCGATCTAAAACCTTTGGCCAATGTTCTCAGATTGTTCTCAAAATCTAAATCATTAGATGAAAACGTTTTACTGATTTTAGGCTCGTCGAAGCCTCCTGGCCAGAATGGAAAATTGCTCGAGTTGCCTGAATAAAAAAAAACTTTCTGTAAAAATCTCGCACAATTCTACGAATTTCTCATAAATTGTACATTTTCAACTTCACTTTGTCATTGATATTTTCTGGGAAATAACCATAAAAATGATAGAACTTTAATTTTGGGACTCAAAGTAAATTCTCCAAAAGGATAAATGTAGTTTATAGTTTAAAATTGTAATCTTAATGTAATTATTCTTAAAATTTCCATAAAAAATATGAAATTTATAAGCAAGCAGTCAATTGAAGTATTTTTAAGGGGAAAAATGGACCTTGAACTCCTTCACTGGGAGGACCAGGTGCTCGGCTCATGGACATTGAATTTCTCGCTGTTTCTCCGGCTCCTTGCAACGTATCTTCCCTCATGTTGCTGATCTTGCCCGTTATGGGATCTCTGTCAAATTTCAATGTTGTCCCAATGGGCGAAAGATCAAAATCGATGAGCGCAAGTATATTCGGTTCCCTGGGCCAATAAGCTTGTACATTTTCCACTTGATGTATGGGCAATCTTTCCGGACATTCGATATATTCGCGAAGTTCATCCTCTATCTCTGAGAATATCGGAGGTGGCCCAAAAGGCAGCTACAATATTAATTTTTCTTATTAATCTTCTGTTCATATTTATTGTAATTTATAAATAAAATGACGTTGTTTTTCTGTTTTTTAAATATTTGGAAATCAAGAGTTTGAACAAAAAATTTGACAAAACAATAAGATGTAATCAAACAAAGGTTCTGTCAAAATCGTATTATTTCGTTAAAAAATACGCACGTGTCTGGAAAAGTGTTTTTTTTTCTTTTCAAAAGAGGGTATTTTTCTGAAGTATTAATTTTTATATAAATAAATCCTAGATTATCGATTTTTAGACAGGAATTTTCAGGATTATTGTTTTTTTAATGATTATTGATCTCAAGATCGAAATCATTTCAAAGTGCCAACTCGATGTTCGTATGTTTGCTGTAATTGTTAATTTTGAGTAAATACCTCGACCATGCAATTCCGATTCGTAATATCCATCTTTCATTTGCAAATAATCACAAAGCGCTTATATGAGCGATATGCGAGAAAGAAAACATAAAGATAAAAACAAGCGTTCGATTGTATTGTGACGAATAACCCCAAAAATGCGGCGAGCCGTCAAAAATCGTAAATACGCCGGGAGAGGCGTGAGTATCGTCAATGTTTTGTGGTGGTAAAACTGATGTTTTTATTCCTCTCTATTGGCGGCTTTGAATTTGAAAAAATAAACGTTAGCGTTGAGAGCGACAAAGTCAACGCAAAGTAAGTGCTCGGCGAATGAAAGCATTTTGGTGTACTTTTCAGATGCTTTGGAAAGACATGAACGAATAGAATAAAAATTGTGTTAAATATTTGTTGGATTACCGATTGAATTCTAAATATTACACTTATTGGGATATGTTCTTATAATAATTTTAACAAGACTGTAGTGAAAATGGCGATCGACGTTCTTAAGGTTATGCGCGATGTGTTTACAACCGTTCAATTTAACAAAACATCGCACCAAGCTAATCAGAAAAAATTAAAGAAGCTTTATTCGAAGGTAAGTTGAATAAAATTCAATGTAATCAACATTTATCTCTATAGATTGGATTTATATACGTGTGTCTCCCTGAATAACGAAAAATCTTCGTTTTTAGATCGATCTTGACGTATTTGCTGATAAATTTATTGATTGTTTGAAAGTGCCGCTAACGGTGGGTAAAAAACACCCACATGTTGAGAACACGCTTAGTTTTGCAGTGCAATTTGCGACTAGTTTGTACACACCAGCGGAAAATGTATCGGAACAAATGTGTCCATTTTTGATGCGTATATTTGATTTTATTTTGAGTCATCATACTTCCAAAGACGTGGCGGTACGTTTTCGTCTTTGCCATTTGCTTACAATGCTTCTGAATTCAATGGGCGACGATGCCTTTATAGAGGACAATCTTTGCGACAGAATAACGGCAAGCATGATGGAACGTCTGTTGGACAAATCGGCGAAAGTTCGAGCGCAGGCTGCGCTGGCTTTGCAGCGTCTGCAAGATCCCACTGACGAGAATTGTCAGGTTATCAAAATGTACATTTTTCACTTGTCCAAAGATCCCAACAGCGAAGTGCGCAAAGCTATTCTTTCCGCGATCGCCAAAAACCAAAAAGCCTTGCCGGTTGTTTTGAAGAGAACGCGAGACGTCGATGAGAGCGTACGAAAAATGGCTTTCGCATTCATTAGTAAAATCACCGTCAGATCTCTCAGTATAAAACAGAGAGAAGATTTGCTCAATGATGGCCTCAAAGACAGATCGGAGATCGTTACTAAGTTCGTTAAAAACATTCTTATGCCTACTTGGCTGTTGCACTTCAAAGAAGATTATTTAAAGCTTATGCGAGCTCTCGATGCTGAAACTGCAACAGAAACTACGAGATTGGCGCTCGAGGCGCTTTTTAAGTGAGTATTATTTATTTATTTATTTATTTAAGGACATTGTATGCGAAATTTTCTAGAGATAGAATTCCTTCAAATTTGTACCACACAAAGAAAATTTATATCTAGTAGGTCGCGCAATTTCAAGAGGTTTCACCATCTAGAAGTCGAGATATTTATTTATAAAAATCACAATTTTCAATAGTCTCTCATGAAAGCGCGTGTCAAAAGTTCCAATGTTCAACATTAAATAAATCGATTTCTAAACGGTGAATCCTCTTAAAACTTTGCATACCCTTTTATGTAACATCGAAGAAGCTTTATTTAGTTTTTCAAACAAAATCGGTCGTAAAATTAAATAAAGTAAAAGTAAATAAAGAAAAACCGAAAATAGAAATTTAGATTTGACCGTCGCCATAGAAAGTCTTTAATGGAGAATAATTGAATTTTTGAATAAAAATTGGAAGCAATTTCATTCATTTTTTGTTGTAAAAATGAACATTTCATTCTTTTCCACAGACGTGACTCGTTGACAAAAATATTGGCACAACTTCCAGTCGATTCGGAAACGAAACTGATACCATTGGAGAGTATAACGAGCGAGTCTGTACTTTATTGGCGTTGCTTGGTCGAGCATTTGTATCGTGAATCATGTGCCGAGGATGTTGAACAATGTCTTCCTGAATTGAGTAAATTCTGTAATTATATTCGTGAATTTGTGACAATGATCGAGTCGCGCGAATACGACGCGAGTGATCTGCTCACCTGCAAATTTATTCTCCATCAACTTTTCAAAATTGCTGAGACTTACGATCTCTCGGACGAGATTGGTCGCGCTAATCTTAATCAATTAATTTTGGACACTCTTCTTAGCGAACAATGCTCCGAAAAAGTTGCAGAATCGATCGTACTGTACTTGGAAACCGTCGAACCAAACGTTGACTCTCGTTTAAACTCACTCGCTCATGTTATCAGTGAAATTAGAATTGCAACGAGACAACCTGTTCCAACACAAATCTCGGAGGAGGATGAAAGCAGAAAAAAATTTGAGGTAAAAAAAAAAAAACACCGAGAAATAAACGAAATATTTAGCAATGATAAAAATTTTGTCAATTCATTGCTTGACAAGAGAATTTAACTGAAAAGAGTTTTGAAAATATGTTTAAAATGCACGTTTAAAATTCTAGGTAGCAAAGTTGAGAGTAAAATTGAACGAGATCCAGGAGGAAGAATACGATGCCATAAAAAATCGAAATTTCTTGAAAGCACAAGAATTGAAGGAACAAATAGAAGAGATGCAAAAAGAAATGGATGCGATGGCAAGTCGCCTCAACGCGCCAGCAATTATTGAAAATGTTTGCGAAGAAAAAAACGACGCTGTAACGATGATTAAATGTTTGACAATAATGTGTAGTGCCGCTTCCGCCAAATCGGTAACAACTTTGACAGCGACACTAAGAAGTCTCTACGACAATTTGGCATTTCCAAGTATTGACGTACGTACAATAATTTTTGTAAAAATAAATTAAAAAACGTGTTTATTTCATTAAATTTTGATTTTTTTTACTTTTCAGCATGAAATCGCGGCTGTTCATATTCTCGCTTTAAAAGCAGTCGCCATATGCTGTCTCCTGGACGAACAATTAGCAGAAAAACACATGATGATGTATCTCTTTCAATTTTCTCTGGATCAAGAAATTCCAGGAGTTTGGGTCGTTTCTCTTCAAGCTATTTTCGATCTTCTGCTCCAATACGGTCTCGAATTTTTTGGCATTGTACAGGACGACAAGGATACTACAAAAGAGAAATCAAGACGAAGCGGTCACGTCAGATTGCGTAGTAATACCGAGGACGATATGACTGGAACTAGTTTACGATCGGACGATAATGACAATGGAACGACTAAATTCGTCAGAATGCTTATAGGCCTGCTCGATAATTCGGTAAATCATTTAAAAAATTACTCATTAATAAATAATTCATTAATTCATTTATTTTTATTATTAAAACTAATTAAAAATCTACTTTTTGCTTCTCTTTAATTCTCATACAAATTCAATAATCTGTTTCAAAATATTTTAATTGTTCAACGTTTTGTTTTAAAAAGTACAATTAAAAATATACTTTTTGTTTCGATGATTCTAAATGGTTCGATGAATTCTCATAAATTTAACAATCTTTTTTTAAACGTTTGTAATGTTGAATGTTTCGTTTAAAAAAAATATATTTTTAAATTAATTTTAATAATAATGAAAATTAATTAAAAAATATGCTTTTTATTTCGTAACGTCGAAATGGTTCAATGAATTTTTCTACAAATGTAACAATTTTTTTAAAAAATGTTTGTTTTTTGGACAGGATCCGGAATTGCGAAAAATCACTGCAGAAGGTCTTTGCAAATTGTTGTTACACGGTAGAATAAGCGGAGCTCATTTGATCTCGCGTCTTTTGATTTTACTTTACAATCCAGTGAGCGTTGACGATGTTTATTTGCGTCAGTGTTTATGTAGCTTTTTTAAAACGTACGTTATGCGTGTTCCCGAAAGTCAAGAAATGTTGGAACAGGCGTTTATGCCAACTTTGACGACCCTTGTAAACGCACCTGAAACGAGTCCGCTTCAGGCAATCGAACCTCATCACATGGCTCAAATAATTCTCAGTTTAACGAGCAGTCGAAATCACAAACCCGGATTAGAATCTTACACCGTACACAATAATTTGACAATGACTATTTTGACCGAAGCTCTTGATCCAATGAGTCAAATCGATCAAGAGAGTTTGCTCAAATCTTTGAGATATTTGGACGTTCGATTTGACGACAACACGCTTAAAAATAATGTCATCGCAGCGGTCGATAAACTCGAAGAATCGGTAAGACTTTTTTAATTTAAAAAAAATTAAATTTATTGAATTAATTAAATAATCATTAATTATTTATTTGATTAATTGATTGATAATTAATTAAATTAACAAAAAAATTACATTTTTTTTAACCGAAAATTCTAATTTTTGTTTTTTCGTCTTATTTCTTTTGACAGTTGACAGAAACGGACAAACGTTTGGTCAGATACATACAACAATTTAGAATAAAAATCGCTGACGTCGAGCAACCGGAAGAAAGTCGCGGACACATCGAACCAGTTCCTGAAACCGTTTCGGAAATGGAAATAAATTAATTCATCCTGGATGCATCTTAATTTTAATTTTTAAGAAAATAATCAATTTTGTAGAGAACTGTAATTATTTCTGAAATATCGTAACTAAGTATTAATGCAATAAAATATTTTTTAAATATTTCTATCAACATTGCGATACGCCGTTCTATGATTTGACTCCAATTTTTCCTTTTCATTTTTTTCAAAAATTCTTTTCACCCGAAAATTACAAAAATTCTAAAAATTTTTGAAGTGAAATTTAGGTCTTATATTTTTATATGAAAAAAAAAACTAATTTCTGGATAGAATGATATTTGACTAGAAAAAAACATTCGAAATATTCCGATACGGCGTTCTATGCTTCGACTCCGATTCCTCGTTTTTTTCTTTTTTCGAAAATCCTTTTCACCCGAAAATTGAAAAAAGAAAAAGAATTCTTGAAATTTAGGTCATGATATTTTTATATGAAAAGAAAAAATAATTTCTGGATAGAAAGATATTTGACTAGAAAAAAACATTCGAATAGAGACCGTAGCGGGAAATCCACAAATTTATTTCTTCAAATCACCGCAAATGTCGCCACAGTTTGTTTATAGTTTGCTCTCAATGTTTGAGCACAAACCGCAACACGTCCTGGAGACAAGTTTCCAAGGTGAATTATTTGACAGTTTAATCGTCAAATATAATAATGGAAAAATTGTCGAAACCCCAGATAATAAGTCACATCGAAAAATCCGTTGATTATTCATTGTTCGACACAAAATGGATACCGTGCAGTGCAAAATTTGTGGTTATGGGTTCAAAACCTCGTGGTACCGGGATCATTCAGATCTACGAGATATCAAACGGCGAACTCAAACTTGTCAAGGACATTCCACGCTCAAATCCCATCAAGTGCGGCACATTCAAGTCTTCCAGTCTTCGGAATCGACATTTGGCAACTGGTGATTTTAAGGTTTGCAATTACCAGAAATAAAATACAAATTCCATTTATACCAAGAAATTCTATCGTTCATTAGTTCGAATGCAAAATCAAAAGCTCCAAAAGTACACAAATTTTTATTTAAATTTGCGAACTATTTTCTTATAATTTTAAACTTCAAATTATCTTAATATTTTCATGAAAAATCCCCATCAATTAAATAATTATAATAAAAACTCTAAAACAACGAAATTCAACCAAAGTTTGACATATTTTGGCAACAATCAACGATTAATAATATTGCAAAGTTCCTAATAAATCGAAACGTAAAATATGTTCAAAGAAATTGGTTCAATGACGATAATAATGATTTTTGTTTTACTGAAAAGATTTTTAAAATTTCTCATGACAACATAAAAATTTTATTTTCATGTACATTTTTCAAGTTTATTTTTTTATGCAATCGAGTTAGAAATTTTTCTATTTACAGGTATTTACATTTAAAAAATTTTATTGCAGGGAAAATTGAATATTTACAATTTGGAAGAACCTTCCATTCCCGTTTATTCCGCCAATGCTCACAATGAAATAATAAATGGAATAGACGGTGTTTCGGGTGAAAGCGTGGGTTGTGGAGCGCCAGAAATAGTGACGGGATCTAGAGACGGAAGTGTCAAAGTTTGGGATCCTCGAGAGAAAGGTCGTCCTGTGGCGATAATGGAGCCAAAAGCCGGAGAAGCTAGACGCGACTGTTGGACGGTGGCTTTTGGCAATTCTTACAACTCTGAGGAAAGAATTGTTGCAGCCGGTTACGACAACGGAGATGTCAAAATGTTTGATCTTCGTGCAATGTCTTTGAGATGGGAAACCAATCTCAAAAATGGTGTCTGCTCGCTTGAATTCGATAGAAGAGATATTGCGATGAATAAACTCGTTGCTACGACTCTAGAGTCCAAATTTTATGTCTTTGATTTGCGAACTCAACATCCTGATAAAGGATTCGCTTATTTGTCTGAAAAGGTGAGATCAAACTCAATATTTCAACAACAACAAAAATTCCTTAGATCAAACTATACAGTGGTCAGCATTCTAATAGAATTTTCAACTTTGGAATTTATTATTATCACATAAAAAGAAAAATGGAATGAAAAAATTGAAGTTTTAAATTTAAACTATTTAAGTTTAAATTTGAAACTTTATTATCTAAATAAATAGAAGTTTAAGAAATTTAAATCACGTTAATTAATCATTTATCATTAATTAATTCAAATCTAAAACTTCCTTTTCTGAAACTTTAAACTATTTAAGTTTAAATTTGAAAGTTCATTAGAGTTTCAGTTTTAAAGTTTATTAAAGTTTCAGATTTAAATGAATTAATGATTAATGATTAATTAACGTGATTTAAATTTCTTAAACTTCTAAAAAAAAGCAACAGCACAAAAAATGGTCAATCTGCTGCATTTTTGGATTTATTAAAATTTGAATAGAGAAAGAAATCGTTTAAAATAGAACCTTCAACTTATTATTAATTAAACAATAAAATAAAATATTTTGTTATCATTTAAAGGCTCACAAATCGACAGTGTGGTTGGTTCGTCATTTGCCACAAAACCGTGATATCTTTATGACTTGTGGAGGTGCGGGTTCTCTGTGCCTATGGAAATAGTAAGAAATCATTTAAAAAAAACCATCGTTTTATCGATTATATAAAAATCCGTAATACAAGTTTTCATTATTTGAGAAAACATTTGTCACTTATATAAACAAATAAAAAATGGTTAAATTTTTTATTAAATTTCAGCAATTATCCTGAGAAAAGAAGACTCGCCGATGCCGAAGGTATATTCCAGGGTGTCGTAGGAAACCTTAGTTTATTACAAAATAGCACACTGTCGTCTCAACCGGTCAGTTCTTTGGATTGGAGTCCTGACAAACAGGGTTTAGCCGTATGCACGTCTTTCGACCAGTGTTTGCGCGTCATAATCGCCACAAAGCTCAACACGTATTGATAAGCATCTATATATATAAATAGGGTGTTCCATTTTACCCCATCCACGCAAAAATCTTCGAAATTGGACAATTTTTGAAAAAGTGACCTCCAAGGTCATTAGTAAGGTCAATTCAGACGATAAGACGTCCTCCTTCAAGTCTGACGAATCTTGTCTGCAAGACTTTTTCAAAAATATTCAATTTTCGAAGATATTTGCGTGGATTTTCTAAAATAAGACACTCTGTATATATAAATTTTCGTAAATATGCTACCGGTCTAATTCGATTTCAGGAAAAACTCAATTTCTTAGGCTAAAACGAATTTATTCTAAAAATCAGTTTAAAAACAATAATTGGAGCGTCCTAAAATCCAGTTTTGTTGGTAACGCATCTGTGACAAAGATTTTTTATTGTAATGAGAGAACTAATCATGATTTTGTTAATTGAAAAGCATTACAAAATCAGATTTATTGTTTCGCGACGTATTTAAACATTTCTTCTTTAATAAATCTCGACTAATATTACATATCAATTTATTATTATTATTATTTATTATTATTGTTATTATTATTTTGGAACATATAAATAAAAATTGTTGTTTTTATTTTGATTAATTAAACTAATATATTTGTGCAAAAAATCACATAATTTTGTGCTTTTGGAAAATAAATAAAAAACCAACTATTTAACGATGAAAATGTTTTTGATGGAAAGTATTTTCGAATGTGTGCCAAAATTACAAATATCGGCGTAAAAATAGCATTATGGGGCTGTGTAAAATTTACTACGCAGATTGATCACGTATTTCGCAATAAGTTCGAAGGAAAACGATCATGACGAATGAATAATACGATGGAATTATTTCATAGAGTTTATGACGATAGAAATCAAATTTATATAATGAAACTAGTATTTAATTGATGTCGAGCTGAAATTTTTCGAAATTGCAATAAACGAGTGTTCGATATTTACCCGCTAGGCCCCGAGCGAACGTTGATACGCTCCTGGACTAAAAAGCTTGCCCTAAACTCCGCTAGTGTCGCGCAGACAGTGTTGTCATCATACGTTAAAATGGCGGGTGTGCTCTTCGAGGATATTTTCAACGTGAAAGACACCGATCCGGAGGGAAAAAAGTTCGATCGAGGTAAGACTCATCGATAGATTATATCGCGATCTATTATTTAACCCATTGGCTCATGACGCAATGGGCTTTTGGAAATTTCTTGGTGGTTTGCAAAGCGTAGTGACGACGTCGCGAATCGTTGCCGGTTACGGCGGCTGCGTCTTTGTAAACCGGAAAGCACATGGTCCTACAGCTGGTCGTGGCGCCAAATTTGTTCTCGTCAAAACAAAATGTAAACAACGTTCGATAGTCTCTCAGTATATTTGTTTTTTTTCCTCTGTCTGCGTGAATTGAACTCGGAAAAAAGTCTTTAGAAAACAAACTCGAGAGTTTGTTTTTTGAAAATATTTCTACGACTATTGCAATTTCATTTTTGACGTTTTAATGATTATTATTTACGTTCGATGCAACCGGCACTTTTAAGACTCGCGTATCGCACTATTTACTTTTTCATTGTTTGGAAGTTTCGAGTGAAAAATTCAATGACAATTGTTTGTTTTTAATTATGCTCATAATTTGTCGATCATTATTAATCATCGAGATAATCTGACATATGGGACGATACATAAAAAGACTGCATTGCGTCCTGCGTCACGATAAAAAAACCGCACCAACAAAACTCGAAACCACACGTAACAATGCCTTCCTTTATCCCACTTTACCCTTGACCTTCGAACCGAAGCAGCTCAATAGAGATTATCGTTCGTTATTTTCTTAGCTCGAGAATAAACGCTTTTTTTCTTCATATTACGACATTTTTTTCAACAAAAAAATCAAAAACTTTGCTTTTTTCGTTTTTTTACATTTCTAACGATATTGAACCGATATAATATAACGTCGAGTCGAAATCCTGACGCAATCGCAATGAAAAACGATCGATCTTACGCAACCGTATGTTACCCGCTAAGCCACAAAAACTGAAAATACACGTAGATTTTTTTCTCAATTTATTTTTGAAGGTCGCTCATTGCATACAACATTTTTATGAAATTTGACGAGACTACGAGACAATAGATTGAGCAAATTTTCCGGGTAAACCGGAAGTGCACGAAAAAAAATGTGATTTACAGACTTTCACGTCGTTTTGACATCAAACTTTAATTTCTCTCAATATGACTATCGAAGTTCATGAATTTTTAAAATTTTTTTTATTGAGTTTGAACTCAGACAAAAACGGTTTTTACGTTATCGAACCAACGATTCTTCAACGACAAAAAAATCGTCGGATTGTTGAAAAATACGTTTCCGAAGTATTTGTTATTAATAATTTTTCGATAATTGTCAATAAAATTTATTTCTACATATCAATGTTCCTACATTTTCAAAGATGGCCGAATTTTTGGAAATCTTTCGCCAATAACCACCACGTGCTTCGTTCCAATAAAAAAAATTGGTACGAACGAACGTGTTATTTATCCTTAAGTTTTTCGGCGTCACGACATTGCTGCGTCACATCAGGAGTTTATTCAATATCGTGAGCAATGGAGTACGCAACGAATTTGTCAAAAAATACAAACGAATATATGTTGCTTTGTGCTACGACGTCGTTCATACGAATTAAAAAAATTTCATCGATAAAATGTTTAAAAAATTATAATGAGCGACCTGCATATAAAAATAATTAATTAGAAAATCCATACGAGAGCTCAAGCATAGAATTCTAAAACGTCAATTTACCCCAACCCTAGTAATCAGCTGCGAGTGTCAAGTACAAAATAAAAAAAATAGATTCGAGTGTTAATTGAAAACAAACGCGAATCCATTTTTTATTTTCACCCTCAAATCGCGAAATGAATCTCGAACGTTTCTACGACGATTTAAAAAATTCGGTTAAATCTATAACTATATGTGTCAAGATGACGAAAAATCATGTTTTTCGTAGCACAGAATTCATACCATCCCCGAAATAACAGTAGGATCGAAAAAACCGTTAAAAACTCGCAATAATCGGGTTTTCTATTAATTCTGAGAAAATAAAAAGCAGGAAGATGACATATTTCGCAAATATTCATACAATGGACAGAAAAATTCCGTTAAATCTAACAACAAATGTCAAGATGACGAAAAATCATGTTTTTCGTAGCACAGAATTCATCTCATCCCCGAAATAACAATAGGATCGAAAAAAACCGTTAAAAACTCGTAACGATCGGGTTTTCTATTAATTCTGAGAAAATAAAAAGCGGAAGATGAGATATTTCGTAAATATCTGTATAATGGAAGATGAGGATATACATAGATGTGTTGATTTTGACGTGGGTGGTGGCCGGGCAAGGGGGAGAAACGAAAGGAGTCGAGGCCATGAGAGGGGTGTTGGGTTGGGAGGATGATAAGGACAGCAGGAGAGGTGCGGCGAGCGAGGAGGAGCGGCTCAGGAGGGGCGGGGGGGGGGAGGGGAAGGAGGGTTGAAGTATCGGCCGTGAGAGGGATCGAGGAAGGAACGCGTGGTGGCGCGGAGAGGTGAAGGTTTGCAGGAGGAAGAGAACGGGGGGGTTGCTCGGTGCAGCCGGTCGATCCAGCGATCTCCGCAGCCGCACGAGCAGTAGCAGCATTGGTATGCCTGGTGGCGGATGCGGTGGTGAGAAAAGAGTGAGAGAGATAAAGAGAAAGAGAAAGATTAGTGTATATACGTATATAGATCGCGTAACATGACGCCGCGTAGTGTACCGACAGAGGGGCGCCACAAGTCCTGACACGGTCAAGGTCAGGCTTGGCCTCAAGGTCGCCAACGGAGATGTCATCTCGAGGGAAAGCTGCGCCGCGCTCCCTCCATTCGTTTCTCCCCGTTCTACATACTTACCGCATATATAGGTTTGTGTGCCGATCTTTTTTTTTCGCCCCCTCCCTCCCCCCCGTAGTTTTATTATAAAATATCTATTAATTCAATAAATCCTGTCATTCCAACCTGTCCTGTCAACGTCCGGATTAAATAAAGTGAACATTTATGAAGTTGTCTTCGAACTCGTCATGGCCCCTTCATCCCGATCGGACTCTAATGCAATTCGAAAGATTTATTTACGTTTTTTTTTTTCCTCATTCTTGGAACTAACGTCTCGTCGCTACTGTCGCGCCAATACTTCGCGAAGTTTCTGTCACTTTTTAATTCGTATATCTATTCATCATCGAACGTTATTCTCGTACTACGTCGTAATTTAGATGTTCGCGGTAATAAGCTCGAACGAACGTACACACCAAGTACCATCCACCTTCTCTCTTCAAACCTTTAATACGTCAGCGAGAGTGAGAAAAAATGATAGTGAGTCACGTGCCACCGTTGCCTCCTCCCTCCCCTACAATACTCAACACGCACACACATATGCGTGAAACTCATACCCAAACATATGACCTTGAACGAAACGAACCATTACTGACACAGAACACGCGTTTCCAGTTGCCGAATTCACATTACGTATTGCTTTGCCATGACGTGTTCGATCGTCTTTTATGTCATTTTTTCTATAACCTCTGTTTTTTTTTTTCATTTTTTACGATACAAAACCCACTGATCGACCACTGAGTCCGGAATGTTCGAAATTTCCAGTACAGAGGCCCTTACGATCCAACGCCTTTTTATTATCCTTCGTCTGTTCCATATGCGTGTGTTGTACATCGAGGAATCGACTCTATTCCATGAAACATCGTTACCAACTTTATTGTCAAACATTTTTTTGACAGATTTTTTAAAAACTAGACATTTTACTTCGATCCTAACAACAAATCGTTCCAAACTCTCAAATATGTTTTGCTTTATCGTTATTGCTGGTTGTTAAAAACTTCGATATATATATATATATCCACGATGGAAATCTAATAAAAGAAAAACGAGAAAAATCGTGCAGCGGGAGAGGGAGGAGGAGGGAGAGAAAAACTGGTGCAACGATGTCGGATGAAATTCGATAGTCCAACAATTTACGTCACTCTACGACTTGCAATCCCAACCGCATATGTCATTCATTTTGTTCCAAAATAATAATAAAAAATGCGATCATCGAAGCGTCCAAGACGAACAGACTGAGTAATGTTTTTAATGCACCGTCATTCTTCGAAACAATCAGCTGTAAAGATAAATCAATGCAAAAAAATGTCTCGAAGAATTAATCACGATATGAGGATTTTTTTTTTCAAAAATGTCGATTAAGTGACAACAACAAATATGTCTATCGAGTTGTACGGTATAAAAAGAAGAATGAAGATGAAAATTCGTCGAGTAATTTCAATACTTTTCTCTCAATGTGTACGTGAGTATAAATTTGTTTCGACTGTTTGTACTGAAGATTTTGATAAACGAATATGAATCACGCGATCTCCGGAGAACGATGTAATATTCGAAAGAGACAAGAGTCTCGTGCGAAAGCGAGAGAGAGACAGAGAGAGAGAGAGAAATATTGCAAAAACGAGAGAGAGAGAGAGAAAGAGATCGTTGCCGCAGGTTTCGTCGTCGTTGTCGTTGTCGTAGAGAATCGAAGTGTGCTCTCTCGTGTTGCTAGGCGCGAGGCCGAGCTCTTGTGCTACGAGAGGGCCAGTGTCAGTGCCAAGGCAAGTCAGGCAGCTGCTCTCCGTTCAAACCGCACCTCTCGTATTTGCCCGTACATCAACCACCTTAACTAACTTTTCTACTTGTCGTCTCTTCTCTTATCTTTCTCATTTACTCCTTCATTAATTTTTTATTACTTCAAAATTACGATCTTTGTTGAATTTTTTTTTTTTAGTATTCAATTATCATCGCTTTTTATTTTTATTATGTTTGCATTTAATGAATCAGTGTGGCGGATATTTATTTTCATTTTTTTACATTTTTTATTTATAGGAATGTTTTACATTTTTATTCGTATTCACAAACTTTGCAATTATTCATTATTTTTCATTAAACTTGAACTTTTTTTATAAAGCCTCAAAAAATCACTTTTTATGATTCTTTTATGTTTCCATGGCGATCGGTTTAGAAATCGTAATCAATTTTCAAAGTTGACGAAAAAAAAAATGAAGAAAACTGTTTTTAATTGACTCGTTCCTCCAGTTTTTGACGGGTGTAGAAAATTACAAAATATAAATAAAATAAAATTGAGTATAAATAGGTGAAAAATACGATAAAATAATGAGGGAAAAAAATATGCTTCAAAGATTTATCAATAATAATAGAAACGGATCGTAAATTAGAAAAGGAAGCAACCAGGAGATAGAAAATGGATGAAAGCGAAGGATATTAAAAAGCAATAAGCCTCGATTACGTATAGCAAGGAAACAGGATTCAAAGGACATTCCTCAAGCGTTGATCGTTCTTTTGCTTTCATTTTTGACAAAATAAAATAAACAATGATTTACGAATTATTTATACGTGCAAATTGGTTTTCCATTTTAATTACCACGAGGTTATGGGTCTCTACGACCCCAATGTCACTCCAAACCACGATTGATTCGTGATCATTTGTCATAATAAATGAAAACCTGGAAATAAATCTCACGACTTCCTGCGTAGTCGGGGCAGAATTTAGGGTCCTCCGGGAACAGATCGACTCGGTGAAAACTAGGAAGCAATATATTTCACGTGAAAATCTACCGCGGCTCTTGATCTATATCTTCGACGAGCGAACGTGGACCTGCTCGACTTCGCATGTTACATCCATAATATAGATAAGAATACACTATTGCTTCGCTATTTTCTCGTCGCGTCCTTCAACCATCTACTTTGAGAGTAGAAAATTTAATGACTTTTCGTACTTCGAAATATTTTACTTAATGAACTGCGCTTGAAAACAGTTTTCCCTATTTTATTACGTGTAAATTTCTTCAAAAATTGCAATCTTTTGAATTTTTTTCTTAACCTTAGCAACGGTACAATAAATTATGAAAATTCAATAAACTTCGAAGCATTTTGAATACATTTTACAAACATTTTTGATTCTATAGTGATTTAAGAAAAATCCACTGAAAAATTTACTCTTGAGTTGAATTTATTAATTCAATTTAATAATTATATTATTTTTATTATTATTTAAGGTAGGTAGAATTGGAATGCATGTAAATGCATTCCAATCTCGAGTTTTTACATGTTTCTATTGTCCCTCATTTTGCTTCTTATGGCTCTTTATGTTTTTTTTTCTTTTTTTTTTCCATATTACCACCTGGACCTACATTTTTACGCGAATTTAAGACACTTATAAGTGTCGCCGATACCAATGGATTTTTTTTTATAGAAAAAAATCCATTGGTATCGGCGGGAATCGAACCCGGACCCACCGGGTATGAGCCGAGCGCGTTACCACTAAGCCACTGCCTCTCTCGTCAACTAAATCATTAGAATAACGATAAGAAGTAACTTCAATTAGTTTTTAGTCTCAATTAACCGAAATAACTACGATGCATTATTCCGTGAATATTCCGTTGGTAAATCGACGAAAAATGTTGTTTATAAATAATTTGAACATTGACGTTCTTGAGGGAAAAGGATGTTGCATTAATCGTTTAATGAACGCGTAAAAGCGGAGTGTGTTTCAATGCGAAAAATAACATTAGGCGCACCTGTCACGATCTGTGACGAGTGGTAATCATGAAATTGAGGTGAAAAAAGAAAAAAAGGGGAAGTTGCATCGCCTGAGCGAAGCGCGTAGTTGGTGGGGTTGGCTGTTGGTATAGATGGTTGGGGTGGGGGCGGTAGTGGGTCGTTCCGTGTTGAGGGTATAGTAGCAGAAGGGTAAGAGAGCTATAGAGGGAGTTGGCGATGTGTGCAAGCGGCGTTTGTTCTCGGAAGGTCAAGGTTGTTGTTCTTCGTACACTACGTTCCGCGGAGTCGTCCCCTTCTGAGCGGAGGCTCCGGGAAGCTCGCGTGCGAGCTCTACTGGCCCTGGAACGGTGGGGAAGTTGTCCGGGAGCTGTCCGGGTAACCGGCGTTCCCTGGTGCGATAATTTCACCAGTTTTCCTGGTGGCAAAACGGTCCCATTGCCCTGAGTGATGAAAAAAATTCTCTTTCCTACTGTCCTCCTTGCCCTTGGCGATCGTACGATGGAAAATGTTGAGGAGGGGTTATAGGAGCATCACGAAGTTATCGGAGGTTGTCCGGGATCTAGTAAATATGGAATGGGGCAGAAGGGGGGGTGCAAGGGGGTCGTAGAATATCAGTGAAAGGGTGGACGATGTGGTTTTGCTCGAGAATCGTTGGATGGTTCGACTGGGAGGAGGCTCAAAGGATGGAGAATGAGAATCTCTTCTCGCTCTTCTCGCTCGCTCTCATTCTCGTACTCGCGTGGGGGTGCGGCTTGAGCGTGGGGTGCCTAGTATTTATAGCGAGTTCTGAACGCGAGTCCACGTTCGATCGATACCGAATAGCAGCGTCACTGCGCACTAGACTCTGTCTTTCGGATTGGCAAGTCCTTTCGATTACACACACACACACACACACGAGACCATTTATGAGAATCATTCGTAGCTATAGTTAGACTTTCCGTTTCGTCAGGGAAACAATCAATTTTCGTCCATTTGACCAATATCCATTGTTCGAATGGACAGCAAGGATGTGTTAGGGTGTTACAGTTTGAAATTACTTCATCACTGCAACGAGTTCTATACATTGATCAACCTATAATTATCCTCAGATTATCACATTGTGCTTTTATTATTATTCTGACCAATTTAAGGACATTGTATGCAATATTTTCTAGCGATAGAATTCCTTCGAATTAGCACCACACAAAGAGAATAGTGTTGTCTAATAGCTCGCGCTATTTTAAGAGCTTTCACCATGTACAAGTCGAGATATTTATTTATAAAAATCACAATTTTCAGTAGTTTCTCATAAGAGCTCGTGATAAAAGTTCCAATTTTCAACATTTAATATTTCGATTCCTAAATAGTGAAGCATCTTAAAACTTTGCATACACTTTTACGTAACATCGAAGAAGCTTTATTTAGTTTTTCAAACAAAATCGGTCGTAAAATTTTTTCGAAATTTTCGTTATTATTTAACAAATACAAATTTCCTCGGACAATCTTGATTTTAGAGTACGTTGTCCTTTAGTCAATTTGTAAAAACTTTATTTCAATCAACTTAGCCTCGCAAACCATTTTGTGTGTAAGAAAAACTGAAAACAAAAATTTAGATTTGACCTTCGCCATACAACTTTCTTAAATCCAACAAAACAATTGTACTTGACATTAAAAATGATCTTTTCTTTTATCCTTCGATCGAAAAAAAAAACCAATCAACCATTAATTTCTTTGTCCACTGAACGAAATAAGAACTCTGGACAATAAAAAACCAAAGAACTCGTCCCAACGACAATGAGTATTTGCCAACATTCTTTTTTTCCCAGCTACACATCATCAAATGCATTTAGGAGACTTGATGTAGTTTAAACGTTAGGAATGAGAGGCAATGCCGAGTAATGAGCTCAGAGCCTGTAAACAATGACCTTGAGAACGTGGCGACTGCAAATGAACACAAGAAGGAAAAGGGTAGTTGAAAAAGTGAGAGGAAGCAAACAAAAAAAGGGAAGGAAAGTAAAAAAAAAAAAAGAAAAAAAATACTGAGCCATTCGACGTGACGGTGTATTTTTGGTGTGTGTGTGCGGACATGCGCTTGGAATTGGATCCTCGTTGTTGCCATTGGGAGAGAGAGAGAGAGAGCTCGAAATATTATGGGTTGAGGGATGCATCATCATCCCCTAGGAGTTTCTGGCATCGCGCATCGTCAATTTCTCCTCCATTGCTGCCTTTAACACTGTATTGGTTCAAATAAAGAAGAAACGAAAAAAAAAACAGTGTGAGAAGGAAGGGAATGGGAGGGAGGGGGGGGGAAGAGGTTCATGCGTGGGCGTCCCTCCAGAGGGCTTCGTCGCGAGAAACAAATGGAGGGGCAAAAAGTCGTCAGAGGAGAGCAAAAGCAGTCCTCTCTGGACGAGAGCTGACAACGCGGGTAAATTCTTGTGTCAAAGCCCGTTACGAATACGACGTTCGTTCCAGTCGGCTCGAAACACTTCGATCGTGATATCGTGATAATTAGTAAAAACAAAAAAAAAACAAAAAAACAAAAAAAAAATAATAGTAACATCGTTAAAATTGTTTCATTTCCTTTACGAAACCTCGAAAATATCGAAATCGGAATATTTACGAGGCGAAAATATTTAATACAAACAATCTTTCAATCCTCAAATATGCCAAGAATGTTGAAGACGAAACAAAATAAAAAATATCAATATCGACGAAAATTCTACGTAATGAAAAGCGGACAGGAAACAGAACTTCGAGAAAGAAGAATTTTGAGACACAAGGAATTATCGAGGCACGTTCATAATAACCCTCTCTTGTATATCGTCGAAAGTAGTTCAACTCGTTTCAAGGTCACTGTCGCGCGGCGCGTGCTATGTGATTCCACTCCGCACTACCTTACCTACATATCTATATACATATATTTACGAATACATCTATATAAATACGTATTTTTTTTGGCTATGTCGTACTACGTCATTGTTTTCTCAATTTGCTTTATCTCTCGTGTTAATTTCCTGTTTCTTCATTCTTAGTGACATTACTTAAGCTCGAATAAACGTATAAAATATTTCGTTGTTTAAAGAAATTTTGAATCTGTTCGAAAACACGAGATTTCGACGTTCGAGAATATTTCAAACGATACAAGAGTCGATAAAATAATTATTTCGTTTCATTCTTCGAGCTGAATGAAAATTTCGATCGATTTTGCATTTTTTACATACTGGCTTTTCGTATTTTTGTGGGTAAACATTATTTCGACGTCATTGATGATTTTTTTTTGTCAACAATGATTAAAATGATTTTTTTTTATTTTTTCAAAATTACTCAAAAAATCACAACTTTATGATCTTCGACATTGTTTTTCGATCTTGATAACGTGCCATGATTTTACTACGATAAAAAAAAAGTGTTCTGAAAAAAAAAAAAAAGATAAAAAAAAATCGTTTCGTATTTTCGTAAAAATAAAAGAGGTTGTCTTCAGATTTAGTCACCGGAATATCAATGTTATCGTCTAGCCTCGAAAGATTCAGACCATACATCGAGTCTGACTCATCGACGAATTTTCCGCTACGATAAAAAAATATACTATCGTATATTATTGTCTATAATGAATTTTTGAACGCTCGAAAAATGACACCTTTCGAACGTCAATGAAATATACTTATATATACTCATTTTTAAAGCTATTTCATAATGACAACAATTCAACGTTATTATCTTTCATCGTTTCAATTCTTTTTTTTTTCTCTTTACAGTCAGTCGGCTTCATTGCGAGTCCGAATCTTTCAAAATGGACCTCATTCTTGACATCAACAGCTGGCTCTATCCAATGGAAATTGGTAAGTTTTTATTATACAGCGAAATAAATAGTTTTTTAAGTCGAATAAAAAAAATTAATTTACATATTAATTAATTAATATAATAGAAATTAAATTAAATAATTAAAAATATTAATAAATTAACATTGGAACATCGAAATTCTCGAAAATATTATTATCAATTTTTTTTTTCACATAAAATAAATATATAAAACAAATAAATAGTGACACGTGTTTGTAAAATTGAGTTTTGTTGACACTGAAGTCTATTTATTGATGAAAATAAATAAAATCGCACAATTATTGAAAATTTCGAATTATCGTTTCCGTCTCGTCAAAATAAGCCACGTTATGCGATAGATTCGAGTCGAACAGTCGCAAATTACCATTCTGATCTCATAGAGAAACCACTCCATGCGATATTCCGAGATTCAAGGTCACGGCCAGAATACCCGGGGACGGGTAGCGTGCTGGTAGATTGCTCATCGGCATTTTTCTCTCCGTCTCTCCCTTTTTTTCTCTTCCTCTCTCTTTCTCTCTTTCTCTCTTGATTTCACTCTCCCTCGTTCAACGACGTACACTTGTATCCCTATCTATTTCCATACTAATTCGCGTTTCTTCTTTTCTTTTTCATTCTTTCATATCATTCTCGAACTATGACTCCAAAGACTTAATCCCCAATTGGGGATGGGCATTTTTGTTTTTTTTTTATTTTTATTTTTTTTCAGTGAGATCATACGTTTGACCTCCAACGAAATAATCACAATGGATTATTCCGAGAAATTCAACTTCATTATTTCCATTTTATTTGCTATAATCGTCCCTCCATTAAAAAAAACTTCATTTTAATATGGATTTGAATAAATAAATATTTTTTTTTTCCATCTAAACCTTTATTGACTATTTATCAATAACTAATCTCAATATATTATTAATAAAAATTAAAACACCAGTCAAATAGATCGTAAAAAATTCACTTTTCATTTATCGTCAAATTAATCGCTCGTTCAAAGCACGTTCGACCCTTTATTTAATAAAAACTATTTACAATGTGGGCTTTTCAATATTTCGAACGATATTATTACATAATTATCGATTTTTTTTTCCAATTATTACAATTTTATAAAATCCTTTGTTGCAATTGTATTTTTTGTTTATATTATGAATTCTAAGCACAATGATACAACAGTGACGTTTCAAAAACTCGGTAAATCCAAAAATATTTAGCTTTTCAAGATTTTCAACATGAAAATTTCTGTGAAACGTCACGAAAATCACTAAATATCGTAATTTTTGCTCATTTTTCCATTCTTCTAAAATTGACCGCGATCTCACTTGCTCTGAAATTATGTCAAGTGGTAAAAACTAACAAACGAATTTACCTGCTGCATTTCTTCGATGTTTTTATTTAACTGGCTACGAAAGATAAGAACGTGAAGAAATAAATGTAAGCTGTCAGTTTAGTGTTAAAAAGTTACCAAAAAAAAGCATATGGTGAAATATTTTTCAAGTTCTTCGCTTATTTATTTCGATAGAAAGTTTTAAGCAATTTTTAAATTCGTTTAAACATTAATAATAATAATAATAATAATGAATTTGATAAAAATGAAGATTTCGTAACAAGTAAACAATTGAATTGAATTTGTCTCCAAGTTTCATAATGTCAAATAATAATTATCAAAAAGATCCATCTCGAGTGTAAAATAAATTAGTGACAGTGAAAAGAAAAGTTTGTGTAACTTGACGAGAGATGTCGTCAGCTTAATTGTCACTTACAAAATTTGTTTTGTCGTAAAAATCGATTTTGTCCTACATATTTGATGAACCGAGCGAGTCAACTTGTCAACTTCATTTTCACGAACTTGTAAAACAATGACAACCCTTTCGATGTATATTTTATAAATAGTTCAAAATTTCTATAGACTTTGAAGTCCGAGTGAGCCTTGTCTCGTGATCTAATTTCATTAAAACATGAAAACAATGAAGCATGATGATTGGTTGAAAAGGTTAGAGGAAAATAGAGGAAATGACAAAATGAGAATTGAGATTTTTTTCAGCGGAAGTATTCAGTTATGTTCTTATAAAATTGAAAAAAAAAAAAACGAATCTGATGAGACATTAAATGACGTTGCTCGCGAAAAAATTTTGGTGGTCCATTTTGGCACTCATTTTTAAACGAATTATTTTAACGTATAATTGAGAAAAAAAATAGCCCGAAAAAGAGAGATCGAAGCCAGTATTTTCGGGGTTTGGAGAAAAAAAAAACAAAAGTTTCAATAAATTCTCGAGCTCTGAGCGTTTACCAAAAATGAGAGAAAGTCGTAGATTCGTATATTTATATATAACTATATTTTCAAGTTTATAAATATATTTATACGTAAGTAGAGTCTAGGTACATAAGAATAAATATATTTATATGTAAGCACGATATATGGCATAATCTTCCGAGTCGATCGAAGCGACAGGCAACGGCGAAGGTTACAGTTGCGCGTAGCCCCGCGTTCGCGCTGTTCTACCCGATGATGGCCGATTGTGGTGGTGGTGGTGGTGGTGGCGGTCTTTTGGTAGCAGTAGAAAAGGCTGTATGCGCGCGCGTATCATGGCTGTATTGACGCGTGGCGTTTAGGCTTGCGCGAGGTGACGCAATACCTCCCACCATTGGATTTCCTCCCCCTCCTCCTTCGCCTTACGTGCAAAATTTTCTCTCCTCTCATCCTTCTCTCTTTCTCTACATAAATCGTCAGTTCGCAAACAAAAAGGCGTAACCCACTAAATTTAACACGCATTATCATCACATTTCGCCTTCCACTCCCGTGCATCGAAAGATTCGTGTGTAAAATGCAAAATCCCCGAGATTATTTTTTTTTTTCGGTCCATAACCATTTTTTCATTCATGCGTATCCAAATTAACTGGAAACATATAAAAGGGCGCAAAATCACGAAAATTTTAAGCCCAAAATCAATCAGTTACGTCTTTTCCTACATTCTATGTGCCTCCATTTTTATGAATCTACACATTTACGTCTCTCTTTCTCTCTCTCGATGTATTTAGATCCACCCACGTTATGGAAACTGCTAATGAACAAAATGGCGTAATTTCGCTCGTTTTCGCTTTCGAATTCCTCGAATTACGACTTTTAGTCTGCCAACGATATATATATGTGTGTCTCAAATCCATATCTCTTTACTTGTACAGATAATAGGATATTTCTCTCTCTTTTTATTAATCTGTATTTACGTTCGGTACTGAGAATGAAAACGACGTTAAAAGAACGATATTGTCCGTCCCATTCGCCGAGTTTTGTCTTTATGTTTGAAAATACAAGTTACATATGCATATCTGTATTTATTTTCGAATATATATGCCCATATGTGTATATATGACATATATATATATGCGATGCATGTACACACGCGATATATCTGTATATTTAGGTTGCTAGCGTCGCGATAGGAGTTCCCCCTCTTTTTCGGTGCGGCTCGGCTCTCCCTTCTCTCTCGCCTGCTGCCACAAGTTCAATGCCAAGGTCAGAACTGGCACGACTTGCTGTCGACCGCGGTACTCGCTCCGGGTCGTCCGACAACGCGATTGCTCCTCGTTATTACGTATACACCCAAAGCTATACGTTAACCGCTCGTTTTCTTCTTCTTCTTCTTCCTACTTCGTTCTTTCGTACCTTATTCGTATTTTTATTTTTTTATTTATCTCCTGTCTCGCTCTCTCTCTCGTGTTTCTTCGAAATCGCGCTCGTATCGCAATACGCGCGTGTTGATCGGAAATGTGTTCACGTTTTGCGCTTCCGCATCGGAAATTACAATCGGCATCCGAACGGCGAAGAGGAAAAAGAAAAGAGAGAATAAAATCGCCCGCCTTTTCTTACACTTCCACGTATCGCGCGCGAAATCGCCATGTTTACATCTCTCATTCATTCTCCTTTATTTTTCCCCGTTAATCCGCCAACCGAAATATTTATAATCGTGCAAAACAGTGGAAAAATTCAGTGAAAAACAACTACGTTTTATGTTTTGATGTAACGTTGCGCAATCGTTGAACGCGAGCTATGAATATTAGCTGCCATATATTTCGGGGTTATTCATGACATTTTCGGAATCGTCACGTTGGCAAAACGTGATGATTTTTGCCGGAAAAACTCGACGGAAATCGACGGTTTTTCGTATCTTTTTCGCTGTCGACTGCAGACTTCTCAAAATGGCAGCCCTCACATAAACGTGAGTATCTCATATTATTTATATATATTTCTCATTAACATTCCCGGAAAAACAAATTCCCATCGGATTCGTTCTCATTTCGTAAAATACACGGTCGCGTTACTAGTTTTTATCTCCCATTATTGTGAGAAATGTCGGTAGAACGAGACGAAGAAAATGGAACAGAGACGTGAGCATAACATATGCTCAGTTTTGGCGGGAATTTCGACGTCGTTTGAATCTCCGCGACGAGTTACGATCGAAAAAGGAAAAAAAAACCGGATTTTTTTTTTCGTTCGATTCTCAATAACTTCTAGCGCAATAAAAACGTAAATCCAATGAAAAAAAAAGTCGAACGGACATGTTTGTTTTCTGAAAGTACATATGTGTATATTATTGATAACACCTTTGTCAAGGTCGCGCGGGGCACTTTAAATCGGATGGCCACAGTGGATCGATAGCTCGATGGTTGGTACGTCGTCCGTAACAACGTCGTACGATGCCGCGCGCTAACCGGCAGTTTGACCAATTAAATTCTTCCAGCCTTCAACTCGGCTCTAGTTTCAATTCCTATTTTTCACCTTTACATTCTTTACTTTTAAATGCACGCCACTTGACGACGACGAAATCAACTTTTTTCACCTTTTCCAATACAATGCGAACTTTCGCTTTCGTCCTTCTTGAGAAAGTGAAAAAAATGCTAAAAAGATCGAGTTTTTTAGCATATTTGTTATGTTGAAATGTACTTCGAAACGGGCGGCCATTTTGGGGTCTCTGGGTCGCGCTACTGCGTAATTCGTCGTCGTTGCTCCTCTCTCTCTCTCTCTCTCTCTCTCGCTCGTTCGCTCTTTTTACTTGGAAGCTCTGCAGGACCGGCGTATTATCGATCGACTTGGGTAAACTCTCTCTCTCTCTCTTTCTCTCTCTCTCCTCACACACATTTTCACTCTGTACCTCGTATCAACACCAGATTTGAAATACTTGCAAACACGTACAGCTGTCTCTCGCGAAAAAAGTTGAGCAATTACGAAAATCAGTCGACACGATCGAAAAAATATCATTTCAGCTCGACTTGTCGACAATCACGAAACATTTTTCTCTTTCATGCAATTTTCGTACGACGTTTCGATGTTTCACATTAATTTCAAGGTCAGATCATTAAGCACCAAATTTTATCGTTCGAATGAATTCGCCCACGACTACTTTTTTTCGTACATCGAATCCAATCGTTCTCCGAATTTCTCCCATCGCCCAGAAATTCTCTTACCCTGGGAGTCCAAAATAGGACTCGCGTCAGCAATTTCGAAAAAGCTCAGTTTCGTTCTTATTTTATTTTCCATCGCGAATATCCAAATTTGGTGAATTTTCGATAAATATTTTTATAAAATGCACCAAAAAAAAAAAAAAAAACATTGTCATTATTTTCGAAGTTTATAATAAAATGGCGACTCGTTAATTAGTTGAATTTTTACGAGGACCATTTTCAATGTGTTTTAAAAATATTGTGCATTCGTGAAACAAACGCCGTGACGTATAACGAATAATATTTTTTCGCAGTCGAACAAAATGATCGTATGCATAATAAAAAAAAACGAACGTTAAGAATTTTTATTGAACAAGTTTTTACTGGACCGAACGATCGAAGAATTTTGCGATGTTATTTATTGATAAGAAGTTTAAAAAAATATGTGCTCAACGAAAAATGTAAATATGGACAAAGCCTCTCGTAAAAAAATTGCACCTGCATCAATCGAAAATAAACGTATTCACAGAATGGGAAAATATCGAAATGCTGGTGACGATTATCGACGAAAAAAATAACAAAAAAGAAAATAGAATTGAAAATAAATATCTCATTAATCGTGAGGAAAAATTGAATGTTGCAGGTGACAAATTTCGTTTGGTATTAGCAACGACCTTGAGAGAGGATGGGTATCCGGACGGTGGTGATTGGAACGCGATCGAGCAGGAGGGTGGTTCGAGGGCTGATAGTTTCGAGTACGTAATGTCGGGCAAGGTTTATCGGATCGAGGGTGACGAGGCGAGCAACGAGCCCAGCAGTAGATTGTGAGTCAAGCCAATTATTATTCGTTATAAATATAAATAATGGTCGTAAAGAGACACCTGGACGGAATAAGAAGAAAAAAACATGTTTTTCTATCCGTCAAAACATTCGGTGAAATCGTCTTATCGCGTTCGTCGTTTTTTCGCACAATTCCACTCGTGACTCTGAAGAGTTTCGAGTTTTTTATTCGAAATTAGCCTCGTCATCGAAGTTTTTCCAAGAAAAATGCGTTTTTATTTTGGCACTCGTTGTTTGTTCCAAACGAGGATAAAAAATTTCTTCCTAGAAGTTGCAACGACTGCGAAGTCCGCGAAAAACAAAAATAAATTGAAAATTTTCGTCCTTATCACGAAATTCCTATGTTACCGACGTCGTTGACGCTTTTTTTGCCCGAGGCTTCACTCGCGCCTCGAAAGATGGCAGCACTCGATCGCGCATTCGTCGAAACTCTCGTCGAGAACAAAAGTTTCTGCATTAACGGAAAATTCAACATCGCGTTCTCGAAAAATCAAAAATCACATCACTCTCAATTATACGAACGGATTTTTTTTCTAAACTACACTGCGAGACACAAAATGAAGAAAAAAGACAGAGCGAGGGTGAAATTCGCTCAGCTAGCTCTCGGTAAACAGGGAGCCACTCTGCGTTCACTCGGAAGGTAAAGAAGCGAGTGAACACAGCTGGTGGTTACTTAATTTTCTGAGGGCTTTTTCCTGCTGTTTTTTCAACGAACGTCACACAACTTATAATTTTCGTGATAATCATTCGATCGATCAAAGATAAAAAGGAACAACATAAAAATTACGACTAACGGAAGTGAAATATGGTTTGCCAACTGGCGAAGATGGATTCCCGAAAAGTGTGCAGTTATTTTCGACCAAATTCTTCGTATCATTGCCATTTATTCAATATTTTTGTTTCTTTTTACAACAAAATATTAAAAATCGATTATTTTTCCCCATAATCCGCTCAAGAAATCGTATTTTCCGGAAAAATGTCCCACGAATTTCTGTTTCAAGGTCAAGACTCTCGAAAAATTACGAAGAAATATGAAATTTCAATTTTTCGTGTTCGAAGCTGATTTTTAGGTTATAAAGATCGAAAAATTCCCAATTAAATCATTAATTGCACCCGCAGCTTTGCCAGGTTTTCATATAAATCGGTATCGCTCGATTCCAGTACATGGATGGGTGAACGTCGAGTTTTTGTAAAAGTGTTTTTTTTCCTCGTTTCGTGGATCAATCGAAATAGATAAGTGCATAAAAAACAAAGAAAACGGATGGTGAAGTGAAAAAATCGATTGAGGTTTCGAGAAAATCGATTTACGACTAAAAAACTTTGGATCGTTCGTTGCGAACGTAAAAATTGAATTTCGTCAAATTCGATCAAAAAAACGAAAGAAAAAAGTGGAAGAGAGTCGGCGACGAAAGAAAGAGGGAAAGAAGGAGAAGAAATAAATGAGATTTATATGAAGAGAGAGAAAGAGTGAGAGCGAGAGAGAGAGGGGAAGGGGAAGGGGAAAAATGAAGAACCGTCTGGCGCGAAGAGCTTTTCCCTTCTTCCGGGTACGAGAGAAACGACGTTAGTGATTGGTGGATTGCGCATCGTCGTGAGTTTCCTCACGTTGGCCAAGGACGCGTCGACGAGTGCCTGAGACGTCTCGGCGCGAGACTTACTGTCAAAATCAGCTGACGCTCGTCTCGAGCGATCAGCTGATGTAAATCTCGTACAAGAATAAAAATAAAAAACACCTTCCACGATTATAAATACTTTATTATCTCTGTATAGATGCAAATTTTATAAAAAATCGAATTTTTCCATAAAAATTATTTTTTTACATCGATACCAACCGGAAATGATGAAAAAAATTCTTTGGATTCGTTCGAAAGGAAAATTATTTTGAAAAGTCCATTGTCTATGTTTCTCACTTGGAAGTGTCTCGTTTTTTCACATTTTTCCATCTCATACCTTCAGTGCAGTGAAATTTTGTACAAATTGTGCCAATGACAGCGAGAAACGCGACTCGACAATGCTCGGAAGTTCGTCAACGGATTCGCGATTGCATAATAGGTATGATGAAAAAAAAAAAAAAAAAAAAAAAAAAAACATCGAAAGAATAAAGAACTGGGCGGTTGGGTGAAACTGTATACTCGTAGCAAACATGGCGACATGAAAAAACACCGCCTCGAGGTAATTTTACGTGCGTCATCTCGATGGCACATCTCTGCCGGGGTCGGGAGGGGTGGGGGGGCAAAGAGGAGAAAAATACGAATAATCCATGCGACGTCTAGTGAGCATTGCTGTCAATGCGTATATCGTTTGAAATATTTTTCAAATTTTGCATCATTACAAATATTTTCAATCTCGTTGAATCGTTTTACAAAAATTTCTTCATCGGACATAAATATCACGAAATTATTGACGATTAATTTTTTTGTTCTCTGTCAAAAAAACTAAATGTGCAACTGAATTTGAAGAAATGTCAAAATGTTTCATCATTTTTCTAATCCAAGATTTCATTTTGCCCCATTTACGTTTTTTTTTTTGTAAATATATAAATATGTATATTTATTTATAAATATAAATAAATAAATAAAGTAAATATATGAATATGAATATTTATTTATTTATTTATTTATTTGTAATATACGTGACATTGCGCATTCGCGAAGTGAGGCTACGAAGCTTTGAGGCTCGAGGTCCTGGGGATGCATCGTTCGTAGGCTGGGGATCGTCCTACTCGAACCCAGGAGTGACCCAGTTTATGTAGTTGGTCCCATGTACAGACACCTGCGTCACCCATGACTACGTTACGACGAGGCTAAACGAGGGGTGCCTGGAGAAAAGTCTTCCCGCACCCTTTTCATTCTCCTCCATTCCACCTATTTTCTCATCTCATCTTTATCCCTCCGCGTACATAACATCATATATATATATATATACCTTCAAATATAAATATATATGATCGTTCCTTTCCCTACAACGTCAATTAACCGTGAATACAACGTAAATTAATTTAAACATCAAACGCACTTGATTTTTTTAACGATATTGAAGTTTCCATCATCGGAATACAACGAAAATCTTTTTTCTATTCTTCTACTTCAATTAGACGAATGAAACAATTTAAAAAATAGAAAAAATTATGAACAATACAAATATTTTCGTCGTATTCCGATGATGCAAACGTCAAAACCTTTTTTTTTCAACTCAAATACGATTTTTCATATTTTTTTCTCCATATTTATACTTATTATTTATTTACTTATGAAAAACAAATAACTTTGATACATTGAGTTTAAATATAGATCGGGAAAAAATAAGTTACTGGAATTATAATTGCTACGTAAATAATCAATAGTCTATAAAATCCTAAAATTAACCCACAAGCGTTTGGATTATAAGAAAAGATGTCAGTTGCATCTTTTTTTTTAAATTTGTACACCAGACGTTAAGTTTAATGATTAACTACCATTAAAATGGCGCTTCTGACTTCCAAGATCGAAAAAAAGGGAATTTTTCAATTGAAAAAAGATTAAGTTTTCCTGTCGCTTTTCTAAACCCTGCATTAGTGCTTTTAGCTAATCCCTCAATCTGCACGTTAATTGAAAAAGAAAAAAAAAAGCCGATAATCCCGGAGTGCGGTTTACATAATGTGTAAATAGATCGTCTCCTCTATTTTCTCAAATGTATTGTCGATTTTGTGTATGTACAAAAGGTATACGAATCGAGGACACGATACAGGAGAGGGGTAGAGAAAAAAAAGAAAAGGGGTTAAAGTAGAGAACCGGGCGAGCAATCCAGGAACCAGGGGAAGGTCAGATCAGATTGAATCTAGGCCCGATGTCGCTGAATGTGGGTCACCCCTAGTGCATATAGGCGTTCAGGAACAACGAGAGTAAAGTCAAGTGCTGCCCTCTACCCATAAAAGTGCTTAATCCCGACCTCCCCTCTCGCCTCTTCCGGTTATCGAACAAATATTAACGTGACAAAAAAAAAGGAAAAGAAAAAACGATTTAAATTCATCGAACTTTTATGCAGAGTGCTACAGTAATTTACTTACCAAGTGACGTCCAAAAGATCGAAAAATTGACGTTTTCAAATTTTCGTTGAATCAATGTCATACTTTAGTCGTTTCAAGAGTTTTTTTTTTTAATTGAACGTTAATCTTTCGAGATTTTTCTTTTTCTTTTTTGTGAATATTTATTTATACATTTAAATGAATTTTATAATTTTGATCGAACTGTCAAATATCATGATATTTCGAACGAAAATGAAAGAATAGAGAAAACAGCAGACAAGTTTTTTAAATTAAAAATTGAACGTGAATCGTTCGAGATTTTTTTTTGTGAATGATTATTTATACACTTAAATGAATTTTACAATTTTGATCGAACTGTCAAATGTCACAATATTTGGAAGCAAATGAAAATAATAGAGAAAACAGTAGACAAATGATGACAGTAGCTTTGTGTTTGAGTTGCTTTGTGTTTACTATTATTCGCTAGTATTTCTCGGGGATTTGAGAATCGTGAGTGTTACATACACGCTTTATACCGTGACATTGAGGCCTTGGCTGCACGCTTCGTTGCTCCTCGAGGCTTGTATATTACGTGTGTCATTCTATATGCGTGTAAAAACACGTGTTGCTCACGACACTTGCCTTCTCCGGTCTAGCGATGGTAAAAGTACGTTCACAGAAACGCCCCGGAGGGACTTTTCTACGATACTTTTCTTTTTTTTTTCACTTTCTTTTTTGTGCCCTTACTTCTCGCCTTCTCCATTCATGATCATCGTAATGATCTTACGACGGTTGTATTTCCGAGAAAAATAAACACTGACTGACATCTGTCATTCATTGGGGAATTATACGGAAATTTTAATTTTTTATACTTAAAAAAAATTCTCACATAAATGTAGAATAAATAAAAATTTTAATATCCATTTTTATGATTACGCGCCGTTGACATAAATTAATTTTTTCGTACACACCATTCTTACGATTACTAATAACTTTGAATATATTTCCATAACGAATTATGTACTGCATTTGTATTAAAAAATATACAATCAATTCAAATGACACAAAAAGAATGATTTCAAATGATGATCCGGAAAAAAAAAGATTTTTAAATATCAACTAACATCGTTACGTAACATTAATGAAGGCTCATTATTTTTTAATGGATAAAACTTGACGAAAGATCGAAAAAATCAGAATTCTATTTTAGGAAAATGGGGGACTCGGAATTATTCATTAAAAAAATAACAAACGAATAATCAAAATTGCATAAAAGTTCGAAACATAATAATTATCTATTTATTTTTGAATTTCGTTGATTTTTTTTTCGACTAATTATCATCTTTTCCAGTGCTGTCTCATTTTTATGATTTTCATCGAAAAAGACTTGTTTTTTTTTGTTTTTTGTTGTTGCCCTCTTCGTACGAATTAATAAGCTTGACGAGGCATTATATACGTTCGTTTATGATGTATGACGCGTTTACGAAAAGTGGGGAAAATCGAGGAGAATTCGACGCTTAGGTCGATGGTGTGGAGGGAGAGGAAAAGGAGGAAGAAGGGTTGTGCGCGGTGGCGACTAGAGGACGTCACTGATGGAGGGGAGGGAGGAGCGCGAGCGTTACGCAGGAGAAACGCGAGGGGGCAGCAGCAGATTGGTTCTACAGCCGTTCCAGTCGAGCGATACAAGCGCGGGAGCATCGTTGCCTTGAACTGTAGTAATCGCGTTGTAAGTTGTAATCGCGTTAACTACAAGACAGTTTAAAAGCTTTCTATTCTTCTCACTTCCATCCTTTCTCTCGTTGATCATTTTTTTTCTTCAAAATTCTTTCTTTTTTTCGCTTTTGCAGTCGTGAATCTTGAGGCACAGACGTCACTGACTATTTCTTCGTATCGAAATCACTTTTTTTTTTTCGTTATTCTCCACATCTTCGTATTCCTCTTCGAGCTTTTTTCCTTCACAATGAAATCATTGTTTTTCATGCTTTTTCACATATTCCTCGATCTCATTTCGCACGAAGTGAGAATTACAGTGCAGTTAGTATGTTTCTTTGTTTTTTTTTTTTTTTTTTCCGTATTTCTAACCTTTTTGTCGTGTCCAGTGACGTGAGTACTATGACTATGTATTATTATGTGTGTCGATGTATTTTCGGAAAATAATAAATCGTTCGGTGTCCCTCGTCAAAGTTATTACAGCATTAATACAATATGGTAGACACCGCTTGCACAAGTGATCAGTGCTAATCGCGTCAACCCAAATTTCAACTCGTGCCAATTATATATCAAATTTAGTCCGGCCTACGAAACTGCCAAATTTTAACATCGCGACTCTCTCATACGTGCGCAGACACCTATCGGCTTTATACCGAAACTTTTGGCATAGCTTGTGAAAAAAATGAACTAAGATTTCGTCGTCTATCTTGAAAACTCGAGCACGCCAATTTGCCTGGGTTACGAAGAGGGCGCGCGATTGTTGCAATCGTAATTTTTCAATCACGAAAAAAAAAGATTTATTCTTCAAAAATTCAAGGTCGAGAGTCTCAATGTCATTGAATCATTGATTTTTTTCCCGAAGGAGAGAGCTCAGCAAATTCCAGATTCTCGAGTGTCCAGATTCAGTAACAGGAGAAAAAAAAGTTTGCAACCTCTTTATCGTGATTTTCGTATAAAACACTTTTCAATAATTGTTCTAAAAAATGACAAAAAAATCATTTTTGTAAATTCCTCAATTATAGCAACTTGCAAAAATATTTTTATTTTTATCTCGATTTTTTTATACGTTTAAATTAACGTTTTACGCGATCAATCGGAAATGCATAATTAAAATAATTTCTGCACGAAGATCTTTCCACGGAAAAAAAAAAAAAAAAAAAAAAAAAACATGAGTTTGTCGCGTGTAGCCAACTATTTCACAGCATGTCTATGTTAAATGTACAAAATGTGCCAAAAATTCCATTCGATATAGGCCAACAGCTGGATTATGAAATTCTGATGATAAAAGTTCTCAACCACTTTTATTTCTGATTGATCGTTGATGAGATATCGATTAATTAGTGATGACCTGCCGTCTGCCTCGAAAGGCGTACCGCGGTCTTCCCCCCCCTTCCCCCCCTCCGCCGGCTTTTTTCTACTAATGCACCGTCGGCTGTCATTCATTACGAAATATTATCCGTTGACGATGAATTGGAAAAAAAAAAATAAAAACGACGATTTTTCGCTCTAAATGTTTTCGAATTATTGAATATTGTTTTTTTTTTTGTTTTTTTTTTTTATTCAATATTGTGACTGCGACAGAAATCTGTAAAAAATGAAAAAAAAATGAATAAACAAATACACTTTTTTCTCAGAGATCGTTGACATTTCGAGAAAACAAAAAGTGACAGTTCCTTTTCTGAAGGAAGAAAAATTACCAGGTCACTTTTATTTTTCTCGAAACTCCAGTGTTTCAGAGAAAAAAAATTGTAGGAGATCTCAATGTTTTCTATCGTCGTACGGACGGTAAAAATCCTACTGCAGAATTTTCTCAGAAAGGTTTGATTTTTCGAGAAAAATGAGAATTACACGTTGTTCTTTTTTCGTCAGAAAACGACGTGTAACTTTTATTTTTCTCGAAATATCGAGGATTTCCGAGAAAAGTGTGTTTCTACTTTGCAGTTATCTCTCTCTCACTCATGCAATTGATAGATCACCGTAAAAGTTTCTTTTATGGGTGACGATTTTGATGCACAGACTCGGAGGGGGGTATCGATGGCTGAGCCGGGAGGCAATCTTATAGTTTTTTTTTTAATGTCGCTAATCGTGAAAAAATCACTAAAAAACATATAAAACTTTTTACAATTTCTTTAGACCCTCCTGGAAACGCGATATCGAAGTTCATTAAAAAAATCGATTTTGACACATTCTCGTCGGGATTGTCACAAAAACATGGAAAATAGCGAAGTATAGTATTAAAACATTAACACTTCGTCCATATAATGGTTTTTTCCGCACCTTTCGTCAGAAACGTGAGACTTTTATGTCCGGCCAAAATTTCACCCCCTTAATGCTGCCAAAAAATTCTGAAAAAATTCATGCTATTGCTCGAAACATTAAACTCGAGGTATCTTTTGTAAAATTCTCGAAAATTTTATTTTTTCATGAATTTTTCGTTAATCAAATACGCTAAATACAGAGCCAAACTGTTTTTTCTCGGACACGAAATACCCAGGTTTACAGACGAAGTGTCAAATAATAATTTTCATGTTTCCATAATTCCGTATAATTATTAATTCTGTGAATTGAAAAAAAAAAACGATTTTTTGGACACCCTGTTTGTATAAATGCACTTATCCGTGTATTTAAGTACGTATACATTGATATATAATATACTTAACGTTCGTGGCTCGTCTCCCGGTTATGTAACGCTCGAATTTATTTTCGTCGGTAAAAACTGGTGCAGCTAGAAGTTTAGGATCGCTCTAACGTTCGCTCTACATTGAATCCCAGTCTATCTCCCTCTCCCACATTATTCTTTTAGCCTCTCTCCACTTCGATGCTTTCAAGAGCATCCGTATGTTTTTTTTTCTTCTTGTTTTTTAATACCCCTTACGTCTCTATAGAACGAGACGATACTGCGACAAGGTTTTGTGCCTGTGTCCTCCTGCGTTTGTCGCCAACGTGGCCAGATTTCGAATTGTACTTTGAGATCAGCAGGGCAATATGCAACAGTCTGCACGTGTGTTATAACCAAGAATCGAGAACTGGGCTTGGCACACGAACGAGCCACAGCCATGACGCGCGATCCCTTGTGCAATTTGCGACATTTTTTTTTCAACGTCCCTTTATAAACGTTTATAAACAGCTCCTGTTTTCGTTTTTTCCTCAATTTTTCAAATTATTCCATTACTTTTTCGTCGATTTCTAATTTTGTACAAATTTTATTCTATTTCGTTTCGCGGATTTTTTCATTTTTTCAAGAAAATTATTATTATTTCATTGCTGAATATTGTTGGTTGATTTCTCGTTACTTTTCTCACTAAATTTCACATTTTTTCGTCACGATATTAAACAATGACTTTAAAATTAACATTTTTAATTAAAGTCTCTATTATTTTTAATATTTGGAGCTTTAAAAATTGCATTACGCGTTTTTATGCTTTCTCGTTAATGACGAATCGTTCTTCCTCTTTATGTTCTTATATTTCTTTATTTCTCCCCCTCCTTTGAATATCAATTACGATCTGACAAGGACGAACTAGCTCGGCATAACGATCGCCATAACCCGTTCACGCTCTTCGATTCTTTAACTTAATCTTCTTCGCATTTCCGTATTTCCGTAATGCTTGGAAATTATAGTCGTTCAGTTAATTCGATCAAAGACTATCTATTTTTTATAATCGTTGAGAAACAATGTCATATAATAGAGAGAACAAAACGAAATATTTCGAAATGTATCTTTCAATTCGAATTAATCGACGTTATATATTATTGGATGAAAAAAAAAAATCGAATTTTTATGATTTTTCGGTATTTTCTAATCGATTTCTCCACTAGATTTGTTCGCAACGCTTTATTATCGATGATAAACACAAACAGTTGACATTACATGTGTCAGTCGTTTCAAAAAAGTGTTCTCGACACCTGACATTTTGTTCTCACATTCCAACAACCCCCCCCCCCTTTTTTTCAAGTATTTTCAACAATTTTTCGATTGTTTCAACTCCGACGAAAAAAAAAAAAAAAACAAATAACGCAACCGGAAATAAAAAGTAGCATCGCGTCCCGCGCAGCAACGCTCACGGCTCACCTGGTCTCGTAGTTTGTCACAGTTGAGGGTTAACACTTGGCAAGAGTTTTTCCTAGGCCAAACCGCGGGTTGTGTAATAATATAGTCGGCTATGTACGGCCTCGAGGGCTTGGCTAGAGAACGCAGCCGAACGCGCGCGCGTACTCGTGTTCGTATCTATTTTTTTTCTTAGCCGTTTTTTTTTCTTCTTCTTTTTATTTATTTTTCCTTCATCTAGTATTGGGTCTGGTAGTGGCGAGCGGGTCTCTCGCGCGCGCACTGTTGGCCGCTGCTGCTTTTCTGTTGCACTGTTTTAACGCACGCTCGTGTGTATAGAGTCGTGTGATGAACGTCGTCGTTGTCGTCCATCGTCGTTGAGACAGTAGTACGTACGAGAGCGAGCTAGTCACAGTTAGTTAGCAAATAGTCACCGAGCGACAAGCTTCGTGTATTTTCTCTCCTCCAAACACTATGTATTTCTCTCTCATCGTTTCTCTCTGTCTTTAAACAGTTTTTTTTCTGTCTTTATCTCACTCGGTCGACGCGAAGGACTCGTGTGATCTTTCGATCGATACGCGATCTCACGCTCGTGCCACAGTTCCGCGAAGTAATTCCTCTTTTTTTTCTATTTGTTTTCATTTGTTTCGTTCTTCCTCTTCAACGGTCGGTGCAATGGAACTTTACAGTAAAAAACGTGTTATCGAATCATCAACGCGATGTTAAAGCCCCGCCATATTCATCGAGTGATAAAACAGCGTGTGATTCTTACGTAATTTTCATTGATTTTCATCGGGTTAGAATTTTCATTTGTATTTTTTTTTTTTTTTTCAGTTACTCTCAATTGTAAAAACAAAAAAAAACAACAATGTAAACGTGACTCTATCGCGGTGTTCGCGTTGATAAGTATATTTCGTACCGGGATTCCCCTCTTTCTTCCCCGTTCGTAACTCGATTGAAATAGGCATCGAGGACGTGACCCGAGAAAAGAACACACGCGCCCCGGCTACCAGTGAGCTTGCGGGCTAAGAAGGGGAGGAGCACGCAAGATGGCGCTCTCTATCGCTTCGGACGCTTCGCTTCTCCTCCTTATCGTAGTTTAACCGGTATAGGATCGCGCACACGTCGTCGTTCATCAAGCGTTTACTCTTCATCCTTATTTTACGATCCCTTTGTGTATACGCACGAATGATTAACCGCGCCCAAAAATTCTTCGACCGGCAAAATCAATCGAACATTAAATTTTTGAAAGAGAATGTAATAAAGACAAAATGTACGAGAGAGAGAGAGAGAGAGAAATATGGGAATAAGGTCAAGGCCATAAACCGGGTCGGGGTTTAATCACGTAACAAAAAAAAAAGTCAAAGTTTCAACGACGAACACATAGAAGAGCAATAATGGCAATAAATTCAAAGTTGTGCGATCTATTATTGTCGATGGATTATAACATAAAATTTAGTTCGTCGGTCGAGCCAAACGACGCGACCTCGCGGCAACGATAAATTCTTCAACTAAAGTCACAAGTGTCGAAGTATATTTTGAATGTCAAATAAACCTGACAAATGAAGAATTTTGTAACGGAAATGAAATTTTTCTCATCATTGTTGTCATTTTTCGATGCTCAGTACTTTTTTTCTTCTTTGTTTTTTTCGCTACACTCAGTGACTGCTCGCTCGTCGCGTACGAATCTCACAAGCTTCGTGCCTTGGACGTCGATATAGCCACTTGCACTTTTTCACTTATTGCGACATTTCGTTCATCTTCTTCCGCGTTAAACGTCACAGACTCGAACTACAGAGTGGCGAATACTCGCGCAATAAAAGCGTTGAAAAATATCTAAATACACATATATGTATATGTGTCCATTTATAAAAATAGTATATATATATATGTGTATATTTATCTAAATGAAGGCAGTTGGGGCTCGTGCCAGATGCGCGTTTACACGGGCCCTGAATACTGTAAATGCACTATCTGGTACGACATCTCTTCTGTCACCTCCATCGTTTTCCGCCTGCCCGATAAACCCGCAACGTTCAACTTCTTTTAGGCGTTTCGTTAGAGCGCGTATGAGAGAGAAGAGAGCGAAGGAAGAGAGAAAGAGAGAGAGAGAATGAAAAAAATATCTGCAAACTGACGCGCCGATTTTCTTGTCGTATTCTACATAACCTAAAAAAAAACCCCCCGATTCGAACAAGAAACAATGTTTCCCAAAAAAAAAACCACTTCATCGATCCATTTTTTTTCTCGTACTTTTAAGTTACTCGTTTATCCATTGAATTATTCATCATTTTCCTTTATCTTAAGATTACAAAGTGTAGCGTTTTATTTCGATCGAATTGTAAAGAAAATAATTACGAGATAAATCCACTGACGATGCAATGCACGACCTTCTCCCCCAAATCCTCTCACAATTACTTTTTTTTTACTTCGCGCACTATTTATCAATCTAATGTCATCCTCTGCAACTCGCTGTTCTGTCTGGATTCAAGGAAATTCAACCATTACGAAAAGATGACCCTGGACTCGCAGATTTTGCCACAAAAATATTTCTACACATTTTTTTCATTTACGATATTTCATAAGTTTTTTTTATAAAAATGACGATATTGTTTGATGGAAATAAAATTTGTGCAAAACACTTTTTTTTTTAGTATTATTCAACCCTCCAATTATTTCCTTGTCTCTGTTATTATTCGACTTTGGATTTTATAGTAAAATTCTATAGAAACCTGAAGATTATTTTATTTGAAGCACGATTCGTGCGATTTGAATTAAAAAAAAAAAAAAACGAAATTCAATGCCCTGGAGAGGCTCAAACATATTCGATTATTATTTTATTAATCCCAAAACGCTATGAGGGAAAATTTTCGAATTAGACGCCCGAGTTCTTTTTTTCATGAGGTTTTTTTGTTTTTTTGTTTTTTTTTTTTTCGTCAAACGCGTCCCGGTGACGAATATTATCGTTCGAGTCGGTCTCAAATATTAGATCCGATTAATCGAGAAATAATTTTGAAAGAAACGCAGGTGGAAGCTGCTGCACGTATATGACAAAGTCAACATAAAATTATCGAGTCAACAGCGATACGAAATACCATAAGACGAAGGAGAGGGAGAGCGATTTCGAAAGAGTCGTCGTTATTGCGCCCGGAAAGAGAAGTGGGGCCAAAACTACTGCGTGAAATAAAAAAATATACACAAATAGATACGAGTCGAGTGTGTACCATCGATCGTCGATTGAGAAAGAACCTTCGACGTGTTGCGACGATCGTCCCTCTCTCATTTTTAGGGCCCAACGTTTATTGTGCCATATTCTGACTTTCATGATGACGCAGATAAGAGCGAATAACCTCGAATATGTTTTTTCGAATTCTTAGAAAGAGAGAGAGAGAGAGAGAGAGAGAGAAAAAGACAAAAAAATATGTAGAAAAATGGCGCCACCAGCGGCCCTGCCACGGCCATTATGTCGTCCGATCCGAATTCTTCTTTTTTCCTTCAAGAGGCAATATTCTCGGTTCACGTAGCGACCGGCGTGTTGGCAGTGTGGTTAGCTGGTTGTGTGCTTGTCGTTCTGCACGACCGCTATCGACACTGCATTTACGACGGTCGCAAAAAATCATCACGAAGACAAATTTCTCCGGATAACGTCACCAGCTCATTTGTATCTGGTCATCGAAGTTGTCGGCCATTATTATTCTCTACTTGTGCTTTCTTCGTCGCCATTTTCTTTTCGAAACAATTACTAGAGCGTGGTTGTTAGTTTTTACGCACGTTTTCTGAGCCCCAAAATCCCACAACGCATAAAAAACCCTCGACACTCAATTAACGATAAAATCCTTTGTTTATTTCGTTGCAGATCGGCGTACGTTTCCTTCGGTGGTTTGCTCATGAGGCTACAGGGTGACGCTAACAATCTTCACGGATTTGAGATCGATCAACACATGTATTTGCTCATGAAAAAATTAGCTTTTTAAACGCTCATCATTTTGTACAGCCACCGTAAGAAAAAAAAACGAAAAAACAACAAAAAAAAAAGTCATAAAAAACACTTTATTATCTTCGATACATTTCATGCCTGAATAAAGAAAACATTTTTACGAAGAAACAAAAAAAGGGAAAAATAGTTTATTCGTTTCGTAAAGGTTCGTAAACGCGTCAACCGTTTTTCACGCAATCGCGACTCATTTCGTACTGAACCATTGTCATCATTATTATTATCATCATCATTTTAATATCGCGTATGATGTCGAGATGCGTGATAGATATTTACACGATTAGGAGAACGGAACTCTGACGACAAAGACGACTGAAACGTTGGACAAACGTAAACTACGAAACATGCCGCTTAATGGACGTTCGGTGGAATCTTTTGTGGGGAGGGGGACGCGTTCAAGGTCGCCGATGTTACTACATCGTAAACAACTTCGTATAGTGCACAAAGCGCCACGTCAGACACGATACGAAACCTCAATTTTGCCCTCATCCTAACAAATTTTGCATGTGTTTATACTTTCGTATACATATATTTACAATATATTCTCTCATACATCGAGCAAGAAAATTTCATCGATAAGGAACGCCCTTCTTCGCGCCCTCTTTTCAATTACGCGCATTCCTTCGACTCTCGTTTAAACTCATCTTCACTGACAATCAAATTGGATTGTGCAATCTCGACTCAATTATTATCACATGAATGAACTAATAAACGCATAAAAAAAAGAAGAAAATATACACTACGTTTGTGAATTATTTCAACCTGTACCGATCCTTTTATTTTCCCTATAATTTTGACGCCTGACGATCGAAACCTGCGTTGGCGAAAATTTGATGCTAAAACTGCGTTGGTACAAAAAAATAATAATTACAAGTACTTTTTTCTATAATCGATCGAAAGTTCGATGAATTTTCAATATTTTAAGCCCCAATGTGGTGGCGTTTGCAGTTTCCGAGAAAAAAAAACAAGATGGAGGCTGAAACGGGAGTTTTTATATGAAAAAAATAAATAAAAAATAAAAAATGGATCGTAAATTGGGTCAAATGGAGTTTAAAAATCTTGAAATCGTAATCGATACTCCCGAAATCAGAAGTTTCGTAACTTTTGATCATTAGTGTGTAAAGTAAAGATTTTGAAGTTTGTAAAACGAAGGAGCTTGCACGTAGAACGAGCGGAGGGAGAGGGGAAGGGGAAAATACGTGTGGCGGTGAATGCAATGGAAGGTAACGGTGTAATGGTACATCGGAGGATGGCAGTTATCGTCGACGCCTCGGTGTGCCTCACTCTAAATAGGAACTTGATGTACTAAAAATAGGAGCCAGGCACACACAACGCGCGCTAGGTCTCACGAGTGAATGTCGTCGGACGTTGGATCGTTGGAATGAGGCAACGAGCCGCGGAGCTTTTGTAGCCGTATATACAAATATATATCGTTAGCACATACACACACAAACACAGAGAGTTTAGTCGCGTTATTAGTGGACAATTATTTGCAAGTTGATTCATAAAGCGTCCGGTAGGGCGCGTTTAAATCGTGCTTAAAAGTGGGCGATTGGAGGGCGGTAAAGAGCGAAATAAAAATATACTTATATCCAAATATATTTATTCACAAGAGCTTCCGCATTCGGGGTTTGGTGTATATACACATTTAATATGCAACGGAGAATACGTGACTCAGAGAGATTATACAGCAATGCGCTCTTGGTGCGGGGGTTACACGCTAGAGGCGGTTCGAGTTAAATGTCGCGTCACTTTTCGTTGATGCGCCATTGGTAACATGGATGAACGACGAAAAGGAATTTAGCCTACACGCGCACGCTCCCTTGCGGACACATCGGCGCGCAAGAGCAAAGTTGCTTCGATGCCTCGAACGTACGAAAGCGGAAGGGGCGGGCGGGCAAACGGGGAACAAGCTAATTTATGTAATTATACTCGTGGCACTTGCGTGACCTTGTACGGTTGAACGAATAGCAGCGTCGTTACGCTCATATATATATATATATATATATATATATAAGTGTTTGACACTCATATACGTTCATGTTGTCAACGTTACACGTGTTGCGTTGCAATTCTCGTACAGTCATGAATTCAAAGCGCGCGTGGGCTGCTGTGCTACAGTCGGTATATTCGAGCTCTGGCAAAAGATGCAACTCTTTCATATACAGTACGAAATAACGCATCGAAAGAGCTTACCCGAGTTTACAACAAAATGGCCGACTCTCGAGTACGTGCTACACTCTTCATCCAACCTGCACTTATGTTGCGCAACATCAAAATGGCTGATCATTAATAAGTGCCTCTCTGATCCTAAATAGATTGCCCCAATGACATATTATTCTCTCTTATCTATGCACATCGACGACTATGACGTCACCGTTGTTGCACAACGGTTACCCGAGGTTTTTAGTGTACATTTAAGATCTACTCTAACGGACCATAATGTTGTCATTGAAATCCGTTCGTTACAACTCGAACACGAATAACCCTCGATCGATTTCTCCAACTTCTTGTAAACTGTATTTATTTATTTATTTTTTTTTTCAAAGTTCGACATAGGACAAATTGATGAGCTTTTAAAATTCGATTAACTTAATTGCTCGCCAAGAGGTTACGATCGATTTTAGTTTGATTTACAACTTAGTTTGCAACCGGTTCATGAGACTAAGTTATTAGAATTAACTATCGATCGAGCAATTATATTTCTGCATACATAATTCATACAAAACGTTATCCTTTTTATTGCTTTATAAATTCATGAGAAAAGTTGCCAACGACTATAATCGCAGCTTACGAAAACCGCCTACACAGGTAAGTTCGATTTGGCAACGCTTCGGACATCTGGTGGAGAATCTATGGCACTACGAGCCTTAACAATCGTTTTTTACCCAAGCGTGAAACGGCGACATCTATGCGGAATATTTGTCAAGCCTCTTCGACAAGTTTTGACACAATAATTTATTATCTTCCGATGGCAGTTTTATAAATACATTTATCAACGGAACTTAGCGAATTTCTTGATAATGCGATACACTGGAAAATACTTCGAACGACCTTCGCGTTTCATCCCTTTTTACGAGCTCCTAATTATTACACGTTCCAAACATGCTTCGTTTACTCTTTCTATTTCAACGTCGTTGTACTTCGTTACCCATCGTTGAACTTTGCTGCTGAATTTACAAACAGTTTCTTGACAAAAAATAATCTCGTTTCGATAATAACGTGATTTTGGGCTTAACGCTGTCAATCGAAGAAACAACCAAAAGCCGTGACCATTACGATTGTAAATTTTTTATTCCATTATTTCGAAAAAACTATCCATTTTCTCGAAATCTCGAAAAATAATTATCACGGCGATTGCAAATTACTTCCTTTCAATCAATTGTGAAATTTTTTAAAGTTAAAGATTCTCACAACAAAAACGGCAAAACTACGAACCGAGTGGAAAAATTTTCCCGCCAAAATTCGCAGCTTTTTCTCTTGCATTTATGGCATTTATGTCAATATTGCCTCAAAAATGAAATAAACTACTGAAAAAAAGTTAATCGTCAAGATAATTCTGTGTCAGTGAAAATTCGCGTGATTTTTCACAATTAATTAAATATTCAGGCGCGACGTTTTTTTTTTTTCATCGAGCGACTATGCTACTTCCGGTATTTGTCCTGATTATTGAATTAACTGACAATGTTATCTAGACGACATTACTGTAATGAATAAAAAGAATTTCTGAAGTCATTATAACCTAACGATCTATTGAGCGAGAGACCTACTTTTCCGTAATAAAACATATGGAACAGAGAATAGAAATGTATAGAAAAAAAACCTAACCTCGAAGTGTGTAAGAGAGTGAAGAATCTCTGCATACTTAAAATTAGGAAATCGCGCATATGAAATTGTTGGATTTGAAACATTCGAACGCCGTAGTTACACATGACGATACGCCTAATATATTCAAATAGTGTTATACCACGAATATCATTAATGATTATAATGAAAATGTAAAAAGAGAAGAAGAAAAAAAAGGGGAACGAGGCTGCTCGTTTGGAATCTGTAATCCATGATTCCGTCGGAGCGTGAGAGATGCCCCCTGCGATGTATTTCGTCAGGTTCGATCGTCGCCGAGCCATAGTTTCGTATACATAAGCATCACATGTACAAAACACACACACAAAGAAAAATAAATATATGTATATCTAAAAGTCTCTTGTTTGGCGATCGCTCTTGACGTTTTCCCGGATGCTCTGCGGAAGCTGAAAACAATGAACGTTAGGTACTTCCGTTGGTGGCCGTGGAAGCAAGGCCACTAAATGTGATGGAGTTTCAAAGTGCTATGCTCTCTGTAAGCAAAGTTATTCCTCCTATTGGTATAGCTTCCCAAACCCCCCACCAAGATTATTTGAGTTTAGTCAACAAGCAGCAGCAGGACGATGACGCTCAAAAGGCATGTTGCACCTTTTTGTTTTTAATGGAGGGGAGGCTCCCTAGTGGTACTAAACTGGCAACTAGTTGCGACCACTGTCGCAGCCCCCCCGCAGCGCCTATCCCGTAAATATTCACATGTCCACTCTTTCCATCCAATGAAACTACCCATTGACCAACAAAACACAACGCTCTCCACCAATTCTCTTACTTTCGAACACCGGACACTACCAACAAATGCTCTTTCCCTATCATTACTGTTCACACCGTTTTTCGACCTCAGTTTGATTACAGGTGTCATTCGGTCTGGTCGTGCGTTTGCCAGTTCCAGCCGTACACCCATATTTATTTTTTTCCAAACAGTGATAAAACCCCATTTTAACCGTCGGGATTGTTGTCCCTTAAAACATTCCCGTTTATTCAACACGGATGGGCATCCAACACCTTAAATATCTTGCCTCCTTACGACGGATAATCCAACAACGTTTGAACAGACGGTGAGCTTAACGATTCTTATAAATCAACACCTTAAACATTTTTGTAGTCGATTCCAATTTTGCACTACCCTTCGGTATCGATTGTTATTCATATTAGAACAGAAAAAGAATTTTTTCACTAACAGACCCTTGTATTCGAAGGATAAATCCTTTTATGGTCCACTTCCGGTTTGATCTGTAGCAGATTTCATCTGACAATGTGATCATTCAAGTTGAACCATTAATTGCCTATTCGTTATGCTCATCATTAACCATTTGGCCTCTAAAAAGACTCCAATTACGTTTGGGTCAATTTGAAAGAGCGTTGAAACTTCAAAACTAAAAGAAAATTCGCTTTTTCACACCATTGACTAGTTCTAGTTTGCTCTGATTTATTTTGGGTTCTCAAGTTCGTCGATATCACACTTTAATATAATCTTTTATTTGCTAAATTATCTTTGTGTACTTGCGACCATTTTTAGTGTTGGTACATTGCCTAAGATCTACCTCATCATTGGTCATTGCTATTTAACCCTTCGGTTGCACATTCGTGCAAATTTCAACCACCAATTTTGAAATTTTTTCGATTTAATCTAAAATACCATTTTAGGTTCTTTCTTGGAGTGATAAAACTGCAGTGTTTAAAAAATTGCAGTAAAAATTGATGTGCAGACGAAGGGTTAAAATCAAATTATTGGAAGTCCAAAAAAAAGTTAACGTTCCAACTCTATGGATTTTCGTAATATCGATTTTTCGAACTTTCAATTCAAAGTCATTTAGTTACGAGAATAGTTGAAACTAATGACATTTTCGGGTTGAAAATCTGTGCGATGAGTCATAAGCTAAAGCAAAAGGTTTACGAGACTGATTTGACGACGACCGGAAAGCCGGACGTACATTGTTGTAAAAGTTTCGTAGTTGGTACATTGTGCACGGTACACGAGCTTCGGAACAAGAGGGTTATGGGATTCCAAATGAGCACTCACCCTGAACATTTTCAACGCCAGGTATTGTAGTTGTGTTAACACACACGCACACGCCGTTTTGTAGCCCTCTTTCAAAAAAAAAAAACGTCAAATACGGATGCATGCGAACTGTACACGCCCGCAAGCCCACCCGAGCGTAGTTCCAACTTCCAGGCTCACATCCATCACTGGATGCTCCCCACCGGACTCTCGACACCGTACGCGCTCCTGGCGCCCCAATAGACCCCAACTAAAGTGTGAAAATATCGCCTCAATCCATAAATCACATTAATTGAGACATTTTTATCACCTTAGCAGGCACTTTGAGATTTTTCAAATTCATGTTTAGATGAAAATACTTTTTAATCAGCTAAATTGATATTTCAACGACTCTCACTTTCTTAGGCTTTTGTATAAACACTAGGAATCCTCATTTTTTTTTTGACCTCATTAGTTTTGACCTTTTTTTTCAAAAATATATCATTGTTCGAAACATAATGCTCGAGTAATAAAAAATACGATTCTTAGTGACGTAGTTATTGCAGAGTCTGCAACCGTTCATTTTTTATGAAATGGGGATTGCTGGGAGTTAAATATATCGCGATCATACGATTGGTTGACGTTCCGCGCCTTTTTTCTTTCATTCCGAGGGAAATGATTTTAGTACGTTCTGCGAGCAAGTTCCGAACAGTTTCAAACTCTTGTTAGCTCAATTCTTCAGTTTTATGAATAAATTCGCACAGTTGAAATTTTTTTGTGTATTTGTTATTTGCCTCGAACGATAATTGAACATTTTTACACAATGATGGGGTTTCAGAAATACTGGTCAAGTGGTATGACCACCCGATAGTGTCCGGTGCATCCTGTGCTCAAAATGAAAAGGATTCATAATATGTTCAGTATGGTTCAAGCTATAACGGTCCTCACTATTTTGAAAATGCTCGCAAACGGTAAGTACACACAATTGTATGTGTGCACAATTATTTATCTTTTCTATCAATGATTTTCTATGTCACGCGTAAAAAGTGGACTCGAAGTATTCACTTCCGCTTGTACAAATTAATTTCAATGACACGTTCTTCGATTTTTCGTTAAAATAAATCGAAAAACAGTTGATGTTAATAAAAATATATCCACTTTGTTGATGGTCAATTTTTTTTCGAATATCGTCAATCTCGTTATATAAAAGCTTTTAGGGGTGACATTGCCATCATGAATTTAATCGTCAGATTTTTTCTTACCAGCTATCCATGGGACAAATAATTTGTACAAATTTGGTTAACTTAATAAAAAAATTAAATTTTAATTTTATTTTCAATCATATTTATTATATTTTTCAATCTTTTTAATGATTTATGTTTTATTTTTCCATTTTTGATTCATGTGACAAATATTCTTAAATAAAATATTGAATTGTTTCGATGTATGTAACAGCCCAAATAGCGTGTAATGGCGGTACAGGAAGAACCGTTTACGAGAGATTGCCTGATCAACAGTTGCAAGGATTTGATGACGAAGTGGTAAGAGAAAAAAAAATGCTTTGATTTTTTTTTTTTTTTTCAAAACATTCAACTTAACTCGATAAAATTGTGGTCACTTGGTGAAGATTGAGACTCGAAAACATCGAAAAAGAATTTTTTTTTTTTCACTTTTGAAAAAAAAATCGGAATGCAACAGAATTTGAAAAATAGTCATTTGAAAAATATTCGTTTCCGGAGGTTCGAGATTCGGCGCCACCTTTTCGAGTATTGGAAAAATGTCAGGATCTCTGTTTACGGGACAGAACAACAACGAATAATCTCGTTCGCCCGTGCACAAGTTTTGACTTTCAACCTGGCAGTAGAATCGCGTCCTTCAGCGGTGCTGCCGAATATGAGGAAAGCACGTGCTATTTGACACGAGAACAAGCACAACCTGAAGGCATCGGCAATCTCATGCTCGTTCCAAACAGTGTTCACTTTACCGAAATTTGTTTAACATGTGAGTCATCTGATCGAAAATGATTAAAAAAACATTTTTCTTTACCAATTTTTTAAATTGAATTTTAAATTGAACTTTCATCCTTTTTTTTTTAATGTCAATGTTTCATTTTTGCAGACAAATGAATTTTTCATCAAATCAATTCGATTCAATTGTTAAGTCTCGACTTTTTCATTAAAAGTATTTTATTGACGATTAAAAAAAAACTTTTTGATTCTCAATAATTCATTTTTTACAAATAAGTTTTTATTGTAGAAAATTGCATGAGAAGAACATTATTGTATAGACTAAAACTTTATTCCGCGTTCACTTTACAGCAAACAGAATCGAGCGAGATTGTCCGAATCGAAAATACGTGTTTGAAAGACATCCAAGAAAAAAACTAAAATTGCCAATGACAGATGTGAAGGAAGTGAGTGCTGCGAATAGGACTGTTTGCGAAGATCGGTGAGTATTAAAACTTTTTTTTATTTTTTTAATTGTCATTCAATTTATTTTTGCTGGTAAATTTTGGATTTGATAAATAATGAATAATAAAAAAATTTGTAATAAAATCTTCTAGTTGTCTGAATGAGTTCAGTTTTGTCTGTCGATCGGCGACTTACGACGCCTCAACGAGAAGTTGTCTTCTCAGTCGTTTTACGAGACGAACGCATCCGGAACTTTTGGAGGATGATCCTAATTCAGATTATCTGGAAAATACTTGCCTCAATGGTACATTTTTCCCTAAAAACGAATTACAACAAAAAAATCTTTGATTAAAGGAAAAGTTGACTAATTTTTTTTTTTTTTTTTTTTTTTTTTTTTACAGCCGAACGACGGTGCGACGGCCTTGCTGTTTTCGTCAAAGAAGAGAATAAGCGTCTTCGAGGGCCCTTCGAAGTTGACATTTATACAAATTTGACTCTCGACGAGTGTCAAGCCCTCTGTCTTCGCGCAGAAAAATATTTCTGTCGGAGCGTTGAATTTGACGAGCAAACGAGACAATGTGTCATTTCGGAAGAAGATTCAGTTTCCCAAAAAGACGATATTGGCATCAGCAGTAGTCCGACTTATCATTTTTATGATCTCGTCTGTCTCGACAACCGTAAGTTCTTTTTCTTTTTTTTTTTCAAGTTTTATTAACTTATCGATATTTGTCAATTGAAAAATCTTCAAAAATTTCAAGAATCTAAAAAAAATCACATTGGAGAAAATTCTTTCCGTTTCACGAAAAATGAGTTTGAGTAGTACAAAATTTTATAAAAAAAAATAATGTGAACTTGCAAGTATTTGCTTTTGTGAACGAATTTACGTACAAAATGTATGTTGTTCATCTCGTTATATCGTCGCGCTTATAAAAAGTAGATCGATCGTTATTAGCACGAGGTTCCGAGTATCCGGACAATAACGCAAATACTCATCATTACGCGGACGGTCGACGTCCTGACACCGCTTTTCAACGTTATCGCAATTCCCGATTGAGCGGTGAATTTCATTCGGAAATAACGGGTCGAAGTTTGAGCGAGTGTTTGGACGAATGTCTCAGACAAACGAGCTTTCAATGCCGAAGTGCTGTTTATTCCGAGCATTATCATACCTGTCGTTTGAGCCGTTTCAATCAACGAGATGGGCATCGAATTATATACGACGCGGATTACGACTATTACGAGAATCTCATGCGTGAGTACATTTTTTTTTCTCGAATTTGTCGCGACTGTTTATTTGGTAGGAGTTTTACATTTCCTTTACGGGTTTTCACATATTTATCAATAGTTCCTCTTTCTCCTTCTTATTCCCCTTTATGTTTTTTCTTTTTTTTCCGCCCTTTTTTCCATATTACCATCTGGACCTACAATTTTACGTGGGTTTCGAACCACGGAGAGAACAATTTAAGATACTTAGAAAAAATCCATTGGTGTCGGTGGGAATCGAACCCGGATCCACAGGGTGTGAGCCGGGCGCGTTACCACAATGCCACTGCCCCTCTCTCTGCACTGTTTATTATTTCTCTAATAAGATTTCAAAAAACCATAAAATTTTGCTTTTTACCAAAACTTCTGTTAGATTCTAAGTTTACATTCAATTATGATTCCTATTCAGATCAATATTTGGATGGCGACCGAGACCCCGCTGTGTATCGACCCGATCCTTTGGGTCAGGACACGAACTATGGAAGACCATCTTTGGGAAGACCAGGTGAAATATTGACAAGCGCTGATGTGTTACTATCCGGATTGAGCTTTGGGAATGATGATTTATTGATTGATTTTTTCGCCATTTTTTTCAACAGGTTATCCGGACGATTATGATAAGGGTTACGGTGCTGGCGGTTCGAGTGATCGGTATCCAGACCAATATCCCGATGACCGATACCCAAATAACAAGTATCCAGGAGTGCAACCCCCAGGAGGAGCGGACGATCGTTATCCAGATCGACCGGACCGGTATCCAGCACCGCGACCTGATCGGTATCCGGATCGACCCGATCGGTATCCGGATCGACCTGATCGGTATCCAGATCGGCCGGATCGGTATCCAGATCGACCCGATCGGTATCCTGATCGACCTGATAGGTATCCAGATCGACCTGATCGATATCCAGATCGACCTGATCGGTATCCTGATCGACCAGATCGTTATCCAGTTGCTGGTGATCGTTATCCAGTCGCTGGCGATCGTTACCCCGTCACTGGTGACCGTTATCCAGTAAGTGGAGATCGGTATCCACCCGGTGGTGATCGGTATCCAGCTATCGGCGATCGTTACCCAATCTCAGACCGATACCCACTCGGGGGCACGCCCGCATTTCCACCAACCGGAGATCGGTATCCGGTTCGCATTCCTCCAGTCGATCGTTATCCAGCTGATGATCATTATCCTGTGGGTGGTGGTGGAGGATCAGGTCGATATCCACCGGTATCTCATCGTTATCCAGTACCGCCCGCAAATCGTTATCCCCCGGTCGATCGGTATCCCATCCGTGACGATCCCTATGCCGGGGGAAATCGTTATCCACTTCCACCTCCTGATCTGGATCCTGTCAATCGATATCCGGTCCCCGGTGGTAATGGAATAGCGCCTGGACGATATCCACACGTCGACAGATATCCGGACAAAGATTTATTCCCTACTCGAGACAGGTGAGTCATAAAATTTTTTACCTTCGGTCATACTTACGAGTTTCGGCATTTAATCAATCTCCGAAACCGATCCCTGTACGAAACTCTCAATTTTTCTCATCTTGGAGTCTGCTTCGGGCGAAAAAACATTATTTAATTCATTAATTCTCAATACCATCCAACTTCCAACTCCTCTCATCCCAGGTACCCAGGCATAGGTAGCAACAGTTTGTATCCATCTGGTGGATACGACGACGACACGAGAGGGACGAAAGGTGGTCACGTGGATCGTCCTTATTACGGTGGACCAGGTTCGTTGGCTGTTCGACCACTTGGTTATGGATCTGCTGCTGGTGGTGTACCAGCTGGTCCAGGATTAGGGCCGTACGGTGACAATGGAGTAATGGACGGTGGATACGACGCTGATCCATACGTTTCACGGCCCGTAGGCAATGCGGGAGGTCCAATAATCGGCAGACCTCCTCTGCTCTCCAGATGCGACGAACAAGAAAATTTCCGTCAAGTTGGACAAAGAACACGCGTTCGCAAACCCTTCGTAAGAAGATACACAACCGCCTCGAATTTACCTGCCTGCGAACGCGAATGCGCCGATGCTCGCGATTTCGTCTGCCGATCTTTTAATTATCGACCTTATGCCGCACCTTACGGCGCTGAACGAGACAATTGCGAACTCAGCGATCGTGATTCTCGCGATATGGACATGGGCAATCCTGTTTATTATGATACTGGATCTGACTACGATTTTTATGAAAGAAACAATGGAAGACAAGGCGCTGATGGAGAATGTCTTGATGGTGAGATTCTATTATTTTTTTTCTTCGCAATTTAAGGGGTGAAAAACTTATATTAAGTTTTTAGTTTGTCAAAGATATCTTTCAATATTTAAAAAAAATTTTGTGTTCAATGTCAAATGTAGTTCAAAGATTAATATTTTGCCTTACCTTCGAAAAAAAAATTTCGTTGTTGGTTTCGATGCAAGATTGAATGGCAGTTTTTACATTGTTGAAACTCAGCACGTTTAATGGATTACATTATTTCTTGTTTTGCGAAAAAAGTTCATTTAGGCTCGAAATTTGTGTAAATTGATTTTATGCCAATGATTTGAAGGTTCCAAATTTGTTTGATTTTCATAAAATACATTTTTTTGGTAATTTTTCCATAATAACAGTAAGTCAGGTGTGCAGTGAGGATGGAATGGAATTTACTTTGAGAACACCGGAAGGTTTCATCGGTCGAATTTATACTTACGGCTATTACGATCGTTGTTTCTTCCGAGGCAACGGCGGGACTGTCAACGTTTTACGAATCAGCGGAGCTCAAGGTTATCCGGAGTGTGGTACTCAAAGGGTAAGAAAAATCATTGATTTTGGTAAATTTGATAATGTTGAAAAACTTAGTTCCTAAAAATTTTTCCACAAAAATACCTCCAACCTCATTTTCTTTTTTTTCTTTTTTACCTTATAATTAATCGTTGAAAACACAATTTTCTTTAACTTAACTTTAATTTGGTTTTCAGTACGGCGATACAATGACGAACATCGTGGTAGTTCAATTTTCTGATTACGTCCAGACCGGAAGAGACAAACGATTCAATCTGACATGTTTGTTCCGAGGACCCGGTGAAGCTGTCGTTACTTCTGGTTACATCGGTGCGGGGTACGCCAGGTCAATTCCATTCTAATGCACAATTCTTTGCAATTATTCCGAAAAAACATCAATTATATAAAAACGTTTCAAAAAGAGTCTTATGGTGTTTCGAAGCTTGATTTCAATTATTAAAAATTTTTTATTACATTTTTTCATGGGTTATTTTTCTTGGTTGAATTTCGAAAAAAAAAAAAAAATTGAAGTTGATTGAAACTTTTTGAATTAAAAAATACTCGCGTTATTTTGATTGCTTATTTTTTTTTCTCTATTTTAACTCGTTGAGAAATTGAATTTCAATCGAATTGTGTAAAAATTTCAGCAGATCCGGTTCGCCGATACCGATCGAGTATCTTCCGGCCGAAAATACATTGAGTTCTCGAGTACGTTTGATGATTCTGTATCAAGGCAGACCAACAACTACAATAGCGGTTGGTGATCCGTTAACCTTCAGGCTCGAGGCTCAAGATGGGTGAGTTTCATTAAATATTGAGATGGGATCGAAATTCGTGAATAAATTTGTTCCTTATTTTATTAAATCATTTTTATTCTTCAGGTACAATTACGTCACTGATATCTTTGCTACGAACGTCATAGCCAGGGATCCATACTCTGGACGAAGTGTTCAACTCATCGATCGATATGGGTAAAGATTGGAAAATTTGTATCATTTCTTAGTTCTCAAACAATTTGTATCTTCAATTTTTTATTGTCAATGTTCGAATTTTTTCTCTCCTTCTCGGTATCAACAGTTTTTTTTCGAATTCTTTACGATTGCATTAAATTATTTATCACTTAATTAATAATTCGGCTTTTTAATCGCTTTTCAAAGAATTCAGTGGGGAATCATACAAAATCATTTAATGGTCAAGAATTTATTAAATTGTACAAAAGAGAATATTTCCAAGTTTATTTTTTATGTTTAAATCTGCAAATGATATTTTTTGGGTTTTAATCGACAGTTGTCCAGTCGACAATTATGTTTTCCCTGGTTTGGATCGTTTGAGAGACGGTGATAGTCTGGAGGCTCGTTTCAACGCTTTCAAAATACCGGAATCGAACTTCCTCGTGTTTGAGGCAACCGTTAGGTCGTGCAGGGATGGTTGTCAGCCTGCGTACTGTTCGGGGGGTGCCGGAAGGAGCGAACCTTCATTTGGAAAACGAAGAAGGAGATCAGTGCTCAATGAAACTCTGACGAGCGAAGGCAACGACGAAAAATTGAAAGACTCGTCCTTGAGCTCGAAAAACGACACGAGCGATGCAATGGAGACCACGGTTGAAGAAGAAGAGGAAGAAGAGGGCGAGGAAGAAAGAGTGCGAGAAATGATTGAGGTAAAAAAATCGTGAAAACGAAGATTTATTTATATTTCTTAATAAAAAAAAAATTACTCTCCAAACTCAATATTTCTCGGATATTCGACACACGTCGATTTTTTCGAGGTTTATTCCACTTCGTGAATAGTCAAGAAATCATGAAAATCGAAAACTCTGATACTTCATTTTTACACTTTGTCTTATTTTAGGTTCTGGATTCACGAATGGAAATGTACGAGGAAAATATAATCGAAAAACGTGTTGCAATTCCAGAGACTATTTGTATAACACCGAATGAATATTACGGACTCGTCACGTCGGTTGTTGGACTCGTCGTACTTCTCACATCAGTCGTAATGCTTTCTCTATTGATATACAGGTAAAAAAATCTATAAAATTAATAAATACACTCTCAAACGGAGAATAAAGTAAACTTCACTGAACATTACGTGATAAATAAATCTCGGTAAAAACTTTGAAAAAGTATTTTAAAAAACTCCAATTATGAAAAACTAAGATATCTTTTGACCAGTCTGCATCCTTTTATTCACTTCAAACACAATTTGATCGGCAAAAAAAATTTCCTAACCAGAAAAAAAAAGAAAGATGTAAAACGTTAGGTGATAAATAAATAGAATGATCAATGATACGTGAAAACGTGGAAAAAAGTATAAAAATTATATTAATCCTGTACATGATAATTTCAGAAAATACGGATATTCGATAATGCGAAAAAATCGAATAGTTGACAAAATGACAGTGGTTCATAATAGTAGCCCAGTTGGAACGTGCAGTACACGTGCAAACAATTTTTCGTTTATGCGATCCGGTCTACAAAAACCCTTTCAAAATTCGTAAGTACAAGTTTCATACTTTCAAATCATAAAATATATGAAAATGTTTACACACAGAGTGTCTGATTGTAGACAATCCACGCAAATATCTTCGAAATTTGACAATTTCTGAAAAAGTGTTCAAGATTTCTCATCAGACTTGGAGATCGTCGTTTAGTTCACAATTTGTGAAAGTAGAGTCCAAACCATCAGGGACTCCAGTGTAATAACATTTGAAAAAATCTGCAAATTTTTATTTTGTATTTGGCCGGGATCCGAACCCTGGACCCTCGGCATGCGAGTCCGAGCCTTTATCCACTGGACCAACCGCTCTCTACGTAAACTAATGACAGATAAAAACCTATAAATATGTGTCTGAAAAATATTTAAAAAAGTTAAAATCATTATAGATCGTCGCTAAGTTCATTTTATGAAAGTAGAGTCTGAACCATCGGCGATTACAGTAAAAACACTTGAAAAATAGTATATTACGCACCTAGGGAGGAAAAGTAGACTACTTCAAACCGCGGGCAGAATTGTCAACCGAGCCGAAGGCGAGGTTGACAAGCACGCGGTTTGAGGTAGTCTGCTTTAACTCCCGTGGTGCGTATACAATTTTTCAGTCCGACGTAGGCGGAATGCGGCAACTTCGGTCCGCGTAGCGGGCCGAAAGTTGCCACTTTCCGCCCGGAGGGCTGAAAAACTTATTTTGCACTCGGCTGGGATTCGAACCCTGGACCCTAGGCATGTGAGCTCGAGCCCTTATCCATTAGACCAACCACTCTCTCCACAAATAAAGAATACATAAAAACGTATAAAAATGTGTATGAAAATAGTGAAAAACGTAAAAATCATTGCAGATCGTCGTTAAGTAACGTAATGCATCGTATGCAATCGGGAGCATTGGAAGGTGCAATGGGGCTTGAAGTAACGAGCAGAGGAAACGGTTTTGACCCTAGTGAGCCGATCTACACGGATCCATCGCTTTTCGAAGTAGCTCGATCTTCAATGCATCAAGGAAACTCGGTCCGCAATGAAAACGTTCATTTGATATGAGCTCGTACTTTTGTTGTATCTAAATTTTCATAAATTAACTCATAAGCGACTCTGTTAATGGAATTTCGTATTAATAGAATATTTGCAATATGACAATCGAACTTTGCATATGGCGTTTGTTTGAACACATTGTTAAGTAAGTTATTGGCCAAAGTGAAATATATGCAGTGGTGAAATTAAATTTTATGCTCAAAAGAAGAATTTTCTTCCTTGCATTGAAAAATTTCGTTTCTTAGATTTTTTTGAAAACTTTACAGCAACGTTTATCAATACTTTCCTGTGAGAAGTTTTGATATTTTTTACTGCCAAAATAATTAAAATTAAAAAAAAAAAACTATTTGTCGTTTAACTAGTGATTGTTCGATAAAAAATTCAGGAAAAAAAGCCAAACTTTTAATTAGACTGTTCGTCTTACAATCGATTTATCCAAATGACAACTGAACAAATAAATTTTAATATCGAAATAAAAAACACAATCTCCATGAGATAAGATAATATGCATTATTCGAATTTTCCACAATGATAATTATTATGATTATGAATTCACTCTGCAGTTTATGCGCACATTTTTCGTTTACAAGACTCATTTAATGTATTTCCGATTCGAACACGTTGGTTATTTATGAAAGATATGAATAAGTACGTTTCTAAAATTATTGTCCATACACATATAACTATTCAACGACGATATCTTTATTTTATATGATGTAGATTTTGATAAAAATATATAAAATGCGAGGAAATAAGAGTAATTGTTTGATTTTTTATTGATATTATAAACATTTTTTTAAAATTATTATTATTATGTAATAATTCGTATAGCAGTGCTGTTCAAAATAAAAAAATCGTAGTTGAGAGCACAGAGCAGCCAACCCTGGAAAATACCAAAAGCTCTATGAATAATGATAATTTTTGAAATTATGTTCTCATGATTCGACAGTCTCTAACATTTCCCGCGAAACTTCTTTTGTAAAATCTTTCTCGACATAAAACCGCCTCTAGAAGACTCAATCCTTATGAAAAAGAAGCTAGATTGTGAGAAGATCTATCTATAAAAAAATCCCAAAATATATCCAACTCAATTCGAATGTTTAACATCAAAAGGTTATCAAAATTCGTCTTGTAAAACGTTTGAGAGTTTTTCGGTTTCCTTATACGTCGGAAGCCCATACTTCCGGTAGTTCCGGTTACCATTGGAAGCTTCATTTCCAGATCAAACACCTGTCATTTGTTACGAGAGTGCTAGACAAGCGCTTAGGCAGTAAAACAATTACGAAGACCTAATTAGAGACAATGTTTCTAATTTGTGTTCGGCGAACGTCAATAATAAAGCGGTGCCGACACGAATAAAGCTTCATAATTACACACTACTGATGGATTTACAGGGCCATGCTTGAACGGCGCATGCGCATTGAAGCTTTTGTTGCATTAATGAGCGAGCGACCAGGGCGACAGCGTCGACAATGGTCGCGTTGCCGATAGTGGCGCTCCTCTTTTTATTTACGTACAGTTATGTGGTCCAAAGTTTGAGGGTATTTTTTCGTTGTCATATACACGACAACAATTCTCTCTCCGCTGTGCCTCATTGTATATATTTTTCTTTGTTTTTTTACTCGTGTCTTGCCAAGGACGTAAGATGAAGTGTCAAAAAATATACAATAACGATCATAGTAAAACGCGACCTTCTGTCATGATTTAAAAACTAACTTATCACCATTTTAATAAGTGAAACAATTTTCGTAAATATACAAGGAAAAAAATGGATTCCGTTCACTTCAAGGTAAGATAATACGAATATCTAACTCTCAATATTGTACCACCGATTTTGTGAATAAAGACAAAAAAATAACGTTCGATCGTCCTTGCCTATCAACTAAACGTCACCGAAATGTCGTTTTTCGGCACGAAAAACGTCGCGTGTCCTGATGCAATAAGCATTTGACAAACGATCGATAAAACGAGTACGTGGAAATTATTCCTCCGATGCTCAATCTTGCAATAAAGTTTTAATATTTTTTTTCGTCAGTGATATAACAATTCTCTGCAGTCTCGATTTTTTTCTGCAGCAATACGCTTGAAAATTTACACTGCGAAGCTATTTAAGGGTTCAATCTCGACCGGTGAGTCAGGTCATGGCTACTGCGACACAGAATATCATTTGTGGTAACTGTGTCTTTTACGATCACTTCGATTCTGCCAATTTGGCTAAAGTGGAACAAGTCAAGGTCACAGATACTCCCGATAATGGTAAAAATCTCCAATTTTTCTTCAAATTATCAATATTTCATTGTAAAATCATTTGTATTTTGATTTTCATTCATAATTAGATTCACAGATTCTAATCATTATTTTTGACACCTGTCATTTTCAAAAATAATATTATTCTGCAATTTTTCAATGAAATTAGAAAAATGCAGGAATCTTTGAAACGACAGAAATGTCTAGCTCTCGCTGGTTTTATTTTTGAAACAAAATATAATTGCACAAATATTTAAACATAAGTTTTTTTCAATCAGAGTTTTTACAACAAGTTTATTCCCATGGGTTTGAATTTTCAATGTCGAAAAAATAATCGGCACAAATTTTGGTCAAAAGATTTAGTCGAGTTTGATTAAATATCCATTCACAAAAATAATGCACTGAGAGAAGAATTTTCCTCAATGTTTTTTTTTCTTTTTGTCTCAGAAAATGTTTATGTGGAATTTTTCAAAATATTAACAAAAATATGCTTACGCACTAATTGAAAGAAGAAATATTTTTTTTCCAGAAAATCGAGAAGGAGACGTTAAATATTTGGCGAACGGCATTGACGAGAAGCCGGACTGTGAATTCAATGTTTGGACAAAACATGACTGTCACGGTACGGAATATCAGAATAACAACAGAACTTGGTTTTACTTTGGTATAAAGCCGAACAATCCTGGAGTATGTATCAAGTTCAACGTTGTTAATCTGAACCGTCAGTCAAAAATGTTTAGTCAAGGAATGTGTCCGGTATTTAAAACAGTGCCGGGCCATCCGCATTGGGAAAGGATTCGTGACAAGCCGACATATAGCGTAAAAAAAAAAATTTGCAACAATATATTTCTCTTATTCATTGAAGAAATATTGTCTGGACTTATTGAAGATTTAAAAAAATTTTCAGATGGATCAAAAAGGCAGCGAATTTACTCTCTCCTTCGTTTATCGCACGCCGGAGAATCCCAAAGCCATAAGTTATCTCGCCTTTACGTATCCCTTTACGTATCAAGATCTGCAGAATTATCTCAACAAAATAGACAACCGAATGGCCAAAAGGATTCTTTTGCATCCCGACGATATTTATTATCATCGTGAATGCGCAATAAAATCATTGGAAGGACGCAGACTCGATGTTTTGACAATAAGCTCCTTCCATAATATTCTTACCGAGAGAGAGGAACGGTTGAATGGAATGTTTCCTGACACCGAAGACGAAAGATCTTTCAAATTCCGCGGTAAAAAAGTTGTGTTCATGAGCGCTCGTGTTCATCCTGGCGAAACACCGTCCAGCTTTGTATTCAATGGATTTCTCAATTTTTTGCTCAATCGAGATGACCCCACCGCCGTTATACTCCGAAGACTTTATGTGTTCAAATTAATACCAATGCTTAATCCAGACGGAGTGGCACGTGGCCATTATCGCATGGATACCAAAGGTGTCAATCTCAACAGAGTTTATCTCGAACCCTCGATCAAAGATCATCCAACCATTTTCGCTGCACGCTCACTCATAAGGTATTTTTTCTCCATATTTCAACTTATTCATATTTCGCAAGTTTCTTTCGTGTCTTTTGAAATATTCTATTTCATCTCGGTATCATTTTTATTTTATATTTCAACCCGAAAATGCAAATTTCACTAAAGAAACTCACTTTGTTGCACTAAAAATTCAAAGATTTTTCAACTTTTGATACTTTTTTGAATTTTTTAATACACTCGCTCGAAACTTGCCATTTTTTGAGCCAATTTGACAGCAATTACTAGAGAATGGAACTTTCTCAAATTTTTAACACATTATAATACGATGCTCAAGAAAATTGACGCAAAATTTCAAAAAATGATCTTGGAAAAAATTGTATCTGATGATTTTTTCATCACTTTGTATATACTATTATAATTATCAACCTCGTTAACAGATTTAATACTAAAAATCAATTATTTGTAAAAAAAAAAATATATATTACCTGATCGATCTTCCGGGAAATTCATGAGTTTTTTGAAAATTGATTAATTAAAGAAACAAAATCGTTTGTAACAACTGTGTCTAATTATGTTCAGGTACTATCACAATCATTACGAAATCGTGGATGAGGTCGTACCTCGAGAAGTCTTGGACGTTTCGGATAAAATAAATCTCGAAGTTGGCAAAGATTCGAATTTGGCACATCCGAGCCCAGTTACGAGTGTCGTGAGAGACACGACGAACAAATTACTTCAACAGGTACATTGAATAACACCTGCTACAGAATTTTCTCGTTGATTACACAAGTCAACATTAAATTTATGCTGAAAAAAGTGACATTTTTCTAATTCAATGACTAAAAATGACTTTTTTAAAAATCTACAAATGCAAAAATCTATTTTTAAATGACGAAACGAATCGTTTGAAATCGTTGACTTGTGTTCATCGGATCACTTTGATAATTTTCCATTTTTTTTTTCATTTATTTTTTACTTTTGACTCTTACCGTCCGAAAGGCATTTCCTTTCTCATTATGCTTTAGGTGACTTTGATGACTTTGGACGAGACGAATAAGCGAGAACAAGAAGCACATCGTGTTTTTGCTAATTTGGAAGAAAAATCGAATCAGGAAATCCTTGACGTTGGTGAAAAATTGTCCGAGTGCGATGAAGACACGTGCAATAAAAAAATTCGTGGGAATTCTGGCGTTTCTACGTTTTCTCGTAGTTCCGAAGATTCTGGATTATTTCTTTACATTGATATGCACGGACACGCGTCCAAAAAGGGCGTTTTTATGTACGGAAACTATTTCGACGATCCTGAGGACACGATAATGTGTATGCTCTTGCCTAAACTCATGTCCATGAACAATCCGAACTTTCATTTTACCTCGTGCAGTTTTGCTGAGCGAAATATGTACCTCATGTAAGTTAAAAAAAAAAAAAAATCAGTCAAACACTAAAAATTATCAATCAAATGTAACAAAAGCATTTACAACTCGATTTTCTTGTGGTTTTTTCACAATTTCTTAGTGACAAGAGAGACGGCATGTCCCGTGAAGGATCCGGTCGCGTTGCCGTTTACAAATTAACGGGACTCGTTCGCAGCTACACACTCGAATGTAATTACAATTCGGGACGTCTGGTCAACACTTTGCCAGCGAGACTTCGCGATGGTAACAACAAAACACCTACTCACATGTTTGTTCCACCAAAATATACACCAACAGTTTTCGAGGAGGTAAAAAATTGTTTTTATTCTCTCTATCATTGTTTTAACTGTCAAAATAATAAACAAAAACCAAAATCACGAATTTTAAACGTCATAATAACTTTTCGTATAGTTTGAGCAGTCTTTTTTTCGAAACATTAAATTTAAAGAATCAAAAAATCATTAAATTCATAGAAATTTTAAAAATACGTTTTTTTATCATAAATTCGGACAGAATGGTTGACATCAGAGCATAATTGCGTTCGAAAAATAACGCAACAATCTCTATAAACGTTTCCAAAAATATATTCATGTTGTTTCTTCATTTTTTTCAATTTTCTAACCCTTTAAATGACCGGAAAATGTCCAATTTTTCAGAATTACGTTTCAAGCCACTTTTTTTTGGACCGATTTACAAAAATAATATAATTTTAGAAATTTTTTTATGATACAATTATAACAAGCATAATATATAAATAATGAAAATTTATCGCAGGTCGGAGCAGCGTTAGGTCCATCGATCCTTGACCTGACGAATAGTAATCCAAATAGTCGTTTGCCAAACAGCCAATACCGTTCGTTGAGAGGCGTTAAATCCTTCTTAAAACTAACGTGTGTGAACAATCATAGCACGTCGATCAACAAGCAACGCAACAAGGTAAATGACAGTACCGAAAATCTAATAAATATCGAGATAAAACAGTGTTCACTGTCTTAAAAGCCTAAAAAAGAGAAGAAAAAACGATCATTTGAAACTGATGATCGTTCGCAGCATAAATCATGAATTGTGTCGAACCTTCCAAATTTCTGACGTTTTTGACGATACGTTTGTACATCACTGACATTTCATCATTAAATTCGTTCGTATTTGTTGTTAAAAAAACGAATGTTACTTGTGAATGTCTCGTCGAATCATACTTGTGACAATAATACTCAGAAATTATAGTTTGCGCGAGTCAACGATTGTAACCAATTTTTTTACGATTTCGATCGACCAAAAAGTCTTCGATTACAATGATTTACGAGACGAAATCAAAAATCTTAAATGTTCGATGAAAGGATTGAGTCAATTACGAAAAAAAAAAAAAAATGTTTTCTCGATTCCATTTTCGTCCAAACAATATTTTTCCCTTTAGTTTTGAGAAAAAATTGATAAAAAAACGAAATAATTCTCCTGACTGTGCACCGTTCGTGACGACGTTGTGATTTCTCGTTCCAACGATCGTCCAGCATTTCTCAATGAGATTAAGTGCGCTTAAGAAAAATATAAAAAGTATTGGTCGATGTTATATCAAAAGACAAAAGTTATTAATTCCTGGTTGTGATTCATAGAATATATAAATATAGAAATGAATTTATAAATATATGGAAAATAATGAAAAATTTATTGAAAGAGTGAGACAAAAGAAATAATGAGGATAAATATCGCGTAAACGATTAATTCGATTGATTATTCGTTCATTTTTTCATCGCATTAATCTTCCGAATAATGAATTCATGTAATTATTATATTTAAACGAAAAAAAACAACTTTCAGATTCCATAAATGTCGTAAAATTCAATGTTTAAGTGTTGAATCATATCCCGGGACACTTGACTCGTTTGAAATTAACAAAAAATGACAAAATTTTGATAAATTTGATAGAGGTGCGACCATGAAGTACGAATTAACCCAAATAATAGCATTTCTTGCCATTTTTAATCGCCCACTAAAAAAATTCGATTGTTTTCCTTTGTATATTGACGATCGTTATATAATTTCATTAAAAATTTTCATACTACGATTTTTCGTTAAAACTTCGATACTTCCGACGCTGATTTAATTAATCGAAAATGTCAAAGTACAATTAATCATTTATTTAAACTTAGTGAAATGTTGCAAATTGTACAATATTATTACATCAAATATATTTATATTTATATATACTAAATCATGTATATATTCAAATATAAATATCTATATCTGTGTTAATAAATTCAAAGTCTTTTAGCACAAAATTCTTTTTTTTTTTTATTTATTTTTTGCTCCCACTTATCTCCTTTGCCGATCCTTATGAAAATAAACAAATAAAATATTTGGTGTGCACGTTATAAATTATCGATTAGCTACGTGTGATTAATCGGCAGGGTAAGTTGCTTATTAGCTACGACTTATTATTCGTACTCAGATTATTTAGTGCTCCATTTATAATTATGAAAAAAAAGGTCAATAAAAAATTTATTATCTTACTTTTCTACGGAATTTATGGAATAAATTGTGATTTTTTTTCTTTCAAATTTGTCGCAATAAATGTCACGAATAATGATTAAAAAATGTGAAAAAAAGGCTTTGAAAGTATTTCGCTCGGTAATGAATAACAAATAAAAGAAAAAATGTCATTGAGGCAATTTGGAAACCTGGTTAACGAGGTTCACGCGCCATAATTATAATAATATATACAAAGTAACGGAAAAATCATCAGATACAATTTTTTCCAAGATAATTTTTTGAAATTTTGCGTGAATTTTCTTGAGTATCGTTTTATAATGTGTCAAAAATTTGAGAAGGTTTCATCGTCTAGTAATCGAGATATTGAGTGTTAAAAATGGCAACTTTAACACGAGGTCTTGTGGGAAGTTACGAAAAAAGACGATTTTTTAGAACAAATGATTCGATTTCTAGACGCTAAAACTTTCTCAAATTTAACCCACAGTTGAGTATTATTGTTAAGAAGGTTCGTACGAATTTTAAACAATTAAACTTGGAATTCGTCCAATCTCCTTAAAGCGAAGGAATTTGAATAAAATGATTATAAAAATGGGCGTTTTTTCCCTCAGGATAATAGTCTCGGTGGAACGATCGTAAAAGAAAACTTGCGTCTGGACGAGACAGTGAATTCGATGAATTACGTCGAAACGAAGATTATTGGCGAAGAGGACAATGGACCGAGTAGCGAGACAAATATAGGAATAAAACCACGGATCGTCAGACGAACGACTTCTTTATACGCAGCGATCAAGAGAATGAAGAGTACAAAAAAATCGCGTCAAGTTGCGAACCGGAAGACTTTGAAAAATCAGCGAAAAATCAACATGGAAAATGGACCAATTGTGAAAACTTTGAGAACGTCAAATCATGCGATAAAAACTGGTCTTTTGAAGCCAATTAGCAGCGGATATCGTGTGGGCATTCGGACGAACATGCAAAATATTGGTGCACCATTGGCTTCGTCGTCACGGAGTAAGAAACAAGAAAAAAAAACGACGAAAATTTCATCGCTCGAACAAAGTTTAAGCAGCGAGCAAACGACCGCGGTTAAACAAGGTTCGAAGAGGCTTAAAATCGTTTCACCAAGAATTATTAAAACGCGACCAGAAATCGGCGAATCGTCAAAAGCTTCCATTCAAACTCAAGGAACGACTGCAGCGAGCAACGAGAAAGAAACAACTGCAATCGTCAAATTTCGCAACAAACAACCGAGCAAAGGCTTCGTACGAGCTCGAAAGCCTGCATTGAAAAACGAGGCCAAAACGAAAACGCGCAAAAGCGCTAAACTCAAAAATAAAATATAAACTAAACTTCCGTTTTACGGATCGAACTGAAATCTCTCGTTGCAATCATTTTCTTTGGTTTTTTCTATTTTTTTTTTTTTTTAATATACAAAGTAACGGCAAAATCATCAGATACAATTTTTTCCAAGATCATTTTTTGAAATTTTGCGTTAATCTTCTCGAGCATCGTATTATAATGTGTCAAAAATTTGAGAAAGTTTCACCGTCTAGTAATCGAGATATTGAGTGTTTAAAATCGCAACTTTAACACGAGGTCTTGTGGGAAGTTACGAAAAAAGACGATTTTTTACAACAAATAATTCGATTTCTGGACAGTAAAACTTTCTCAAATTTAACCCACAGTTGAGTATTATTGTTGAGAAGGTTCGTACGAATTTTAAACAATTAAACTTGGAATTCGTGTAACGCATGCCTAACGCGTGAACCTCCTTAATTAACGAGCTTTCACAAATGTTTAGTGTCGATGCATATCGCTTCTCGATGAAAAATTCGGTTGGGATTAACAATAGAGGAGTTTGACAACTGTGATACGTATCCTGAAGGATTTTTACAGGTACGCTGAGAAAAGCATTAGATCGTTATATACATTTTTATTATAAACGTGTTTCATTGTGAATCGCGTATTTGTCACATTTCAAATTTCGAAAATCTATAAGTTTTTTTTTTTTTTTTTTCATAATTCTCAACGAAAATGCGGTGCTTGTAATAATCATTAGAAAACAAATTGTGTGCGCTATTTTAAATAGGCTCGTTTAAAAAAAAAAAAAAGGCTTTTTTTCGAATTTACGAATCGCTTACATTATAGACATACACGCGGTGTCCCATTTTGCCCCATCTACGCATATATTTTCGAAATTCAAGAATTTCTGAAAAAGTACAATTTCAAGGTCAACTGCAAGGTCAATTTCGAAGTAACAATCAGATCTCTCCCTCGCTCTCTCTCTCTCTTTTCAAGTTTGACAAATCTTTGTTGGAATATTTTTTTAATAACTGTCAAATTTCGAAGATATTTGCGTGGATTGTCTAAAATGGAACGCCCCGTATATACATATATATATATATATATATATTTCGTATTATGGACAGAGACCTCGATGCGATGGAATTGAGATCTTTTTCGCTCACGTCTATATAAGCATTTCTATATCTATATACAATCGACGTGTATATATTTCGATAAAATTCGACGATTCGGTCGATCACATGTGACGTGTAAATCATGAACTTGAACGCTTTTTAGCAAACAATCAGAAATGCAAATTTTCTGCGCAATAAAATTGCATATACCAGTGAATTATTTATTTTTCATTTTTTTTCCAAATCCAACAACGTTTGAGAAAAACCGTAATGGCGCCTACGGGCAATTCCATGCCGAGTCGACCTGAGTCTGATCCTTAAATTCCTTTCATTTGGCTAAAAATTTCATGCCTCGTAAGGGTGATTAAAAAAAGCTGTTTTTTCGTTTTCGTTCGAAAATTCTATGATTTTCTTCGAAAGACTGTGACTCTAAAACGTGAAACAAGTCAAACTTTATTTTTTTCTATTTTTATCGTATTATTTGAACATAAATACGAAAAAATTATTTATTTTTGTATTTTTTATCATTCGGATATAAAAAAATCGGGGAAGCTGCTTTTATGGAGTTTTGCAACGTATTAAATTTTCAGCCGAATCGAAGAGTGGAAGAGTCTGACCCAAGCCGAATTCGTATGGAGATTCTCCATATATATTTCAGTGGCCAAATTCGATTTTCCGAGAAATTGGATTTTTTAGGCTAATCTAGTTCGGGCTAAAATCGATTTCCACACCGGCAACATTCGAGGCACTGATTTCAAACAAATTCCAATGGTATTTTTTCGATACCTTGAAACGTTATTCCGTAAAGATATTTTTTAAGTCTTCCAGATTTTTTTTTCTAAATTTTTTTGAGCTAAAGTATCTGTTTTTTTTGTAACGAATGAATTTATGAAAAAAAAGATCAAAGTTTAATTATCTCACGCAGTCCTTACGATCCAAGATCGAAAAAACAAAAAACCGATGAAACGCCATCTTGAGAGAATTTGACGAATTTTTTGAAACTGAATTTCACTGATTCGTCGATCACAATTTGATTCGGTAATAAATAAAAATTTATTATTATTCCTTTTTGCTTCGGTAAATTATCGAGAAACGACCAAAAAAAATTTACTACGCTACTATGAGTTTCGCGATATTTTTGAGAGTGAACTTCCGTCTCGGAGAAACGATTTATGTTGAAAATTGTCTGCAAAAATACTATATCAAAGATGGCGTAGAAAGTATAGCGTAAAACACTGCGACACGAGTAATGAGTCCAAAGGTAGAGCAAACTGTAGTCTCCTCGTGCACGCAACGCGAGTATAGAACGTGAACGCCGCGAGTTTGGAGAAGAGGAAAAAGTATCACATAAACTAAGCTATAGGCAGAGATCGGCCCCACTCTTGTCGATATGACGATGACGTCGGAGTGGCTACGAATCGGCGGTCTCCCTACTCGTTCGATTCTCCGGCAGCACTGTACAGTAAATCTTCGTTTAAACGGCATCGAAACGTCGACGCCACAGGAGTGTAGTTTACCACGATTCACGCGCCCGTAACTTTCTACCTGAACAGGTGTGTTTGTGTGTTCGCAGTGGTTTAACGACCGCGTGTTGTCACTGCATTTTTTTTCATCACTTGGACAATTGTGCGCGCCATTTTTATTAGTTAAAACCTTAAAAAATAGATACGAAAAGTTTTTTTGGAATATTCCTCGAAATGGGAACTGCAAGAATGGTTTTCAAGTGCTTCGCCCTAATTCTCGTGTCCACGATTTTCGTTGTACCAGGTAAGACATCTTTTTACCTCGCCCGGAGATTCAACGCTCGTAAACATCGCAGCGTCGATACAAATTATACCAAAACTTCACTGAATTCTATTTCATTCTACACACGACCCATAATTCTAAAACTTTTTAATGAATCATCGACGATTAGCAACGATTTTTATAGAAACTACTTTTTTTCGTCCCTAAATATGCATCGAACTTCGGAGACGCGTCTTTTATCTTTTTTCTTTTATCGACAACGATGAACTCTCTTCGTGCATTTTGTTTGGGCGGGGCGCGCGAGTCCTGTAAACTGTTTCTTTCTCACCGCGTGTATTGTTCATTGGATGACTTATTGTGAAATGTCAATTAATACGTCGCTTCGACTATAGACGGAGCTCGTGAAATGTTTATGGATCGCGATCTATGGCGTTTAGGGCTCTAGTTACACTTTCCGAAAGAAAAAAATACATTTATTTCAATCTGCGTTACAAATGTCACAACTTTTACTTTTTAATCATTTCACGTGTTTATTTATTTCTCATTAATTCGTAAATTACGTCATTGAGCCTTTTATTAGAACATTTTCGTAAATATTGTCAAATTCGAAGACTTTTTTGCCCAACTCTGTGTATGTTTTGAAAATTTTATTTGTTTTTATTTCAAGTTTTACTACGGAATTGATAGAGAAATCCCTCTTTTAAAATTTTTATTTCATCCATTTATTCATCTATTTAAAAACGATTTTCTTTCAGTTTTTTTTTTTTCATATACTTCGAAAATCGTAGCTTTATATCTATACATTATCGAGTCTCGTTCTCTATCGATGGATTTATGATTAACCCAACCCTCGAGGATTGCCTTTCTCATCTTCACTCACGTTCCCTTACCGGAATTTCCGTAATTACATTCCAGTCGCGGAAATTAGCTTCGATCGAAAGCCCAGTTTCATCGAAAGTTGACAAGTGCCTTTTAAAGAGATTCCAAATATTCACCCTTTAGCCCTCGACTTTTAACCGTTATTTTAATTTCGAATTATGCCAAACTGTTAAACTCAATTTCTCTAGAAATCGAATAATTTTTCAAATAATTCGGACATCGTATTTTTTCACAAAATAAATGTTTCATATAATTTTCTAAAGTGAAAATCACGAATTCTACGAACAGGTTAACCTCGAAATGTCAAGAACTTTGAAAACGTGAAGTAAAAGTTCAAAATATAAAAAAAAAATCGCCAATATGTAATTGGCGTTTTTTTTAACAAAAAATAGACAATTAATGTTAAAAATAAATCTTTAACGATTCATTCGCTACTTCGACACGGATCCAATCGTTTTTATTAATATTTTTGTGTGTTTGAAAATATTTTTTAAAAACTTTCGATATAAATATTCTTATATTTTATTTTTCTTCGAAATTTCGATGCGTTCCCGTATCAATCGTGTCGCGGGTGAATGAACACATTCAAAATAATCCAAATTGACGATCGGGAGTTATCTCTCATTCGTGTGACTTGACCGAGTCAAAATTCGTGTAACAATCGATCGCGTTAAAAGCTGTTCAGTGAAGCCCACGAGATTAACAATTGCATCGCTCAAATGTCATTCAACTTTTTCATTCATTTATTTCTATTGACAATTTTTTCTGATTATGTTTTTATTGACTTTGTTTTTTTTTTTAATCTTATTTTTTTATTAGCCGCTGGCATTAATTGTTATCAATGCGTCAGCACGAACAACGTTCACCCGTTTCAGTGCAACGAATATTTGTCAAGCGATATTGACATGGAACCAGAATCGTGTGACGAAGTTTTCGGGGCCCAATATTGCGTCAAACACGTTGGAAGATTCGAGGGTAAAATTGGAGAAAATCGTCGAATAGTCGAAATTATTTTTTAATTCTAATTTTTTCAAATTATGCTTAAAAAATTTTTTATTCCTCATTTTCTTTCGATAATACAAATGGGAATTACTTTTAGCCATTTATTATTTTTATCATATGCTTTTATTACAGCTCTAATAAATCGCTAAATACTTCGATCGCCTCCGAACTAACCTCCATCGATTATTTACCTTGATTTTTTTTTTTTTTTTTTTTTCATAACAATTTTCAAAATTCTGACTCTGGTTCATGGAAATAATTTTGCAGGGTTTATCACATGCACAAATCATACAGAGAAAAAAATTGGTAGCCAAAAACATTATTTTTTCATTTATTTCAATTGAATTTTTGAAATAATTTAATTGATGAATATTTTATTTAAAAAAAAATAATATTGAGCCAAATTTTAAGAGAAAATGTAATCTGAGCTTCAATTTTCGAGTTCATTGACCCTGGACTAACAATTATTTTATTTCTTTTGGATTAAAATCGAAAAATTATAGAAAAATTTATTCTTTTTTATTTATTTCGTCATTTTATCGTTTATAACGTATTTTGGTTACAATTTTTTTTCTCTGTACAAAAAATTAACACCTGAAATAATCATTGTCATAAATTTGTACATTTACATAATGATGGCTTTACTAATCACTTTTTTTTTATAATCTGGATGATTTCTAAGTGCTGGGCATTAATTGTTACCAATGCACGTCAGCCAACGAATGGAAATGCATGGACAGCGAATTGGTGATAAATTCATTGGAATTGAAAAGTTGCGACTACGTTTTCGAGGCGCAATACTGCGTGAAGACAATCGGAAGATATGGAGGTCTTTGTAAACTATAAAAAACAAAAATTGTCTTTCTTCGATGTGAAATGCATGATAAATCGTCAATAATTGGTAACTTTGAAATAAATGTGTGGAAAAGCTTTTAAAATAAATTATCCATCTGCTGGATTCACGTTCGTCTGCTGATCACATAAGAAATTTTTTTATCATTAAACGTACAGACGTAACACTAGAAAGCTTTGTGCAATTTTATTAAATTTTTTTTTTTCTTCAATAATTTCGAGGTGACGAATTCAATTTCCGAAGTTATTTTTATATATATTTTTTTTGTATTTTTCCTGCGTGTACTCTCTTGTGGGTCATTTTGACCCCATCCCATTACTTAAATCGCCCATTTTCCCCACTTCACTGTTCCTGTTCCTGTTCCTGTGAGTGGCTCCCAGGATGATGCCCGCAACCACTTTTTCCTAATGCATTATTGTATCGCATTTGTACGAGGGCCAAGGGAAACTGTGGAAATCTCTGATCGATACAGGAGGCCATTTTTAAATGGAATTGCAATTGGTTAGCATCATCAGAAACTCAGAAAAACTGCCTCCCCCGCTCAGCGATTGAAACGCGAGCCGATGCATCGCTGAGCGGTCACCCAACCAAGTACTGACCTCACTCGAGGCTGCTTAACTTTGTGATCGCCGGAGCCATACACCGAGCACGTACCTATCGCTATCGATGTGGTTTCCAAAGTTTCGCTTCATCCCATTTAATGCATGAATCTCTATTTTCCAAAATATATCTTTTTTCTCCACTTTTTCTTCATTTCTTCGTCGCTTATATTAATAGCAACTGTTTTTTTTTACTAAGACTTTGCTAAATAATACAAAAAAAAAAAAGATAAAAATAAAAATTTGAATGCATTATAAAGTTTTTTTTTCGTAAAGATACAAAACTTTTTTTATCAATTTAGTTTACTATTTAATTCAATGTTCAAAAAACTCTGAAAAAATTGAAAAAAAAATTTTTAGTATCGAGTCAAAAACGCAAATAAGACGAAATTTTTAATTAACTCGTTAAATTGATATTTTCATAGATGGCGTTGGAACGAAAAGATTTTGTTCGTCCGTCCATTTGGGAAATTATTGCGAGACCGTGAAGCACACAGGAGATACCTTGGAGTACAGAACGTGCGTTTACACTTGTGACAGCGATGGTTGCAATCCAGGCTCCACGTCAAAACCAAGTTCGATAATGACGTTGATCAGCTTGATGACGTTTTTCTTCGCACTCGGATGGAGGAGATGAGCGAGCAATGAAAAAACTGCAAAAAAAGAAGAAAAAAAGGGAATTAATATCGATTGCAAACAGACTATTCCGTCCCATTATTATTTTAGTGCGATTTTTAATCTGAGAATCAAAAATTCTCAAAAAAAGGTTTTTTCAGCTTAGATCGTAAAAACTCAAATGTACAAGTAATTACTTGAAATTATTCCGTCCCATTATTATTTTAGTGCGACCTTTAATCTGAGATTGAAAAATTCTCAAAACGAGGTTTTTTTTAGCTTAAATCGTTAAAACTCAAATGTAGATACATTGAGAAAAAAAAATTTTTGTTGAACGAACAAAATTCATTTCGTTGGACAAAAATATGGTCAATCGAATGATATTTTTGTTGAATCAAATGACATAAATCCGCGATTAAACAAAAAAATAATAAAATCGATCATTTTTTCGTCCAACAAAATAAATTTTGTTGGTCCAATGAAATTCTCGTCTCAGTGTGTAGTTACCTGAAATAATTCCGTCCCAATGTGACTCATATACCTGAATCTCACGAAAAAGAAACCTTTTTTTTCTTTTATCGTTTGTATATTTGTATTTTAGAAAATTAAGAAAAGAAAAAAAAAGAAATTAGAGTAGAAGAATTTATTCTTTATTCCATTTGAATGGTTTGTAATAATAACTCGAGTAATTAAAGTCGTTACTCCATGTCAGGGAGAAAAAGAACAACAAAAAACGCCTTATTGTCAGGTAATACTTTTGCGTTTTATTTAAACAAGCTACAGTAAGATAAAAAAAGTTTTGCTCCACGTATCTCAATCCTACGACGGATATACCACTACGATTACAAATAACATGACATATTTTTGTTTTTTTTTTCCATTTTTTTTTAATTGTTCGAGTTACGATCGAAAAATGTACTTCGTTAGTTTCCTCCGTTCGTTTTGTTCCGTTTTTTCTTCGTTTTTGACGTTAAATTTTCAATAATACACTCGTGTCGGGATGTGCAGGCACAATATTTCGATTTGCCAGAACAAAAAATAACATTCGAATTACATTATTCTCTCGTAATTCTGCGTAGCACGTATCTTTGGCATTACATACATTGCATATGTATTGAAGGCAATCTTAAGGTATATCGACGTACGATTTTTTTTTTTTTTTCAATTATTATTATTATTTTTTTCATTTAATATCGCATATAAAGATTTATACATATATATATGTAAATGTATATATATATATATATATTGTTTCACTTGTTTTTTTTTTTTAATTAATGATATTGACATTGCAACACATTGGTAGCGCATCACTAATATTAATTTGCGTGGAATGACATTAATCAAATGTTTACACAATTCGTTCCGTTACTTCCGAAGGATACGACAAGAAAAAAAAAAATACAGAAATTTATGTACGCGAAAAAGCACGCTAAGGATTCGCATGTGACATTTGTAGAAAAAGAAAGAAAAATGAGAGAGAGAAAAAAAAACAGCGGCTATTCGTTTTCGTTAATAAAAATACGCCATTTATAAATATTTTCTTTCGTGTTATTGGCAACTCTGTGCGATCGGATTTACTAAGTTCCTCGCACCACACTTTTTAAGGTCCCTTCGAGTTCATGGTGCGAATGGGGAAAAGGCAGTTTTTAGTGTTTTTTTTCTTTTTCTTTTTTTACTGCAAAGGCACGCTAAACACGCTTTAATGGAGTGGCAGCGAGTGCTGTACTAGTGCGACACTAAGAAAATAGCAAAAGATCGGTCCATCGCTCCCGAACAATATCACCTTTCACTTATTGTTTCAACTGTTTCTTTATATTTTTTATTTTTATTATCATTTTTTTTTTTATTATCGCTGACGTTTATCCACGATTCTGTTACTTAATCGTCAGGATTTCTTTGTTTTTTTTTTCGTTTTTTTGTTTTTTCAAGATCCGGGATGTATGAGGTATGAAAATACATATAAATATCGTACAAATAATTTCATAAATATTTTCCAGTCCAAGAGGATAATCCTCGATGCATTAGCGGATATTTGTAGAATTTTTTTTTTTTTTTTCACTACGATCGTTTTCACGGAATTTATAATTTGTTTTCTTTTTCTTCTTATTTTTTTTTACGAATATACGATTTGCTTCTCGATAATATATTAATTTACGTACAATCTTCGAGTCTGATGAAAATATTGAATGAAAACGTTGAAATTTCATTCCGAATTGAACAAAATACTCTTGTGCATGCGGAATTCTTCTCTTTGCTCGACGCACTCGATCGGCAGAACTTTTTTTTTTCGAATGTGCGATCTGTCAATTTTTCCCGATACATAATTGTGCGTTTTACAACAAATAATGTCTCGAATTTACATGATTGTGGTACGATCGCGAATTTACTCTTCGACACGATCGTAACAGAGTCAGAAAACAAAAAAAAAAGATTTTTCAAGACTTTGGCTCCTTTCAAGAGATTTTTTAAATAAGCGAAGGGACGAGAAATGGCGAATGACACAAAAAAAGAAAAAACAAGAATATGGGAATGAAAAATCACAGAATTTGTCTTAAGGCTCTTAAAAAAATTGATCGATCGTTTCAAGCGAGACAAATTAAATTTTCTCAAAAAAAAAAAAAAAAAAAAAAAAAAAAGTAATAATAATTCGTGCTCCTGAATGAACTTCGATTATTCTTCGAGCAATTTCACATTAATTAAATTACGAAGCATAATTAAAATAATATTTAATTTTTTTGTTCATTCAACCAAAAGGCGTGGCGGAAAATTCGCGTTAAATATAAACACGATAATACTTTTTTAAGCTGATGTCAATGAAACGACAAAAAAATATCGTTTTTTTGTTGTTTTGTTTTGTTTTAAATACGCGTGTGGCTGAGAATTCTCAGTTTGTTCAATTTGAAAAATTCCCATTTTCCAATGGGACGTAAAACGTCAAATATTCGTTGGTCACAAAACTTAATGACTCTGAGCTTTTCGCAGTTGTTCTTCGAGTTCCTTGACACGTAGTTGACTGTTGGCCAGTTGACGACGAACCAGCCTCAGTTCGTCAGTTTGACGAGCATACGCGAGTCTCAATTCTGCTTCGTTGTTCGGAATATCGACGGATTCCAGAACTTTATTGTCGTTCATGGTCGTACTGACGATATTATTCTGCAGAAAAAAAAATTATATTTAACGTTATCAGTAACTCACAATTTTTTTTTTTTCACTAAAATACGAAATGAAGATGAATTTCCATTGCTGGAGTGTAGGCGATGAAAAATTGTGCTAAATTTTTAAGCAATTATTTCACTAGTCAAAAAAAATTTTCTTTTTTTTAATGCTCAGGTTACGAAGTTGTTGGTTATTTATTATAATCAGTAAAAATGAAAAATGACGAGTATTGTGTTCGATTTTCGTATTTGTGATCAGGATTTAAAGAACGATATTGTGAGAGATTTTTTAAAAAATGGTTGCTACGAGAAATTGATAAGTTGAAATAATTGGAAAATTAAAAAAAAGTATTTTTTTACATCTTCTAATTTTTTTATCGTATTTTTCAAAACGATTGCATGCGCAAACTCCTACGTTTTTTCTATCAATTAAAAAAATCTCATTTTTTCGCATTCATTTTCTTAAATCCCTTAAAAACTAAAGCAATGAGACACGAACCATGCAATCTCATGCAGTTTTTTATGATATCATACGTGGATAGTCTTTGCCAGTTTTTAAGTTTATCAACGAGCTTGAAAAATCAGATGAATTTAACGAATGATGATTATTCTAACGATAAAATCTCGATTTTTATAAAAAAAAAACTCCTTTTTTTCTCGGGGAAGGGATTTTTCAAAATTTTGCCGCCCGCAGCCACCGCTCATTTTCTTCATTTTGGAATTATCTTCAAATTGTCATGAGTGTTTTTAATTTATAGTCTTTTTTTAATAACACGAAAAATTTTAAAGTAAAAAAAATGATGAAAAATTGAATTATTCGCTTAGCCCTCCCCGAAAAAATTTTCTTCATTTTGGAATCATCTTCAAATTTGTAATTAGTGTTTTTCATTTACAGTCTTTTTTTAATAACACGAGAAATTTTAAAGTAAAAAAAATGATGAAAAATTGAATTATTCACTTGGTCTTTCCTGACTAAATAATTTATCGGAATGTAATACGGCCTACGACTTATTCTGATTCATGGGCTTTATTCCTGTGAAAGATTAATCAAAATTGGTTTATTAGTTTTCGCGTGAAAAGCAGCCAAAGACAATTTTGCAATTGATTTTTCTATATGTAGAGATAGAGAAGAAGATAAGAGAAGAGATACATATTTTTTTCTCAAATTTCATTCAAACTATATACACCCAAATAAGACATAAAATTCAAACGAATCTCTCAGCCTATACCTACCTTATTGGCATAATGGCAATACGTTCCAAACTTGCAAACGAGCTCATAGAATTGGGTGCTACATCTTGATGGCTTGAGATGGACCATGCAAAGCGTTAGTGTGTGTTATAGACAAACTATTCCAATATATCAGACACAAAAAAAAAATCTAGCTTTCAATTATTAAGTTATATGCAAAGCGTATAAAGTTATTTAAATTTATGCTCTAATTAGGCATCGAGGCAGTTATTTATTTCTATTTTTATTCTATAAATGAAAAATTTCTACCAAAACAAAACAAAACAAAGAAAAAATAAATGCAAAAATAAAACAACAAAGTGGTTGTCGATTTTTTAACATTTTTTTCTAATAAATAAATAAATTAATTAATTAATTAATGAACCCACAAGGCAAACGAAAAAATTATTATTTAACAATGCAAAGACGTACCACGCTACAAATAATAATATTAATAATAATAATAATAATAGAAAAATAAAACTTTATAAATCAATAAATTTATCGATCATCGAACTGAATAAAAGATTTTTTTACCTGAATGCTCACGTGACCAAATCGTTGTTGCAACTGATGAATTTTCGTGCTCTGATTGCTCGATGTTTTTTGACTCTTTTCCGAAATATCCAACAAATCGACCGATCGATAATCAGGCACGGTCTCGGTAGACAAAAATGCGAATTTCTTTTTCGTGTTGACGTCGCAGCCGTTTTGATTTTTTGTCGATCCCGTTAATTGACCTGTTTTATAAACACGAGGCTTGTGCGTTGTTATCCCACCGCCTAATAATTTTCAATGGAAAAAAAAACAGTTAGAAGGAATTTTTAAGAGGAATTTTTTGTTTTTAAAGATTTTTTGGAATATGAAGACTTTGAAATTTCAAAATTCGTCAATGATTCGTTTGGTTTTTTTGAGAAAAAAAAAATGTTTGAAGAAAATGGAATAACCTGTTTTTAGAGATATTAAAATCGGTGGACTGTTCATTCCACTGATCCAATCTTTAGCCGAGAGTCCTGGCGTTGTTCCCACCGTGTCGGGGTACAAATCCTCTTGGAACTGATCGCTCTGACGATACAAGCAATTAAAGTACAACGTTAGTAAAAAAAATGTTGTAAAAACAAACTTTAACAAAACTTATCTCGCGTTTCGAGGCCTGGGAACTTACTTTTCTCGGCACTATCATTGAAATCGGTTCGCACATTCCTCGAGTCGCGTGGAGCTTGTAAAACCTGAAAACTTCGCAAGCGGATGTGTTGATTCCACGCTTTGGCATCACTCCCAATCCTCTTTGAGGATTTCCGGATATAAATTGACTCAAATAGTGCAACCATGGCGCTTCGTTTACGACCTCGTAATAACGAATATTTCCGTCACCCTGAAAAAATACATTTTTAACTTTTTTATTATTTCCTCATTGCTATTTTTTTTTTTTTTTTTTTTCATTAGCAAAAAATGTCTGATAACTTTCTATTAAAATTGAAATTTCACAATAACTTCTATAAAAATATTTTTCCAGTTACTTTTTCGACGGTTTTTCAAAATTTCTACGATCGTTGAGCATTTTGATGAAAAAAAAAATGCAAAAACTATGGAAAAATAATTTTTTGTAAAAAAATTTTCTCACAAATCGTTATTTTTCTCGTTCTTTACCTTTCCAGCAAGATAAACCATGTTGGTATCATTGTCGCAATACGGAAAGACAATACCACTCGAAGAATCGATTGTTTCGCATGTGAGAGGTGCGGAAAGATCGAGCTGACTCCAAACGGCGTATTGACGATCGGAGTGTCTGCTAAAACCGGTAGTCAACAGGCGACCTGAACCACCAAGAAAAACAACTTTGCTCGCTTTCGTTCCAGCGTGACACGTGCCTTCCTGAAAAAAAAAAACAAAAAAAATCATAAAAAATCATAAAAGAACACAAATTATGCAGTAATTATGATAATAAAATAAAAATAATAATTCCAAACGTGTTTTTTCATTACAGTTTCTGAATGTATTTTGTTCATATAATTTTATTAGAATGTAATCAATTTTTTTAGCAATTTCCTTCTCTTTTCTTTACTTTTATGACCATAAAATTTTGTTTCTATATTTTTTGCTCATTAATTTGCCTCGATTACTTAAGGACGTTCACGCGTTAGGCATCCGTTAGACAAATTACAAGTTTAATTGTTTAAAATTCGTACGAATCTTCTTAACAATAATACTCAACTGTGGGTTAAATTTGAGAAAGTTTTACTGTCTAGAAATCGAGTTATTTGTTGTAAAAAATCGTCTTTTTTCGTAACTTCCCACAAGACCTCGTGTTAAAGTTGCGATTTCAAACACTCAATATCTCGATTACTAGACAATGAAACTTTCTCAAATTTTTGACACATTATAATACGATGCTCGAGAAAATTAACGGAAAATTTCAAAAAATGATTTTAGAAAAAATAGTATCTGATGATTTTGCCGTTACTTTGTATATAAAATTATAATAATGGCGCGTGAACGTCGTTAAGTTCGAATTATAAATTTGCAAATTCCAATTATTTTAGATTTCGATACATTTTTATGAATTCAAAAGCGAAAAAGAAAGTTTTGGCCCAAATATATTTTGATAAAAAAATTTCTTTTTCTCGAATCTTTCTCTCTCGAATAATTGAGATTAAGAGAGACGGTAAAAAAGCTGTAAAATGTGATAAATATTTATGAGACAAACCTCAACAACGAGTCCCGAGCGAGGCTCAAAAATTCTTAATTTCTTGTCCTTGCAAGTAGTCGCTAATAGACTACCGTCACGATTCAATGACATACTATAAATAACGTCAGGATGACGATCAATAACGCTTATTGCTTCGCCACGATTGATATCCCATACGATAACGAGATGATCGAAACCAGCGCTGAACAAAACATTCTCGGCTACGGGATGCCATTCTATGTAGGCCACTCGTCTCTTGTGGCCCTGCAATTCGACCAGCCAGTCTGTCAAGTTTCTGGAAAGTCCACCGTCCGGTATATGCCATAATTTCACCTAAAAAAAAAAAAAAAAAAAAAAAAAAAAAAATCTCAAATAAAATAATCGAATAAATACATTCGACTCTCTACTAATTTAAAAAATTTTATACTCTGTAATAAATATATTGTTGTAATAAATAATATATAACTATCGACATCAGCTACCAATTTAAAAAATTTTAAGATATTGAAAAAAATGGATTTAACGATAATTTTAGAGTCGAATGTATTTTTTTAAAAATACCTTCGATAATAATAATAATAATAATAATAATAATAATAATAATAATAATAATAATAATAATAATAATAATAATAATAATAATAATAATAATAATAATAATAATAATAATAATAATTTAAGAGTTGAATGGATTTAAAAAAAAATTACATTTGACTCTTAAATTATCGTAAAATTCATTTTTCTCAATATTTTAAAAATTAAAAAATTAGTAGCTATCGATAATTATATATTATTTATTACAAGTGTCCAGTGTATTGATTGGTCGATATGTCAAAATTGACAAACGTAAATTTTCCAACAAATATCTTCGACAACATTGATTACGAATATAAAAATAGTGAAAAAAAAGTCAATAGACCGAAACTTACGGTGCAATCGTCGGAGCACGAGGCGATTACGTTGTCGTTGAACGGGTTCCACTTAATATCGAGAACGGGTCCCGTGTGCCCGGTGACCCTGTTTGCGTTAAAGTCCAATCTGCCAGTCTGCGAGAAAAAAAAGGATTAAAAAAAAAGGAACAGATGAAATAAAAGAAATCAACAATAAAAAATTGTTCATGAATATTCAGTCTGTCGATCGGGTCCCGTTCATTTTTTCTTGTAATGGGAAATAAGGATTTCGTCGATCAGTCGTTCTACGTTATTTAAATTCTGTTGAAAGTATTTTTTGTTGAATTAATTTTTTTATTTTATCGTAAGTCGTTTTTTAATACATTTTGATAAAAAAAAACTTTCTAAATAAAAAAAAGTATAAAAAAAGAATAATAAGAGCTTTCTGTCAGTTTCAACAGTTTTTAGATAATTTTTTATTCGTATTTGCATAATTATCTGAATATTGTTGTAATTTTTTTGTAAAAAAAAATTTCATGCATTCTTGCAACTATAAGTTACAACGAAAGTGGTTTTTATTGAATGTAAATGGATCTGCGGAGAGATTGGACAATGAGAATGATGGAGCAGTTTGTGTTGAATTTACGAAATGCAATTAACATCGAAAAATAGGAGAGAAAGTATGGCAGTGTCTTAGTGCATTAGTCGTCTTCATTTTCTCTCTTTTTCTATCTCTCAACAGAGACTCACAAGTTGCTTCTTAGTCTACACGTCTAAACCCCATTCGTACATTCGTTACTATCGTAATGAACGCTCGTGATGCACATTTAACGAGGGACGAATGTGTAAATATATATATATATATATACACGTTGTTTCGAAGAAACGTGCTTCGAATTTTCTGCATCGAAAGTTCTATCATCTGTCATTTAATTTTCTAAGAAATCCTTATTTTCGTAATTTACCGGAAAAGGTTTATGACGTTAATGATTTATAGAAAGAAATTGCATCAAAAAACAAAGTTTTTCGACACAAATATCATATTTTCTTTGTTTACGATCAATGTTTTTTTATCGATCGAATTTACGTGATTCTAGCCTTAAAATTAACTCACGTGATCCAATGGTAAAACTATGAACGCTCCGCCTCCAGCGACCTCTGTGACGATTGCGAGGAACTTTGGATTAACCGCACAAAACTGTGAGTCGTGGGCATTTTTTGTGATTTTAATATTGTCGTAGCATTTGTCACGTTTCGCTGGTACACCGTAAACGTGACGAAATTTACTGCTTCGAACACCTCGAAACCATGACTGTAACACAAACAAATAATACACACATTTTCAAGCTGTGGGAGTAAATTATGAAATTCGTACAATTGCGCGCGGCGTGGTCGTTAAAATGTACATGAGACTGATTTATTGTTCAATTAGATAATAATTTATGAATTATCGTCAGGATTAACGTGTTGCAGTTATTACTCAATTAATAATTGAGCAATTTGCATTGTTTTTATTTTATTGCGCACATAATAAAGAGAAGCGGAAGTATCAATTGCACTTCCGTGACCGCCTACAACAGTACAAAGTCCCGCCAACGGCGGCGCTGCCCTCGATACTTGTCAGTTTTCTAAGCTGTGCATAAAACATCGAGTCGTGTACAAATAGAGCTACAAAGGTCGCTCGGAAAACGCCGGGAGTCACAACAGTAAGTCTCACATGTTGTTGCAACGTGTTAAGAAGTATCGATCGGCAAACAATACTTAATTGCAAAACATATTCTCACGTATAGAGACTCTTCGAAGTTGAATTTAAATGTTATTCTTCCGGAAATAAAAAAAATATATAACTTTTGAGTGAAAAATGCCAAAAAATTCGGAAAATATTAAATTTGACTCTTCGAAAAGTTTGCATTTTACTTAAATAATCATAACTTTTTCAGTTTCCAATATTTTTGAGTTCAGCAACCGGGGATTTACTCGTTGAGAATTGTATTTTTTGGAAAAAAATAGTGCTGTGACGAAATTAAAAAAAAAATTCTTTTGAACAAATTTAAAAAAACGTTATTTTTCTGGAAAAGCGCCGATAATTGTAAAACATTTGCAAAAAATGATAATCACTCGTCTCCCAGAGAGAAATCTGATAAAAAAAAAGACACATTTGTCATTGAGGACAAAACAAGCGTAATTTTCTTTTCTCGTCTGCAATGAACTCATCCAAAATATTACGTCAGTATGGAGAAATACGTCAGCTAATTCCTAATAGAGAAGCTATAAAAAAAAACACGCATATTGTATTCAACATCGATCGTGAATCGTTTTAAAGCTTATTCACCAGCAATTTGTATCTCCTCGTGTAACAAGGTCGACAATAAAAATTTAATATTGTGCGAACGTTATGCATCGCTTTATCGATCTCTTGCAATCGATAAAACGTTGGTCATTTTATTTATATTCCACACGACAGGTCGAAGAACGGCCTCATTAAGTCTAAAGTTAAAATAAAAATAAAAAAAACATCGAAATCTGAATTTGACGTTTTTTCGCAAAAAACAAAATGCTACACTTCCTAGAAATCGATTTTATTGAATATTTTTTTTTTCGAACTCTCGATGTTTCGTTAATTATTATTCCCTGAATCTCTGTACGAAAAATCGTCGTATAAAAAAATTTCATGACGATTTATTTGAAAAAAAAAAAAAAAACAAATAAAAATAATATTCATAATGAAAATAATACGAAAAGTTCGTCCTGAGCTTTCGAAGTGACGAGAGTGGTCTGCTATTTTTTTTTTTTTTTTTGCCACGTGGTTGAACGTTAGAGACATTCGCGTTGGATTTGCGGCATGAGCTGTAAAAAGACACGGTTTTCGCGTCTGGAAACGTCTTGTAAAGTGTAGCCGCTCGCATTTCGTGCAATTATATGTACAACTCGGTATGAAACGACGTTGCGAGACCTCCCACGCGCGCACTCGTAAATACACACCCATGTAAACATTCGAACGTAAATATATATATATATCTATAGATTGTTTTTTCTTCAAGATCTAATTCGCATGTACAAAATATCTCGACTTTTACGACAGCCCATGCGTGTCTAATTGCCATTTCTTTATCTTCACTTTACTGTTTAATCGAAATATCTTCGGAGCGTGCAGCACCAAAAACAAAAGCGTCTTCTAATTACGATTTTAACGAACGCCAAAAAAAAAAAAACAACATCCGAGCAGTGAGAGTGGCGATTTTTTGTGACGATTAGAAAAAAAAAGATACACGAGTCCAAAAACATCGAAATACTTTCGTACTTTCGTATCGAAGTAAATAACAAATAATAATAAAAAAAAAAACTTACCTGCTTGTCGTTGGTCATGTTTGACTGTCTGACGATCGTCGGTCTCGGAAGTAGAGAAGGTGCAGGCCAAAGAAGGCGGGAGGGGGGGTCATGTGCGACGACAATGACCGACGTAATTGACAAGCAGCAAGTCCATGCAAAGAGGCAAAAAAAACAGAGCGCGAAAGAGAGAGAGAGAGGAGATATAACTCGATCCCCAAAAAAAATACCTCCCCGAGTTCGTCACAGTATAACTGTCACAATAATCTTCGTTTTATCTGTAAAGATAAGACAAAAAAAAACGAAAAAAAAAATACTATAACACTGAACTAGAGAAATTTTATAAAAATATAAATAATAATAACAATGGGGTTTGGATACTTCGCAATGCAACTTCCGTGTAACTTTCAACTTCAAATATGTCAGTGAAAAGTTGACTAGTGACAAAATAATTTCGAAAATTTTTTCATCGTTTTCCATATATAAGGCTTCGAAATAAAATCAATAAGGAAACTTAAAATTAAAACTTTGAAAATCGTTCGAGGGAGTCATACAATACACGAAAGGTCAATACGAATAATGATAAAGGAAATGGAAATAAATATTATGAGCAAGAATGAAATTATAAAGTTATTGATGAAAAAAAAAATTTTTTAATAAAGAAAATAAAAAAATAATAATAAAATTGACATAATTACGTTAATGGTATCGTGGAATTGAAAGAAATGAGATAATATAAAGTTTACTAGGGCTACCTACGAAGATATATATTTGTATGTATGAAACACAATTACGAGGCGGCGTCACGCGTATAGATCATTACATCGATAACAAATCCAAGGGGGAATAGTAGCGTTACATCAAGCTATTAAACCGGAAGTACAGCGGAATTTCATTGAAATATTGAAACCGCGTCGGTGTTTCGATGAGATTAAGTTTTTTCGTGACGGAAATGCGTGAAATAATATACACAAGGTATGCGAACGCCTGCTGCACGTTTTACGAAAAAGAAAACGTAACGAACAAGTGCAGAAAGAACGCGTGGGGTATTTACTTCGGCGTAAAGATTTCGTACGAATATTTGTGTATGCGTGTAAGGACAAGAGGATTCGGCGACAGAAGAACGCGCGCGCTTGGACGAGCTGTTGAGCTCTTACTGAAAGTTCCTAAGCCCGCAAAAGACTTTGCGTCCTCCGTTCGGGGCTTATACCACGAGAGATATACGAGAAACACGTGACTATAGCAAGAAGCGGAACGCGCTACGAACTGTACGGAGCCAACATATACTGTAGAAACGTAGTGTAAACACGAGGCACCGGAGAATGCCTCCAAGCTCGATCGTCTACTGCTGTACAGCGAGGAGAAAGATTTTCTTTCGTTTTTTTTTTCTTGTACCCTCTTCCTCTTCTTCTTTTCCTTCCTTCTCTTGCAACTCCGTTAAAACGCATATTACGTGCATGTGTACGTGCTATACGAAAATTCCTTTTCGCAGTAGTACCCACGAGACTTGCGGCAACGCACTTCGACCACGAAAAACACTTTTCCTCGGAATTTTAAACGATTTTTATATGTCATCATTGAAATGTTTCTTGCAATCTTTTCGAAGTTCTTACACAGTTTATAGTAAAACTCATTGTCATTTTGTGTATTTATTTTGTGCTTGATATACTATTCGTGCGACGACTAGGATTCGAAAAATAATATTTATGTTTTCATTCGAGTTAAAACCAACGTTCACATGTTGTGATTTTTCTTCTTCCCTCCCATTGTTTCGAACAGATAACACTGTCCACTCGTATCAACTGTCAAAGATAATGCGTTTGAACAAAAAAATATATACGATTTTTTATTCCTCTTTTCAATTACGTTCTCATCTTTCGATAGTTTTTTTTCTTCGTGATTGGATTGCGCGGGAAAAGCTTTGAGCTCGTAAATTGTTGATTAATCGAGTGCAAAGAATATCGTGAATTATAATTTCGATAGAACGACGTAAAAAAATACTTGTATTTGCGTTATTAGAACCGGAAACCTATAAATACGGCTTTCGGATTTAGCGTTGATTGACGATTTATATCGATATAATGCTGTGCAGCATATATACACATGATAAAGAAGCGGTTTTTAATACCGGTCGAACCGCAAATGATCCAGGCACGCGTTTAATCACGCACATCGTGTTTATTTGCACCGCTTTGAAACTCGGTTAACTGACATTCTACCGGGTGTGTACGAGACTGATTTCACCTCTTAGAGAAATGAAGGAAATTAAAAGAAATTTCAGATTCCCTGCTTAAGGAATTCGCGACTTTGACAAGCTCGAGAATTCTACTACTGAAAAGAAACTTTAGAGAAACTTCGGGCTAGAGTTGAAGCGCGAGTTTCGTTGAGAAAAAAGTGTGGTTATGTTGACAAAAGCTACAACTTTCACGCGCAACGACATATTTTGTATTCTCCAATCACACATCAACGTGTGAATTGATAAATCTTTCGAAATTTTACATAAAATTAAATACAAGGAGGATTAAAAATCTTTTTATGAATAAAAAAATCATCGTGAATGTCCATGTTCTCGAAATGACGCGATGGCTCTGACTATTGTCGGCATATATATAGGAAGGCGTTTCTAAGAATTGCATACGCTTGACGCTTGTCCCGCATCCCGGTAATTCTCGAGTCCCAAAAACGTTTTAATTATATACTACACGTGCGTGTGTTTGTCAAAAGGTATTTTGTCGTTACGTAGCTAGAACAAGCGTAAAATGGTTCACGAAGCCCGCGCAACGACGATAGAAACTTACGCCAACGAGGGCGGAGGTGTTATATATATTTATAGAAATTTAGCCCCTGTGCCCGGTGTGTCTCTCGATCGAAAGCTTGAGGTGCATTTAACCATTAATCGATCGAGCTCGCATGCCTCATGCCTTATTGTGAAAGTAGATCGAAACCTGAGGAAGCAAAATCGTCCCCTCTTTTTTTATCGCTTTTTAGCCCTCATGAATCTACTCGTTATCGGATGGAAGTAATGAAAAGGAATCGAAATTTCGAGAAAACACAAAATTGTTCCAAACGGTCGATCGAAATAAAGATTTGCGGGTTACAGTGTTTTATTGTTGTTTTTTTTGCAATAATTCCCATGTCAATAAAAAATTGTACGGATTTCACGTCAGTTTCCCCGTGCCCTTACGCAATACGTGGTTTTTGACAGTTTCTCCTTCTTATGACAGATTGGCACTACACTCGTGCAAGTAAATGCAAAACTTTTGAAAATAGAAAAAAAAATAGAAATTTTTGACTCTTAGCAGTTAAAGATCGAAAAAAATGTCGCCATTTTATTTTTGGATAAAAGAAAAAACGAATCGGTACAAAAAGATGAAATTAATCGAATGAAAAAAAAAAAAAAAGCAATTTGGTATTAAAGTGTACTTAAACATTCGAAACGTAAATTTCACGCAACGTTACTCCGATATCGTAAAAAATCACATTTTTCAAAACCTCGTACCTTATCATACGATGCACTGGGACGAGCTGACTGATTGAATGATTAAAAGTCCACAACGTTAATTCGTCCTAATTACTGTATTCCGGTATGTGCGTTCCCAATAATCCGTTGCCTCGCGTTCGTCTCATAGAGGTCATTAAAGGAAATACAGGGGGAAAGCGATAAAAAAAAATTCCATTCGAGTAATACAAAAGATTGAACAATTGTAAGCATTGAAACGCGCGAGTATTTCCCAGCTCGAGTGACGAGCTTGGAACGTGAGATCGAAGGACAAAAACATGCGTTGTCGAACGAAGGGCGACCGCGTCTACGAAACACTGTACGAGGGTGGAATAACTTATGAAGAATGAACGCGTTCCACAATAAAAAAAAATAGGGTTTTCGAACGGATGGGAGTACGGGACAGTTTGTTCTAAGCTTAAATAAGAAAAATTCGAAAAAAAAGCGATGGTTTGCCTCGCGAGGAAATTCAGAGCCCAATGAACCTTTTCATTGTCATAGAACGAGAAGGGAGATCGTTTTTTTCTTGTCATAAATAGAGCACGTCATACTTTTTAAGACGCGGGTCATTTAACCGTTTCGTATATATGGAAGGCGTGATATTTACGCTTTGTTTGTTTACGAGAGGAAGAAGAGGAGATAGGAAAAAGTTCGAAAGGTCGCACGAGCGTCACATTGAATATTCATATATATGTACAAAAAATCGTGTATTCAATAATTTACATAAATAATAATAATAATAATAATAATAATGTCAACAATTATAATACTGAGAATGATAATTATGCTAAAAACGTGCTAAAATGAAACTTAATCGAAATAGAAAATATGCAAATGCAGCGTACGATGAATAATTATTTACCAACATTCATTGATTCGGTCTTATAGTCTAAAATAATCGCATTTTCTACGTAATATGAACACGTACAGTAAATCGAAATAATAATAAGCAGTGTCGATAAATAAAACGAATAATATGATAGAACTAGACAATTGTTTTATTTTATCAAAGTTTGACACTAAATATGCACATCTAGATAACAGCCATTGAATATCACACGTAATATATAAAAAAAAAGATTAAAAATGATGTCGAAAGCATGTTCTTACTCTCTCGCTGGGTTTATAGCACGCTCTAGCGTCGACCATATTGTTCAACAAGTTGTGAGGATCATCCTTGACCTCTAGCCCAAATTTAGCCTCGAAATGTTCCTTTATCCGTATCATTGCACAATCAGTAATGCTGTATCCCATAAAAAATTATTTATTTGTATATTTAATGTATAAAATTTTGTAAAAAAGTGTGTCTCGTTTTATGTCGGCTTTTTTTTCGCGTCTTTGCTTCTATACTCCTTACGCTGCCATTCGTGAACGTGGGACGATCGGTTTTTTATGCCACCGTAGCTCCCTCTATCGACTCTCCTTTTAAGCGCGTCCATTTATTCGATTGTTGTGGGGGTTTTAGCGCGCATTCCATTTCAGAGTCGTTTTCGTTCCAAGAGATTTAAAAACTATCTCAGTAGAGTTTTCCGTATTTTTTTATTTTATAAAAGCATTTTAAATAAAATAATCATAAAAAATCCTTCCCGGAAAAAAAATAAACTCCTCTCATTTCCGACAGGCGCCATCTACAGAGTTGAAAATCGTCCGAAACCACATCCCTCCCTCGCACTTTCGACCAATCGAAAACTCGTATCCCTAGAAATATTCCGCTGTAACATAATCGAACGTGTTTTTTCTGCTTTTTGCGCCATCTACCGCTTAGCGGTACTAAACACTCGGGGAAAGTTGTCTTTTTCAACGATTTGACACATGCATCTTTTCGAGCTGCAATTCATGCCTTACGGAGCCAGGAGTTGGTCGTGTGCAGTACCGATTTGCGAACTCGTTTGGGTTTTTCAAATTTCAAGCCAGAAATCATGGCTTCGAGTGAGTAATCACAATATTTACCTTTTATTCGTAGTGGCCCCGATATTTTATCAATCAATTTATCCCGTTGAGTCTCTTATTGACAATGGATTTCACGCTTCAATTTTCGCATAACCAAACACCCATGGCATCGGGACTGGTCATGCTTTTTCACTACAGCCACCGATCCCTTATCAATAATATAACCCTCGTTTCTTTTCACATCGATTTCCCAATTCAAATTTTTCTTTTTCTTTATTATTTATTTACAGAAGGCAAAAAGGGGAAAAAAAGCAAGTGGGAAAAAGTTCCCCTGACAGATTTTATACCGGAGGCTCCTGGTGGCATGCCGGCCATGCCTATTAAAGTTACAAGCTGGGCCGATGAAGTTGAAGATGACAATGGTGAGTTTTTTTTTATTATTTAACATCTCCGTTCAATTATTTCTGTTCCTCGTACCAACGTTCCAAGGTTGTTCAAATTTACCAATGCATCGATTAAATGTAATCGTCTTGTCGATATAAACTTGTAAAAATAAATAAAATTATTTAACCAATCCAAAATATTTGACGATTACTCCATTTTTACGAAATTTTTTAACGTCATGCAATTATACCAACAAATTTATAACACGTGAACACCAAATAAAATACTGGTAAAGCAATCACTCGAAAAAAATTAGAAATATACAAAAAAACGAACTTTTTTATATTAAAAATTCCATTAAAGTACAAAAATATTTTTGTCAATACTTTTCTGAACATAGAGAAAAAATTGAGTTTTTTTTTTGTACAAAATAACAAAATACATTTTTTTCTATTATCTTTTTTTGCATTGATGATTATTATCTAATCGTCTAATTTTCCAAAAATTAAAAAATGCCTCGTTGCAACATGAAAACAAGAATTATTGAAAAAATGCAAAAATTGATGAGAATTCAGAGAATTAACTAAAAACTCTCCGCTCTGCAGACATTTATACTTCGAGAAAACCTCAAGAGCCAGTTGTTTTACCGACCGCACCGCGAGCTGCACGCGGTCCTGGCGTCGACGAGGAAAATATTCCAACCAATCCACCATTCGTCGCTTACGTTTCCAATTTGCCGTACGATGTGCTCGAAGAGGATCTCGTAGACTTTTTCGCCGACATGCAGGTCATTATCATCAAGAATATGTTTAAAATTTCATTTCATTGTTTTTTCTTTGCCCATTCATTTTTTACAGAATAAAAATAATATCACAGGCAAAGAAAAAAGTCTGTTGAATAAAGATCGAATATTGCATCATTCTATTTTAATGTTTACCAGAATTTGCAGCAGACATAAATCTCTCACAGGTTCAACACGTTCTTGATGAAAAATAAAATAAACAATTCTTTTACAAAGTTCTTCCTCAGAAAACATTTGAAATATACTCCAAGAGTTTCCAAACAAAAAAGTAACAATATTGTCGGTAAAAAAAAAAAAAAACTTCATAAATGTCATTATTTTGAGTTTGGAATAAATTGATCGACAAAAATGATTTTAATTGCAGGTAACAAATATGCGTCTTCCCAAGGATACGAACAGACCCAAGGGATACGGATACGTCGATTTCGAAGATCGTCAGAGTTTGATCGACGCGCTGTCGCTCACAAATACGGTAATTTCCATTTATTTCATGCCCCAACAAATAAAAAAAATAATAACGAACATGAAATCGATAAAAAATTGACTAATTAATAACGAATAAAAAATAATAATAAAAAAATGGATTTATTAAATTAAAAAGTCAAATATTTATGTACGTAGCAAGTAAAAATTAATAAAAATTTCATTTTCAAGACCATCAAAGGTAGACGCGTAAGAATCGAGGTCTCGAACAGCAACAGCGACGATCGACGAGGTCGTATGGGAATGAATCGAGATTACGGACGTCGCGATAATTACGATGATGCGGATCGCAACTCAGATTGGAGAAGTGGACCGCGTGACGAGCCCTCGGGCGACAACGATCGTTTCCGCAGTCGTGGCGGCGGTGGCTTCGATAAAGATCGCCGCGAAGAACGCGACAGTGAGTTTTATTTTTCAAATCATGCAATATTTATTGAACAGCCAATTCAACACAAATCCTTCGTTCGCAGAATCTTTTATTTCATGTCTAACGAATCCACAAAAATTCAAAGTTAAATCGACAGCAAAGTAATCGAGTTTTCGAGTTTCTTTACTTATCAATTTTGAAAATAGAATTTTGGGAAAATTGCTCTGCTCTGACTCGTACTTATTCGGGCCGTTTATCGTGTAAACTTTTGATTGACTTTCATTGAATGTTTTTGAGGAGAAACCACGTCCAAGACACAAAAAAAGATTTGTATTTCTCACGAATCATCTCTGGGATCATTGGATCGTAAATAATCAAAAAGATTTTTGTAATAGTGAACAAATAGCGTTGTTCATGGCCCGTCGATCCAAATGTCAAAAAAAATCTACAATTTGTAATCTTTTGCTATAAGTTGTACGTTTTCCACGAAAACTTCAAACATTTTTATAAAAATGTTTCGAGACTTTTGAGAAGAAAATTGTAAAATCGAAAAAAAATATCGATCAATTTTCTTATTACGATTCCGATGATGTCGCACGAAGTAATTCCAAAAAAGAAAAAAAAAACGTTAACATCAATCGTTATTTTTGGTCGTATCAATTTTTTCGGAAGCTCGAAACGTTTGATTAATAAATTCTTATCAACGCAGGTTCCGCGAGTGACAACAGACCTGGTGCTTGGCGAGAGGGTCGTACTCCTCTTCCAGATCTTCCGGATCGCGGTGGTTCGTCGTTCAGCGATCGTCGTGGTTTCCGTAGCGACGACAGAGACCGTGAATTCTCGCGTTTCGGTGATCGTGGCAGTAGAGATCGCGAGGGCTCTGATCGAGGCGATCGAGGTGATCGAGGTGATCGAGGCGGCGGTAGCAGCTTCGGTCCACGTCGTAATTACGGCGGCGATCGTGATCGTGACCGAGACCGCAATTTTGGTGGCGATCGCGAATCCGATTGGGGCAGCAGACTTTCGTCGCGCCCACCCACAGCAGAACCTGCTGCTCGTAAGTTCTTCCCCATTCTTCCATTTTCCAAAAAACTTTTTATAACGACGATTTCATTCCATAGAACTCTCAGTGCTTAGCAATTCGACAAAAAGACAAAAAAAACACACAAACAACTTTTGGTTGCTATATTATAATATTAATAATAAAAATTATCAACAAATTATTATTTAAAGTTACTCTGGCAAATGTTTTGACGTCGTGAATAATGAAACTATTGATTTTTCGCTGTTTCCTTCTAACGAGAGAGAGAGAGAGAGTAAAATCTATTGAACGAAAATTTTAGAATCTCGATAAAAAATTTGTGAAAATTCTGTTAAATTTGAAATTTCCTCAACATTGAATATCAATAATTATAAAAAGTTATTGAAAAGTCTAGAAAAGATTTTTCTAAAGATGTGATTTTTCATTGTTTCTCGAACAGCCGCTGAAGCACGTACACGCGTCAAGTTGAATTTGCAACCTAGAACAAAGCCCATCGACCCACTGGTCGTGAAAGATGATGCGGCAGAGGACAAAGCAGGGTCCGAAGGTGAAGCACCAGCTGCAGCCCCGACATCGGCACCGACACCGGTTCCCGCCGCTAATATCTTCGGTGCTGCTAAACCTGTCGATACTACGGCACGCGAGCGTGAGATCGAGGAACGTCTTGCAAAAAAACAGCACAAAGCTGAAGAAGGGTACGTTTTTGATGAAAAAAATTAATAAAAATTGATCGTCTCCACGGAATAACGAAATATTGATACCGATTTAAATTTAAAAAATACTAAAAATCGCATGGGATCGAAAAAAACATTTAAAAAAACAAATTTTTTCTCACGACACGGGAAAATTCAAGAGTCATAGTTGATTCCCTTATAAACTCAAATTAATTAAAAGTCAAATATTATGTTGATGTTCGATAACATGAAAAATTATGAAAAATATGAAATAATTTTCGAAGATATTAAATATATTCATATGAAAATCAAGTGATTTTAACACTTTTAAACATAAACAGAGAACGGAAAGTTCAGCCAAGAGAAGGAGGAGGAGAAAGAGGAGGTTGGACGAAACGCAATGGGGTGAGTTTAGTTCGTGAATCGTTTAATGCCGACCCTGTTTATCAGGATAAGAATAAAAAATTTAAAAAGATTATATTATGATATTTTATTCATTAATAAATATAAGATTTTACTTATTAATTTAATCGATATTTTTGTTGATGGATGATTAAAATAAAAATTCTTTCAGGAGGGACGTAGCGAGAATGAGAAAGAAAGGCCTCGTCCTGCATGGCGTTCAGAGGAGGACAGAGGAGAACGACAGGCTGACAGACCTGCAATTCGTCACCCTCCGGGTTCTGGACGTTCTGGTATGAATTTTTCAACAATAATATTAATGTTAAATAATATTAATAACATCACAATGAAATTAAGTTAAAATAAAATTCCAAAACCACTCAACGATTTATTGACTATTTTTGTAACTGAATTTTTTAAATGTTGACCAGATGGACGCAACGATTCGCGCGGTCCTCCGTCTGTGCGAACCGGCACATCGGCGCCACGTGGTGGTGGTGCAAAACCGAGCGAGTCTCGTGGCGTGGAAAGGTAAAAAATGATCGATTATTTGACATTCCTTTCAAGATATTTCGATACTTTGAACAATTATTGATTTATTTTTTTGTTTTATTAATTATTTATCAGAGAACGCAAGGAACGAGACCGTCAGGACGGTGCTCCTCCAATGCCAAAGGCCACCGATGATCCAGCTCCGGTAAGAATCGATGAAAAACAGTATTTAAAAAAATACTTTCAATTACAAATATTTATTTAACACTTCGTCTATAAACCTGGGTATTTCATGTCCGAGAAAAAAACAGATTGGGTCTGTTTTCAACGAAAAATCGATGAAAAAATAAAATTTTCGAGAATTTTACAACAAATATCTCAAGTTTAATGTTTCGAGCAATAGCATGAATTTTTTCAGAATTTTTCGACAGCATTAAGGCAGTGAAATATTGACCGGACATGAAAGTCCCACGTTTGCAGACGAAATGTGCAAGAAAAAAACCATTATGGACGAAGTGTGAATGTACTTTTTTTATGATCCACAGAATTTTGTAGCTTCCAACAAGTATTCCATGCTACACGAGGACGTGGACGCGGACATAAGCTACGATTAGTTCCGCTCATTATAATTTATATCTGCAATTAAATTGTGCCACATGCATCATGATTGGTAAACATAAACACACACACATATTATTAACGATTCGTTTTACCTGCGTAAAGAAAAAAAAAAACAAAAACCAATATTTAGGCGATTTATTCGATTTCCGAGAGAAAAAAAAACAATCAACAACAATAACATCACCAAAACCTATGCCCGGCGCCATTTTTTAATGAACATGAAACGAGAAACATTGCTGATTTGTATTTAATCAATTTTATGATTCCTAATATAATTAATTACCTACATACCGATGATTTCTTCGTATTTCGAATACTCGATATACTAAGTTTGTCAAATTGTAGGGTATATAAATGGGGGATTTGAAATATTATAAGTACGAGATAAAAAGAATAAAAAAAATGGAATAAAAAAAAAATAATAAAAAAAAAACGTAACGCGACACACTCGAGTCCAGAAGTTGTGTGGTGGCCACACTCATTTGGGGAACTTTATACTTTAACCAATAATAAAATGAAAAGAAACAACAAAAAAAAAACAAAAACAAATCATTTTCTCTGCAAATATTGTACAATATGCAAGTCATATGAATGTAATATAATGATGCCGACGAAAACGAACGATTAAAGGATCAATGTACCAGGAACTGAAAAAAAAAACATACAAATCATTTTTTCATTGTCCCACGTTTTTTTTTCCTTCTTTTTTTTATTCAAATAAATATACTTTTCATAGTCTTTTTACAAGACAATTTCGTGTCGTATCGAATTATGAATCACTCTACTATGGGCCTCAATTCTTTGAGGCTTTTTACTGTGCATTGTCTCAAAATATCTTACAGCTATTTACACTTGTTTAAATATAAATAATACTCTCCGTTTAAGGACCTTTTTCGGACAATCTTAGCTGAAAATTAGATTTTATTGAAATTTTTATACTTGGCAAAGGATGAAAGTTTGAAAAATATTGTGAAAATTCAAGAGACACTGATTTTTTACGTGGAAAAACTGATTTTGAACATTTTGTCAAGTAATTTGTTTATTAATTCTTTAAATTATTAGTATGAAATCAATTTTTATCATTTTTAAGCGATTTTTTTGTTCAAAGGACTCGACAAAGATATTTTGAAACTGTTGAGAGTTAATACAACTTTCTGCTATAGTTTATCAACAAAAGATCCTTAAGAGTATTGTTAAGAATAGCGTTAAAACTACAAAATTGATTTTATCGTTGCTCGAAATTCATGAAACTCTCATTTTCACATAAGAGTTTCGTTTACTGCTGTGTCGTTTGTGCCAATTGGCGCAATTGCTTCAATACCGTTTCGAGCAATTTCTTTTTGTCCCTCTCGCTCTTCTTCAGTACAGAAAATACTGTCTTTTTGTCCGCCTCCCGCAATCTACAAAACGTAAAATGAAAAAAATTGATTTTCGATTTTTAAATACATTTTGTTTGAATGAGAAGAATAATTAAAAATAAGAATAAATTATTAAGTGACAGAGAAATTTTGAAACAAGAGTCAAAATTAAATTTCTTTTCGTTATAATTTTTTTTACATCTTCTACTGAACAAAGTCATATTTTATTTTTCCTTGAAATTTAAATCCAATCAAATGTTGCAAAGCAATTTTTTTAATAGAATTTTTTTTATTATCTTACATTATATTTTCGTAAAAAAAAAATTACTCACTTTTCGAGCAAAAGTATCGCCATGTTTGGCGTCACCAAGTTGTATTTGCTGGATTCACGAACATACTCGTGGAAATAAGTAGACCAGTCCCAGCTCATAAATAGATCGAGCAATTGACGCAATTGCGCAAAATACTGTAATAAAGCACCTTCGGGTAGACCGATGACAGGTTCAGAGGCAGCAAATTCTAAAATTAAATAACAAATTATTCGATAGAATTACGAGCCAATAAAAAAAATTTCATTAACCTTTTTTCTGCTAATTATGCAATTTTATTACTTTTCCAAAAAATGACCCCATAACTTATGGAGTTTGTGGGAAATGTCAGCCTCCCCCCATGGAATATCACTTATTGTGACACAATGAACAACTACACGAAGAAAAAAAAAATATTTCCCCATCGTTTTTTAGAAAAATAATCAAACTGCATAATTACCCTTTTTTTTTAGTTTTCTTTTAAACTTACGTTCGCACTGTATCGTATCTAAATTTACTTGTTGAAGGGCGCCTATAGATATTTGTTTCAAATCCTCGCTAACTAAAATACCTAAAATAGATTTCGCAATATGCGAACACGCCGATCTGCAAGCGACTTGAGCAACCTCGGCCTACAAATATTAAAAATAATTTTAAAAATTGCATTTTTTAAATTTACTCACGTATAAAAATTGAAGGGGACTTGGACTGGGAGCATTTTTTGTTTCGATTTTTAAATTCGAAATAATCGATTGATAGAAAAATGTTTCGCAACGAATTAGAATAGCAAAATTTATAACAACAAATATAGAAATTAAAAATGATCGGAATAATTCTGACAATTAGATTATTTTTCGAATTTACTTTGGTATCGATATTCTTTCATTAAGGAAACTAATAAAAAAAATTAATTGAGTCTCATGGAACGGTGTACGTACAGGCAAATTGGTGAAACAGGTAAATGTGCTTTGAAGAAAAGCTATTAAATCGGTGATGAAACCCGAAGCGTGTCCTTGCGGTTCGGCCAAGTTCCAATCGTAATTTTCAAGCTCCAAAAATTCATCCAATTTTTGTTTCAATTTATCACAAATTTGTTTCTCAGCATCGTCTCTCGCTACTCTGAACATCGCTGATTTGACACCTCCGCAGCTCAATTGACCGTCGTGGGGAGTTCTGTCAAAAAATATAAATAGAAAAATACCTGAAGGTTTCCGACGATTCTTTTTTTCAACAGAATTTAACATTTTTCGAAGTTTTCAAGTTTTTTTTCCATAATTATTGAATTTGAAAAAATTTTAACTTTAGTAAATGGATAAATAATCGTGGTTTTTTTTATATTTTGGTTAAAACTTTTCAACAAAACATTACCAAATGTTTCGATTCGAAAAAAGAGAAAATTCCACGTGACATAAAAGTTTGATTGTCATTTTTCAAAAAACTCGTTAGAATTTCTTCAAAGTTTATTTTATTTTTATTCGTTAAATATTTTTGAGTATTTTGTGAAATCTTCTTACCCGGTAATATTGGAGACAAATTCTTCCAAGTACTTGGTTGAATTTTCGAGATATCCGGTGTTGATAATAATCTGAACGACTTGTAAAAGAGCTAAGGAGGGTTTACGAAACAAAGACGAGAGACAACCGCTGAATGTTCTCGTCAGCAGCAAATTAGTAGATTTGCAAATCATTTCATCGATTTCGGTTTGCGTGAGATTGAGATCTTCCGAAAATTTGAGACAGGCGTAAATAAATTCCTTGACTTGTTGATAAACTTTTGGTACCATTACGGAAAATGGAAATTTTTTTGGAAAATCTGCTTTTTGTAGTTCCACGTCGTGACAAGGAAATGATTGAAGAACTTGGTCGTAGTCAGCTTGAGTTGTGACCTGCGATAAGGATTAAAATTTTAAGTGAAAAAAAAGAACCAGAAAATCCACTTTTTTGCACAATATTGAAAAAAAAAAAAAAAATTTACTTGAATTGGTAAAAAATTATCTTCGTCCAAAATATCACGGAAAACTTGAACCCAGTGTTGCATAAGAACTTCGTTGTAATGGACCCGAATTTCTTGAAGCAATTCCCAAAGTTGTCCCACGGGATATCCATAATTCTGAATATTAAAAAATCATGAAAAAATGTTCGATGAAAATTGGAAAATTCAGTTAAAAAATCAAAAGCAAAAAACTCACCCGGAGTGTCGTGTTGAAGAGCATTATGAGATTTTTTATCTTCAAAATTAACATTGCGTCTGTGCAATAGGCCTAAAAAAAAGGAAAATCGTAAAAAAAAAAGTTAAATCCGTGATTTAAAAAAAAATGTGACGTATTTACCGAGTGCGTTCTCAAAGCGTTGACAATTTTCGATAATGCCATGGCCCAAAGTTCCTCGAGATACGAACGAGTCGCTAAACCATTTCCAGTGTTTAGAATATGATCCTCGACTACAAAAAATCCTAGAATTCCGTGAACGTAAGTTTGATATCCTGCGATACTTTCGTGCTGCAATTAAAATTTAAAAAAATTCATAAATCAATGTTTTTTTTTTTTTCACGAATATAGAAGAAACGAAAAATTACTGGATTTTTATATTTTTCGTGTCAAAAAGTATGAATCCAGCTCTTATTTCACATTTTTTTATTTATTAGTATATTAAAGTAAAATAAAAGTTTTACCATATTTATGGGCGGTTGCAAAACCAGTCGTGCCTGTTGTTTTCGTTGCTGTTGATAATAAGCTTTGAACGTATCTCCTTCGCGAAGGACAGTGTAAATATGCATACAACGATATACTGGACTAAAATCCATTAAATCTTGGGCACTCAATTCTTCTTCTTCAGTCGTCGATGAACTTGACTGAAGTTTTTTCTTCTTACGCCCAATAATTTCGGCTTCGCTCACAAGTTGCTCAGCCGTCTGAAATATTATTATTGCGAAAATGTCCATATGGATTGTTAAAAAATTTTAAAGCAATTTTGAATTGCAATTTTTTCGCTTAAACTTTTATGGTTGTTTAAAGTTCATTTTAAACTTACATGTCGCATGGCGACCTCTCCGATTTTGGGAGAATATTTTCGTATATTTTCCAAAAAGTCTCTCAAATCAGACATCGATGCTTCTTTGATATTTTCTCGCAATCTGTAAAGAAATAGAAATTAAAATATACGAAAAAATTAGATGAATCTTGGACGAGAAAAATAAAACTTACAGAGGTATTTGTTCAGTTATTTGTGAGGAAAATCTATAGTTTGTGACTTTAGGTAAATCGTGATTTTCCAACAGTTCGAGAGTTTTCAGCGCAGGATAATAACGTTTATCCTTGAGCTGTCGTTGAAGTTTTGCATAGGCAGCGAGAACAGGTAAACACATTGTCAGACTATCCACCGCCGCTGCCATGTTGCTTTCAACTTTTCGAGCCTTCACAAGTTCTTCGCCTTGTGATATCACTTTTGTAGTCGAGGCGCTGATACGTTTGTCCAATTCAAGAATTTCGCCCTGGAGAGCAAGAAAAAAACAACACAAATTTATTTCTTGCAATATTTTGGCACCAAAAAAATATTACGTTTGAAATAAAGTGATACAGCGACGACGAATCATCATTTTTTTTTTTTTAAACAAAAAAAGCTTGCAGAAAAAACTGCTCGGCTGGAAACGGTACAGAAATCATTAAAAAATAAAAAACTGTGTTCAAATATTAAAGTTTTTTTAAACTAACATTGAGTTCTTGCGCTTGAGAGCGCACTTGAAGAAGTTCTCTAATAGAATCAATGAATCCTTGATAATGATGATTGCACATGCGTTCGATGTCTTTGTCGTGGGTTTTGACGCGTTCGTCAAGTTTTTCCATAAACTTCTGGTGTTCCTGTCCATCGTAAATGGCTCTGTAGAAGAAAATTTGAAGAACATTTTTCTCACCGTCAAACAAATTTACGAAAAATTCAAAATAAAAATGATAAACGCTGTTTTTATGAATAAGAGAAAAAAATTCTGTCGCTACCTTACAACAAGGCCTAAACTACTAGTGTCGGAGGATTCGATTTCGAGCAGCAAATGTTCGTGTTTAGGTGCAGCGGCTGGCAAGACATTGTGTATCTGAGCAAGTGTCAATTTTGACATGTTTTTCTGTCAACTGACAATCTTTTATGGGGGCGCTCAGAGTCGAGAGAATGGAAAAAAAAAACAAACAAAAATTTGTGTGTCCGTTGTTTCGTTGCCGGGATAACGCGAAAAACTACCCCTAACTGGAGCAACCCTTCTATTGCGCACACGCGGCCGATGCATCTGCGTAAAGGGTTTTTTTTAACCACCCCCGCGTATTTTGATAACAGCAAAGTAAAACTTATAACCTACATAATGTTTTTAATGGTAATTCTCGTATTTCAAACTTACCTGAATGTCGGACCCAAATAATCATCGATCGCCTCGATCTCCTGAATCAGTATATCGTAATTTTGCATTATTTTCACTTATTCCTCTTTATACTACTATTAAACTTTTACGATTCGTCCACTTTTTGACATTACTCGCATAAATCGCGGCCGAAATACGCCCCTTCGAATAAATCCGTTCTTTAGATCGCAAAGTAATAAAAAGAAAACATACGCGCGACTATTTTGAGTGTTGAGAACAATGCCAAATGAGAACCACTGTCGATGCCAGGCAATGACATTTCACTCGCTACACAAGTTGAGTTACGCTACATTTTACGTTCATTCATGTGATTTATGTAACGTCGAATTTTACGGCGTTTATTTATCGTAAAATTTTTTCAAACGAAATTACAAAACAAAAAACGTCATCATTAGGCTCGAATTTAATGAAAATCTGAAAAATTCGTATTTTCGACGTTATTTATTTAATTGCATGAAAATAAAATTGCAATTATTTTTTCTCGTATGTGTTTTTGAATAATCAAAAATATTGGATTCGTATTTTGAATGAAAAAATGTTGTACTGACCTAAATTTGACATTTATTTTTTACTAAAAAAACTTTCCATGTTTCGCGTTGATAAAAATAGTAAATAAATCGGAGGAAAGGAAAAAAGTAAATTCCCAATAAAATATTGTACTGTTCATTTAATTTTCTCATAGTAAATTCTTACATTATATATCTCTATTGTGTCAAAATTCGATCCAGTCATTATTTCTCACTTTCTTCTTGGCTAATGAGATTAAAATAAGTTCCTTTTTTCTCGATTAGGTCGGCGTGAGTTCCCATCTGTAATATTCGACAAAATTATTGTAAAAAATCATTATTTCGATTATGAAAACTTTATTTTTATTAATAAAAATAAATTACTTCTACTATATTTCCGCGCTGCAGAACAACAATCATATCTGCACCCTTAACAGTACTCAATCTATGAGCAATTATCAAAACAGTTCGACCCTTCGTTGCATTTTCCAGGGCCTTTTGAACGACTCTTTCACTTTCGTAATCCAAGGCACTGTTCGAGAAAAAAAGAAAAACAAATTATTCAAAAATTAATTTCAATAATTCAATAAGAATACGATAAGAAAAGCATGAGAATATTTTTTTCTATCAACTGATTATGTTTTTTTTTTGTAATATCTCCAAAAATCAATAATTAATGATGAAAAAAACGGTCTTCGATACTCAGAGTGTCCAATAAATCGATTGAAAAAGTTTTAAAACTCTTTGAATTATATTTGGAGATAAGAACAAAGAGAAAAAAAGAAAAGAAACAGGGCCATCGGCCATAAAGTCAATTTGTAAATTTGTAAAATCATTTTGAAATGTGAAAAATAATGACCTTGTAGCTTCATCGAGTACTAAAATCGTCGGTCTTTTTATAAGCGCCCGAGCAATCGCTATCCGTTGTTTTTGACCCCCGGACAGTTGCGTACCACGTTCACCAACGAGGGTTTCGTAGCCTTGTGGAAAACCGGTGATAAAATCGTGGGCATTTGCTTCTTTTGCAGCTTTGATGACCTATTAATGGATATTAAATAGAAAAGATATCAATAAATTGAAGCAATAAATAAATAAATAAATAAATAAGGAATAAAATGTGGTGGGAATTGTGACCTCATCGTCCGTTGCTTCATTTTGACCGTATCTTATGTTTTCCATAATGCTAGTTGAAAAAAGGACGGGTTCTTGATCGATGTAGCCCAAAACACGGCCTCGTAAATCTCTAGAATTGAGGGAACGAATATCGGTGCCATCGATCGTTATCGCACCGCTATTTACATCGTACATCCTAAAAAATGCAAAAATTATCATAAAAATTGATCCGATGGATTTTTATTTTAATTTTTAGGAATTCAAAATTTCTGGATTATTTATTATTTATTTATTTCTCTTTTATTTTTATTAATTGAATATTTTCATCTTAAAACTGACCTTTCGAGCAAAGCAGCAACAGTGGATTTGCCATTTCCGCTTGAACCAACGATTGCAACGGTTTTTCCTGCGGGTATACTGAGATCGAATCCGCTAAGAACGCTGACGTCCGGTCTAGTTGGATATTTGAATGTGACATTTTTGAACTCGATGTTACCAACGAATGAGCCTCCGTCGACGTTCTGACCACCAACCATCATGGGCGCCGGTGGCATGTCTAAATACTGTACGTGTTTCAACACTATAAAATATCTTTTCTCATTTGATTATTAGGTCTGACACGTGCGACATAAATAATCTTTTATCTCGGACAAACATACTTCGAATACGCGAGACGCTGCACTCGATCCTCTCACGTAAGTCCCAAATAATAAAGACAATTGTGTTAACGACCTCTGTATCGTTTGAGTTGCCATTAAAAATGCCATCAAATCTCCTGCTGACAATTGTCCACTCGACATCAAATGACCACCGAAATACAATGTCGACAATATTATTCCATTCAAAAAGAGATTCGTTCCTGCCTGAAAAAGACCGATTCCCAGGCCCAGCCTCTCGTACAACGAAGACGCTTTCTCAACCTCTAAACTAAAAGATTCTATTTCTCTTTCTTCACCTGCGAACGCTCGGACCTGTAAAAAAAAAAAACATTTCGTATACTGATAATTTCGTTTTATCATCGAGTCTCAACATTTTGCTTCAAATTTGTTTCCGTGATCAAAACAATGAAAATATCTAAGTGTAAATTCGACAAAATCATATTTTTTGGAATTATAAAAATTTGTCTCGTTTTATTCGAAACATTAATTTTTTAATTTTTTTAATTTTTTCATAAAAATATCGTTTTGAATGTCGTCATTACCGTTCGCATGTTATGAATCGCTTCCTCGCATACAGCAGTCGATTTCGAAATTTGTTCCTGCGCTTCGTTCGACAATTTTCTCAAACTTCTTCCCAACAATGTTCCAACGAAAATAATGCTCGGCATACACAATACCATGACTCCAGTTAACTGAGGCGATATTACGATAACTGATACGACGCAACCAACGATTTGTGTAACGCTCCGTAAGCCTTGAGAAATGAGCGTTTTAAAGGAACTCTTTAATTCTTGAATATCACTCGTTAATCGGCTTACTATTTCTCCTGTTCGATGTTTATCGAAAAATGCAATGTCCTGCATTATTATCGATTTGAACAAATCCTGGCGTAGTTGCACAGCGACCCTTTCACCCACGCACGAAAGAGTATAAATGTATGCAAATGTGAAAAGAGCCTGCAAAATATTCCAATCGTTACTTATCCGTGAATAAAATCGTCAAATTTTGCTACCGATGAATTTTTAATTCTCATTAATTTGAAGCTCAAGTCTCGGATTCGTAATGACGAACAAATAATTGCATCGTTTTATTAAATAATTGGAACGTTCATTTTTTAATGCAACAAAGTTGATCTTTGAACGGTACAAATTTGCTTTTTTTTTCTATACATTTTTTATGAATTTCTTTGTAAGGAAAAAAATTCTTTTCATTGCCTCTGAACGACTTGAACTTTGTACTATTTAAGGATCATTAAAAGGTACAATCGTGGACAAAAATTCCAAAAATTCTGATAGTGTTCGTGAGGCGGTATCAATCGTCGTTAAATGTCTGTTTTTTTTCCTTCGTCTTTTACTCTTTCTATGGCAATTTTTTAAAATTCACTAATTGCAATTTCCATATTTTTCGGAGTAAAATTGCCAACAATTCAACTGTGAAACACAAAATTTATGTTTTCATAATTATTTTCAAAAAAATCGAGATTCCAAGTCGAATTTTAAAATTATTTTTCTATAACTATTAATTTTCTCTTTTTTTAATTTTTTCAAAAAAAAATTTTTTTGATTTTTTTCAAATGCAAAATTTCAAAAAATTGTCAACATTTTTTAAATGTATTTTGCCTGGTTTAGTGCATTCGAATTTTTTGAAAATTAGAATTTTTATCATTCTCAAACGGCTTAGAGTAACTTTTTGGAATTTTTTTACCAGCCTCGAAACAATTGTATTAATAATCTGTAAAAATTCCATCAACTTGGTAGCTTTTTGAACAATGTCTCAAAAATCTTGAAAAATAAAATCCGAGAATTACATATCGAATACATAATTTACATACTTGAGCTACGTACATGCGAGCCAACTTGAGAGCAGGATTGGCAAGTTGTTGAAAGACGCTGGTCAAGGAATAACTGTCTTCGTAGCCGGTTTTGACTTCTTGTCGTACTTTTGTTATAACGTTAATAACTTGTCCGACGCATTGCGGTATCCAGATATTTAACATGGCAACGACAAACGCGCTCTTGAAACAAGAAAAAAAAATTATTTATCATTTTTTGAATAAGAAAAAAAAATTATCTGTCATTTTTTAAAAAATATATCAAATTTTTGACAGAAATCGATTGAAATATTTTTTCAAACTTACCGTTAGAGCGATTAGAAAAAAGCACAAATGAGGCAAAAGATATTTGATGAGACGTCGTAATAAGAAATGTTCTTCGGGCGCAGTATTTTGTATGATTCCAAGTACGGCCGGTTCCGAGCTACAGAAGACTTTTCGCGAAAAAAATAAGCGCATAGCGCACGTACTCGTAACGCTTATAGCGGCTAAGCTTAATTTGCCGAAAACTGGTAATCGTGTTTTCCCTTTGGACGCTTTGACAGTTTGATGAATGCATCTTGATAGATTTATTCGAGGACTTTGTTTTATCGTGTCGAGTAACTTACTTCTAGCCTCGATAACGTTTCTCCAAGAATAATGCCTGCAATATCATACACACTTCGATTTAACCTCAAAATAGCGAAGGAAAATGCCTGCGATTTTAACGTTGTTTTGCATTTTTTAAAACACTCCGTACGTATTTTTTAGATACCTTGTTATTTCACTGTTATGAAAGGAACATCGAGATGCTATGACAAAACGAAGAAGAGACATTTTATTAATTACTTTTAAATTGACTTTACGTCTTTGACTATCGTGATTCGCGCATGGCTTTACACAACCACAGCGCCTCGCGTGATCGAACCTTGAACTTTACGCTTTGGACTCGATTTATAAGGAGCATATTTGAATTACCACAAAAGCGAATAATTTCGTTCCTATTCTTTTTGTGACTAACTTTTTTTCATATTCAATCAGAATCAGAGAAAATCGATATCTGAACTTTCGTCTAAAACGAACGAAATAAAAAGACGAGGTAAAAGAACGAAATGTTTTGACGATTTCGCTGAACGAAAGTGCATACTTGTCAACAATTTTGGAGTAAGTGTGCATTTTTACTCGAAATTCTTTCTTCAACGTCAACGTTAATACATTTCGGAGTTAATAAACTCGCTCACTCCAATTTAAGTAAATGCACACATTTACTCCAAATTTTCTATTGATCTTGACGTCGAGACGCGTTGCGCATGTTTTCTGGATGATCGATCTATAGACCGTTACTCTGGTGATCGAACTAGTGATAACTATAAAAGATTATACCTGCATGAATGAAAATTTGAAAGATACGAACAACGTTCAAGAGCAAAAAGGAGTAAATGTTATTTTTCTTTAAAATTCGTTCGATCTTTATAAATTTCGTAAAACTCTAGGAAACATTACAAAAAAATTTCATGAATAAATCTTGCTACGTGAAAAAATTGAAAAAAATTATACACTACCGATTTGAATGGTAGAATTTGAATCGGCGATTCGAAAAGTTAAAAATAGATGGCGACGAGGTAAACAAAAGACAAGGATCTCGAATTCGAATCAACGAATGGTTATCGTTCAAGTTTTTTCGTCAAATAAGTGTCGATCGTGACCGGAAGTTATGATTCACCATGTGTTTTCGAGTAAAAAAGTGACGCTGAAGCTTAGCAAATATTTTCGTAAAGTCGAGAAGAGTTGGAATAGCGTTAAGCATAAGAATGAGTTTTCTGGACAAAAGTTGAAAAGACGATAACGCAACGGCATGCTCACTCGTAAACGATAAATATTTGAAAATGCTTGGAAAAGCGATAAATTAACAACAGCAAGAATAATAATAATAAAAAAAGCGACGAGTTTGAAAGGAGATTTGCGTTAAAAAGGATGACGAATGAAAATGAGAATTGACATAAGGAAAGAATGAGAGATTTGGTTGGGACGGTTTAGCGAAACGTTGGCAGCGAAAAAGGGAAATGTCTGGGTGGGCCGTGAGCGACGCCACCGCGTACTAGGAACTGTGTATTATTGATCAATAAGAGAAGCTGGCATGGGCGAACTGTGCCGGCGGAGGCAGCTGTTGTTACCCCTGTATTTTTACACCTCGACGGGGTCCTGTCGTACACACGCGAGGTAGGGAAACTTTCCAAAGACCGTTGTACGATTATAAATTCCCCCTTTTTCTTTTCCGCGGCTCCGTTTGGTCAGTTAGTATTCGAGAGTGTATAAAACATAAAAATTCAATAAATTCAGCATTCGCGGAACGTTTTTTTTTGCGTTCTCGCCTGGAAAACATCGACAGAGCTTCGTACGACGAGAGACAGCGAAGGTCGAAGTAAGAGCAGACGAGGAAGAGGGAGCGAGAGAGAGAGAGAGAGAGAGAGATAGAGGAAGAACGAGAGAGAGTGTGTGTGTGTTATTGAGTCTTCGGAGAGTGACTAGCCAACGTTAATAGTGCAATACACGCCCGTGTGTTGGCTACTCCAAGGCTAATGTGTCTGTGTTGATGTTTCGAGATCCTCGACGTGAGCGACCACGGGGACGAAGAAAACGACGAAAACGAAGACGAAAACGACGACAAAGACAACGACAACGACTTCAACTCACAATATTCATTCAAGCACAACCGCAAATTCCATTTTGCCAGTTTAGCCATCATTAGATATCAAGAATTCTCGAAGATACAACTTTTACCACCTGACATCACCGATGCAGACCTTACGCAAAAAAAACAGCCCATGCAAGTGTGAGTATTCGTGTCTGTTTTTCTTCCTATTGTTATTTTCGATTCTTTTTTTTTTAATATCATTAACTTTACTTAAAAAATACAAATGACCTTGAAAATTGACTTTTTAGCAAAAACTGTACCAGGGTCTTTGAAAATTTAGCAAAAAATCGTGTTTTTTCAATTTTTATTTAATATTTTATGAATAAATTAGCAATTAAGGGTTGTTTACGTATATACATATTTTATACATTGGCACGTATACTATAGCAATTTTCCACTTACTATAGTCACCTTGAACACATCCAATTGAAATCCATTCACCCTCGTACACTTCGTTCCCAATAACCCCACTGTCGACACAACAGGTTCGATCTATTGTTACGTTCGACGTCGTTCTTTCACCCTCCGATCAGATGGCACCACTTGTCGCTCCTAAAAGACACCCGGGTCTGTGAGCTACTCGGTATTCGATCATTTTTTCTATGTTGTTATCTCTTACATTTATTATTTAATAAATATAAATGAAAAACATGCACAAATGAGTTTTTTTATTTTTACATTTGTTTGAAATCCAACGTATATATTTGATCAAAATTTCTAGTTCCTTTCGAAACTTTTTCTCTATTTTTCGAGTTTTCGTCATCAATTATTCACCAAATGCTATTTTATCGTATATCATTTTTTTCGTTATCAAAAAACCAACAGAATGGTGTAAACTAAATTCTATTATTATTTGCCAGGAAAATTTTACGTTAAAAAAAAGATTAGGATAATTAGTTCGACACTTTCGGTTCTGAAAAATGTCATTGCTATGAAAAGTTTTGACGAGCACAAAAGCGTGTAGAATAATTCTTTGAGTCATAAGTTTTCTCGCTTTCAATAATTCACTCGCATTGTGTTTCTGGTGCCTTTCCAATATGAGTCTGGTAATCATCGTATTTCTTTTCATTGTCCAATCCTTCATTTTCTTCACAAATCCTTATTTATTGCCTATCCATGGCTCTCGATGTTGACCCTCATAAAATTTCATGATCGAGCTAATGGTTCTGTTTGCACAGATGATTCGACGAAACTCACTGTCTCTATACCTACAAATGTATACATATATATATATATATATATACATATTTTTGTCCCTCGTACAGTACGATTCCACAAAAATATTTTGATCCATATTTATTGACCACGTATCTATTGCTTGTTTATTGAGATTAGTAGAAATTCAGAGCTCAGTTGCATCCCAACTAATTTCGAGATCACGTGCAGTCATTTCTCACAATATTTTGCCGCAAGTACCACCAAATAACCATTGAAAGCCAAGCAAATTACTAACCCCCTAAATTTTCCTTCCCTCCCCCCCCCCCCCTCTCGTCTCTTCCAACTCTAAATCCTCGCATCGTCGAATTAATGAATACCAGATTTTATTATTATTATTATTATTATTATTATTATGTGATCTCACGATAACTCGTCGTACGAACGATTTGTTGCACAGATATTTTTTTTTTTCGAAAGTTTTCGTAGTGTTACTAAAAATTTATAACTTTTAGTTTGAGATTAGAGACGAATTTTTTTAAAATTCTTTATTAAATTATGAAAAATTCTTGTAAAAACAAAAATACTGGTGACAACGATTTAACGAAAGATTTTTTGGAACCTCAATTATAAAATCGACTTATTGGGTATCGTTCGAATAAATAAATAAACAAATCAATTTATTTCAAAATTTTTTTTTTTTTCATTAACATTAAATATGGTTTTTGGCTGCACCGATGATTTGTTTATTTGACGTATCGGATTAAATATTTTTAGGTGGAAAGGAACAAGGAAGTTGTAGTTTCTGTCGAAATTATTATTTTTTTTCGTTTTCAGTGCGTTATTTATTTTATTCTCTTTACTTTTTTTTGTTTTTTACTTTATATGGATAAACAGAGAGTATATCGTGATGCATCTTTAGAAAAAAATCTCCAAGAGTTGGAATACTCCGTTGCCCCGTTGCTCGTTGATTTTCAAGTATCGACAGTTGGCGTTAGACACTCGAGTGGGTGAGAGTATGCGATTCGATCCGAATGTTATATAGACCTCGTTTCTATCGCCCCGGTCATTAATGGAAGGGCTGGATCGTTTAAAGTACTCTTTCGCTTAGCCATTCTTCAACAATAAAGACAGGCAGAGAAAAAAAATAAAACGAGTGTGTATGGGCAAAAAAAATGAACTTTCATGCACCCAAGGAATATTTTGTTTGCTGCTTGCACTTGTCGTTCGTATGACGCTGATTGAAACCATCATTTTTCGAAGAATAGGCCAATCATAATCCACTCGTGATATATTTCGAGTTTTTTTTATTTTTGATCAATGGAGATTACTATTCCATTCGAATTGTAATGTAGATTTTTTTTTATTTGGTATTTCAAAATTGATGATAAATTCTTTAAACAATGTTTTTATTAAAACCAAACCTAACATTTTTCATTAATTTTTTTTATTTATTTCCAGTGTATAACCTTTTACGAAGTCGTTTTTCCTTGAAATTATTTTTATAAGGTAGTTCGGTAGGTAGGAGTTTTAGATGCACACCCTTTTCGGGTTTTTACGTGTTTCTATTGACCCTCTTTCTTACTTTGCCACTCTGGTTTTACTTTTCTCAATTTTTGCCACTACCTGGACCTACATTTTTACGTGGGTTCCGAACCACGGAGAGAGCAGTTAAAGACACTTAGAAAAAATCCATTGGTGTCGGTGGGAATCGAACCCGGGCCCACCGGGTGTGATTCGGGTACGTTACCACTATGCCACTGCCTCTCTTAAAATTATTTTTATAATTAAATCACAGAAATATTTAATTCTTCCGAATTATAATTATTATTTTATTACTAATTGTTAATGAAATTCATAAATAAATAAAAATTGTCGATAAAATTACACCAAACAACGTATTTGTAGGTAAAAACTGTAAATAAATAAAAATTCAATAATTTTATGAAACTTCTGATCAACTACGTCGGTTTAAGACTATATCGAGGTGTAATTGATATCGATTAGAAGAAGAAGAAAATGAAAACAATGAATATGGAACTTGAGAAAATAAATGGAACGAAAAAACGAATGCAGAGTCGACAAAAATTTGTACCAAAGTTTTATCGTTTTATTGAATCTCAAATTTTTTTTATTTTGTCATTTATTTTCGTCACCCAAACACCAAAATTATTTAATATTTAATCGACGCTGCCTCGCAGTGAAAAAAAAGGCTTCAGATTTTTGTTTTATTGTTGAAAATTTCGTGATTAAAATATCACTTACAAATTGGAAGTTACTTTTTGGAGATTCTGTACGTGTGATTAAGTGGATGCTGTTGGTTGAAATTGTGAGCGCAGTCGATTGATTTAATAGGGCGAGATGCGTCGAGGTACAAATTCGATCGGGGACCCCCGGGCTCGAAACGATTGTCGTTTGTCGATGTGGATTTAGCTCCGCGGGTGAGAACCCTGCGGAGTGATGAATATAAATGCAAAGCCCTTTTTGCTCCATTACCATTTCTTGTGATCCTGCAATGATTCGTCTTTTATAAGCGGTTTCAGGCGTATGCGTACAAATTGCTAAACGATTCTTTCAAATGCATTTTATAAAAAATGTGTTTTTTACAGTCAAAAAAGAACCAACACGCTTCCTGGGCGAAGGCGTGTCTTTCAAGGCTAAACTTATCGGCATTCTTGAAGTTTCTGAAGCTCGTGGCGATCGCATGTGCCAAGCTGCTTTGGCCGATCTCAAAATGGCGATCAGAGCAGCTGGCGAACATAAACAACGAATAGCTGTACAAGTTTCCATCGATGGACTTCGATTGCGAGACGAAAAGACTGGGGTATGTAATCGTTAAAAAAGAAAAATTCGAAAAAAAGAAAATCTTTTCTTCGATTAAAAAAATTTTTTTAACGTCGAATTTTTTGATTAATTATAATTAACGCTCCGCCAGCAATGAAGATTTTCAAGTTTTCCATTAGGACGCTAAGGATTTTAGGTTTGGGAGAATTTTTTATCGTGTTTCGGACTTTTGAAAAATTCGAAAAAATCAGATTTACTCTTCGATCCTTCCATAAGTGTGTGTCCGATAGATTGTGTCTCGTATTTTAAGCACCAGGTGAAATTTTGACTGTGATTTTAAAAGTTCTCTGGATGCTCTGGCGGAGAGTTAAATATTATAAATTTTTTAATGAAATTCGATTGAAAACTTTCGAAACATTAAAAACATAAATAATCAATCATTTACTTAATTCAAGGAGTGCCTCTACCATCATCCGGTGCACAAAATATCTTTTATCGCTCAAGATATGAGCGACTCTCGAGCTTTTGGTTACATTTTTGGATCCCCTGACACGGGCCATCGTTTTTTTGGCATCAAAACCGACAAAGCTGCTAATCAAGTAAGATAACAATTAATTACGTTGTCCCATTTTTTTTTAAACATTTTTTTTTGATTATTTACCAATTTTTGTCGATTTTTCATTTTTGTACATTTCTTACGACGAACGTGACTACACAAAAAATGTGTAAATTTACATTATTTATTTTTTACGAAAGGAAAAAAAAAATGCTTCAAAATGTTGAACTTTCTACCATTGAAATCACTTTAAAAATATTCCCACAGCTGGTTTTTTTTTTTATCTTGTTCATAACAAGATATTGACAGAAAAAAAGGAGAAAAGGTGAAAAAAAAAAATTTTTTGGAGTCTGATATTTTATAAAATTGTTCTTGGCGAGTTAAACGTTAAAAGAAAATAAAACGAGGTTTGAATCGATTTGAAATAGCTCGAAATTGCATTAGTCTGGTTTTGCATGAAGCAATGAAACACTGATTTTCGTGTAGTCGAGTGTTGGGTTCTGTGACTGATACGTGTGGAGCGAGCTCTCACTCGAAAGTTTGATAACTGGAGGGTTGTATGTAAATAATTGTATTAAGTTGCCGGTTTGTCCGGGGTTACACATTTGGTCAGAAGGATCGAATTATTTGCGCTTGGTCGAGTAGACTGATTCGCAAAGAGGGGGGGGGGGGATAAGTTAACAACTCAGAGTCCCCCTTATTTCTCTCATTCGTCCGTGCCAAGTTTTCTCGTCATTCAGCCAAATTCCCTTTTTATTTTTTCATTTCGAAAATTCTAATGAAATGTTGTTCCTTAATTTAGGTGGTAATTGCGATGCGGGATCTTTTTCAAGTAGTTTTTGAACTGAAGAAAAAAGAAATTGAATTGACGAAGCAAAACATCGAGCAAAATGCCATTAAGTTTCATATCAGTGGGATTTTCGTTGAGCCAGCGCCAGACACGAAGGTGAGTTAAGAATTCAAAAAAAAAAAAAAAAAAAAAAGATTGGAAACTCATTTTGAATGCAAAAATAAAAAGATTTGTCGGTGAATTTGTGAAATTATTCGCCGTGGTGATTTTTTTTCGATGTCCAGGGCGCTGCGGGGATGGACAGTTGTTCCCAACGCTTGAGAAGCTCCAGCCTCGTCGACAGAGTACCGAGCATCAGTAGCATCAATGAAAAAAAAAACGACGGCCAAACCGGCGTCATAGCCGATCTCCTCGATCTTCAGTTCGAGCTCAATTCCTTGCAACAAGGAATTCACCAGATGGACAAAATAACACCAGACAATCCAAGACCATCTTCCGAGGATCCCTTCGAGACTGATCCCTTTGGAGATTCTTTTGCAAACGTCAAAGTAAGACTTTTCGGTGCAATTTTAATACCGATCATTGTTGAAATTACACTTTTTCATTTTCGACCATTTTTTAAGGAGTTTCCGCAGGTGACAACGAGCGTTCAACCAATTTTACCTCCACCACCCTCCACTTCAAAAAGAGGTCACCTCGAACGTCAACAAACCATACCAGTCACCCCACCATCAGCCACTTCGAGTCCAGCCACGCAACCAACATTATCCGCTAAAACTCCACCACCTCAAGAGCCTATTCAATGGTTGGACAATGACAGCGAAAAACGCTTCAGTGATGGTGAAATTTCTAGTTTAACCAACACCGGAAACGCCGAAGAAGAAAAAGAAAACGTAAGTACAATTTTGAACTTAGTTCGCGAATCACAAATTTACCGAGAAAAGTGTAAACAAAGATGGAAAAAAGATTCTGATTTTTAGTTCAAAACAATCCAATTGTTTGGGGATTTTTTCTTTCAAATTTTCCGCCATTTTAATATTTTATTGCATTTTATTCATTGTTCATTCTCTTTGTTCTAAAAAAATCAACCCTATGATGTTAATCATTGCCCTCTGGTATCGCATACGAGAAACATTTCATTTTGGAGAAAATATTAGTTCAGTTAATTACTCCACTGTAGGGTTAACGTTAAAAAAATAGATCGTGGGGTTTGAGGGTTGAAGGTAAGAAAAAAACCAGCTGCTATTCTGACGAAACTTTGACCCGCAGGGTTCGAGTGGAGGAGGAGGAAGCATTCGAAAGAGTCCGCAGATAGATGTGTTCACGGAATTGGATCCACTGGGAACCGGACTGAGCAAGCCTTACATAGACAAAAAAGATTTTTTCCAACACTTGAAGAATCCACCAAAGAAAGTGCTGAAGGATCTCGTAACGACCAATTCCGGGGAGACGTTTCCAACGAATTTTGACATAAGTTTAGATTCATTGGATCCTATAAAAGTGGGAAACGGAAGTGATCAAAAATCAAGAGAAATATTTGAAGATGGTGATTTCGCGAATTTCGAGAAATTTGACAGCCGGAGTGACTTTGTTGGAGAAGCAGCGGAAGCGAGTGGTACGTCAGTGGCATCAGGAGCAACGAGTTTACCGTCGAAGATAGAATCAAATAAGCAGGCGAGCAACAGATCGAATCAAAGATTGATTCATCATCAGCCACTCTCGGTATCGCTGCCTCCGGAAGAATCACCGATCCATGAAAAATCGTTTAATTTTAATAACACGGCACCAGCGAGTTCGTCATCAACGCCTCGAATGGACAAGGAATCGAGTGATTCAGTGCAGTCGTTGATGAGGATACCAAGTCCGAAGAAATATCGAACACTGAGGAAGAAAGAGTTTGATACGGATTTGTCGGGTGTGTCGAGACTTCGCAAATCAGTGGACAAACCCTTCCCAGTTGATTTTTCCAGTAACAATGACGCACCAGGATCTCCGCTACGATCATGTTCGTCCGAGGCCAACTCCAGGCTCTCCAGTTCAAGTGCCGAGTTGGATATCGTGCCGGAACCACCGCCCAGAGGCGCAGGCAGCATTCTCATAAATCCACCTCCTTTGCCACCAAAGAAGCAAGGCGCTCGTGGAGGAAACAAACCTCCACCGAGGCCTCCTCATACGGACACTCATTTGCATTACGACTTCATTGAACGCGAAGAAACTTCGCCATCACCAACAAAACGCGAACGCACTATGAGTCCGGCTCGCATCGAAGACAATAAACAACGTTTCGACGACAATTTCAGTCCTCCGTCACCTCACACTCTGAGACAAAGCGATGGTGGTGCTGTCAGTGGTGGAATGTCATCTTCAAGATTCGAGACAATGACACCTACCACTTTGTCCACTCTTTTCCGCAATCCCTACATGAGCAACGTAACCGGTGAGTCGAAAAAAGTTACAACAACAACCAATTCTACGGTCACCACTCGACCTTCACTTGACATTACTCTCAGTCAATTGACATCTTCGAATCTTGCCGAATTTGCCACGAGCCTCAACATGAGCGTGTCCGAACTTACGAGCTTAACACTCCAGCAGTTGACCGAGTGTCTGGCCAAGTTATCGGCTCGTGAAGTTAACGATTCCGCCAATTCTCGAGCTAACACCACCTCACCCGCGTCAAGATCCACGCCAACCGCATTCTCCAAAGTTCCTCCCACCTCTGCGAAGCCTGCTGAAACTTCTTTCGTTTCGGACAAACCACTTTTCAAAGCAGATTTTGATCAAGACGTTAAACTCCAAACTCAACAGTCCGAGGAACAACCGGCTTACGACAAATACGCAGTTTTCAGGGAACTTTTAGAAATGGAGCAGAAAAAGGAAGATGCTCATAATGCTGAAGTAAACGACTCCATCGAAACAATTGCCCATCAAGAATCGCCTGATCGTCAAAACGAACCTGGCCCGATGTTAATGACCGAGTCTACCAATGACCTCAAAGACGAACTTTTCCAAGTGACGAATCTTCTTTCGACCTGTGATTTGAGCGTGGAGTTGCCTCCTCAAGGCGATCGTTTGTCACAAAGAGAAGTCAAAACGGACCTGAGGGACGATGCTGATAAGGATAATGACATCAATTTATCGAGAGAGAATGTGAAACCAGTTATCGACGCGGATAACGAAGACGACAATAATAAAAAAGAATGCGATAATGAGGAGGGTAATACAGAATCATTCGAAAAACAATATCAGGAAATGTTGCCAAGCGTAAAAAGCGTAAGAGTCAAATTAACGAGAGAAGACACTGAGGTGAGGGAGGATCAAGTTCATCGAGAGGAAGAAATTGATGAGGAGGAAGAAGACGAGGATGAGGAGGACGAGGATGAGGATGAGGAAGAGGACGAAGCTGCTGGTGCCTCAAAGACAGCAACGAGTATACATGTGACAACTTTGGTGACAGAAACAAAAGACAGATATGCAGCATTGCGTGAAATCGTTGATGACGTCGAGCCGATTACGATAGCCAAAGATAGCATAACGTCTGAAGACAAAATTCAAAGTCCAGGTGTTACGTCGCCCGTTCAACAGCAAACGCTGTTGAATCTATTGAAAATTTTTGTGGAACCAGGTGCGGACAGTCCGAGTCCAAAAAAACCAGCAATGCGAAATGAGGAAGAACTAAAAGCCGTGACGACGGATATTTTCGAAGAAATAAGGATGCTCAACAGCACAAGTGATCAGTGTGTAGTGACATGTGGTTCGAGCAAAAACGCAGTTGGCCAACCAGCAGCCACTGGATTTGAAGATGTGTTTTGTCCATTTCCGGAATCAAAGTCAGAGTTGAACAAAGACGGTCGCGAGTCGGCAGGCAGCGTCAAGGATGAAAGTAATTGGGCTAAATTTGAGAGTTCCGTGGTCTTTCATTCGGACAAATCATCGTACGAGGGTCAAGGTTCAGTGGGTGGAACATCGCCATGGTCACCGGATGAAAAAGACTTTCAAATGGAGGGCGGTGGTGGAGGCGGCAAGTTGGCACCGAAGCAACATTATCAGCAGAGATTGCACTCTGGGGAGAGCGATAACGAGTGGAAAGACGAGGAGGAGAGCGAGGAGAGCAACGGAAAGAGGCAGTTCCGTGATGACAGTGGTTTCTGGTGCGGTAGGCGTCCGCGATACGAGATGACCGAGGAAGGAACTGTATATTACGAAGATCGAAGCGAACGTGGTGACAAAGATCGACACTTCCGGGAACGTGAGCGAAGCACGAGAAAACCGCGTGGAGCACCGTGGCCGAAACAAGGGAGTGGGCACAGAACTCGTGATTCATCACCATGGCACGAGGAGTCTTCGGGCCGAGGATGGTCCAGAGAGGAGGATGAACCGCATCACACTCTCCAACGAAGCAGATATGTGATGAATAGGAAACAAATGGGAAGTTCTTACAAAGAAGAGATCGATGACCCATCCAAAGGATACTGGAAGTGCAGAACTAAACAGAGAGCCTGGAACGGTGATCGGGAGGCGTTTAGGAACGCCCCTCAACCTCAACCACCTCAGCCAGGGCTTCAACAAGCTCCTCATTTTGTTGCGGAACCAATGTTCTACGAGGAAGATCGTACCAAGAGAAGAATGATATTATGGAGCGAGGACGATCGCGATAGGGATCGTTTCAGTAGTCAAGAAAGTATGGCCTACGAGGATGAGGAAAGATGGTCGCGCAGAGAGTATGATAGAAGGCGGGAAAGATGGGACGATGAAGGAACCGGTACTGGTCGGTTCTGGCCAAGAAGAATACCCGGTGAAGCTGATTCTCGTGTCGATCCGCGATTAGACCCTAGAAGTGAATACGGACCACCACCCGAAATTTATAGAAAGCAGCACTACTGTCGTGGAGATAGCAGAGAATTGCGGGACCGCCCACCTGGTCACGAGCTCTACGTCCCTGGATCGGTTGGTCCAACCGGTTGTTGGCCGGAGGATGAGTACTCGTTACCGCTTTCCGATCGCCCGGAGAATTCCCCGCGATACTTAACGCGCAAGCGTCATTGGCCGAAAAGACCTAATAGTGCAAACGATGAAAGGAATCTTTCGGAGCCTGTTTACGCCGACCCACGCTTCAAATATGGAATGTCAAGATCTGAATGCAGCGACAACGACTCGAATCTTTATCATCGACCTTATAGATCACGGAGTCGTGAAAGTTACTGGGGAAGCGATCAGGAATTCGAGAGTTGGCCGGGCGGTGGTGGTGGTGGTGGTAGCACAAGCGAGCGTCTCTATTGGTCCGAAGGTCCGGACGCCAAGAGCGAAACTCTTCATCGCCGTAGGATGAACCGACACAAGTCGAATCGACCTGCATCGCAAAAGAGTCAAAATTCTCCGTTCGAGGATGACTTTACGGAACCAATTGAGGGGAACGAGCCTTCTTTCGAGTCGCCGGTTGGTGAACCGTCGCATGGCGTTATCTCTGAAATTGAAGGGAAACAACCGACAACCCCACGGAGCGCGAAGGAACATTCGAGAAACGATCAGCGTTTCGGCAGATACGCCAAGCCGCCGGGAAGCATCAGCGGGAATCGAGGTTCCGGGTACTTTGAGAACGAGACCATCACGAGTGAACCCCCAACCGATCGAGCGAGAAATTCGGCCGAATTGAAATCGACGCCCGAAGACTTTCCACTGGATGTAGAGAAGGTTTTGGCCAGCGGGGAGGATTTAGGGACGGAAGATAATGAAAGTAGGGACTCCTTTTATAACGGTGATCCTAGTCCGCGTTTCGAGGACGACGCCTTCGCCTTCAAATCCGAAATGGCTGATAGCGTACCCGAAACCCCAACCGCACCCGCTGCTTCGTCATTAAAAAATTCTAGACAAATTAAGTATGGCAATAACAAGATTAAGAATGACCATGATATTAAAAAGTCTGAGTCGGTTAATATTTTCGTTAGGGAAAGCGATCCGTTCGATGACGATGACTTTTTCAAATGATCTCCCTCTGTTGAATGTGGCTGATCTTTATGTCGCTTCCATGAAGCCTCTATAAGGAGACCTACCTTTGCCCGTGTTAATCCAACGGAATGTGCCTCAAGAGAATGCAGTCATTGAATCAAAATTTTGCTATTTGCGGTGATTCTCTATTCCGCAAATCAATGAATACTAACCAACTGTTAAATCATCTAACGCGTACATTGGCATCCGGTAGATCTTTTACGTGACACCAGTGTCTAGTTCGGTCGAAGTACTCGCTGCAATATGCGACGATCCCCGTTAGCGCTTGGATACACGGAGATCCAATCTCTTTATAGAAGCTTCATGGCAGCGTCGACGTCGATCATAACATGAGACGACATCGATGCTACCTCTACCCGCTTGCCTCTCATCCCTGTCTCCTTACCCCGTTACTATATAATATAAGCAAACCATATACACACACAATTCATTGTACCCCTGTTAGGTTAGTAATTCCGTATCTACTACAACGAGGGAACAGTATAAACGAAAAAAAAAAAAAAAAAATATATACATTTTGTCGTCGAATGATTCCCCGCTCGATAAACAGCGTTGTCTCGAGCTTATTATGTTCGTTCGCCATTTGTGATCTTCAATCGAGTGAGTGCTAGTCCTACGAGTATCGATCGTGCATCGCATATTCTCGAATTTTTTGCGTTCGTCATTAATGTAGTAAAATTTATATCGCGAGGTTAAAATAACTAAAATTTTTCAAGTTTTTCAATTCGACAGGCGATCGACAATACGTCGCCGGACAAATATATACTTGTTAGAACAGTAGATAGATTTTTTTTATTCGACGAAATCTTAAGTCCCCATGGGTCAAGATTTCGCATGAACGTGGCGTAGCAAACAATAAACTGACTTTATACAATCGTGGTGTACCAACTGCTACTCGTAGGATCAAAGGCTGAACGCCTTTCGTATCCTATCGTTCACTCACTTTCGTACTTTTTCCATTCTAATTATTGAAAAAGTCGAAGAAACAACCAAAGTTTAATCTTTAAGTTATGCGTGCATTTTTGTTCTTGTAATATTTATTTATCGACCGTCCTAAATGTTTGTTAATATTTATTATTCATTGTATTGATCTCATTTGTTTATTATTAAACTGAATAAATAGGAACAACCAAAGTCTATATCACTTTTGTCTGCGATATTAAATTTATGTTCGAGTACATGATGCAACGTACGAATGTTTTTCGAATTTAGCATTCGAGTGAATGCATGGAAACTCAAGAATGTTTTTTTCCCTGAATATTTTCTTGTTTTACTTTCTCCATAACGTGAAACGAAGAAATTGACATCACATTCGCAAAAATGAAGCTTCGAATAGCGTTTATTTTGGTACGTAAAAATTCCATCATTTGAACATTTTTTAAACTTATCTATTCTCATTTTTTAACAATTATTAGATGTACGTTCGAGTGTCGATTTATAGAAAAACAACTTTTCTCACAATTCATAAAAATGAGACTAGGATGTGATCGGAATGGAAATAGTTTTTTCGGACTGTAGGGAACTGGAAAGAAATGATCTTGCAAGAACGCATGTCAAACAACTCGAAGCATTTCCGCAGTTTACCTTCGCCCTCGGTATAAATGCAACAGAGTAAAAAAAAATTTTAGTGTTTTTTCGAGTCTTTTTTTCTAGAGCTTTAAATTTCGGCTTTTATAATGCCACAGAATCTTTTCTCTTGCTTTTATTTTGAAGTTGGCGAATCTTTTTGGCAAGAAACTCGCAGGACAAGCTTTGACGTGGCCTGTGGACAATGCACAATAAAAGAGCATTAGATTGTCGCCTTTGTTGGAGGGTGGGTTCTTGGTAGGACTTGTCGCGTTTGGCAACAATGCCTAGCTGTGTGCTGTCGCGGCTCAATCTATGAATCTCGAGTACTTGTCGACCGTCCGTGTACGGGTACTCGAAACACCTGGCAAACAAGGAAACAATGGATTCCCACCCTTCTATTCTTACTATAGAAGCAAAGTCAGGATTACGTGCATTTAGGGCGCCTTTTCATTCTATAACGAATCATCATCTTTTTTTCTTCCCTCTGTATATATTTCTGCTAAATCTGGTCTTTTAATCTTTTTTTAGGTCATAATATTTGTAAGAATTTTATTTTATTTTTCTTGCTATTTTAATAATCAATTATACTCCGAAGCAGTTTGAAAAATATTTCGATTTTTCATGTTTTTTTTTTTTTTTCCCGAGAGCCCACATTACAACACTTTAACGCCACTTTTACACAATTTTAAAAAGCTGATGCATATATTCGGAAACTGAAATCTGCCTCTAGCTACGCGATGAACGCAAAGAGCGGTCACCCAACCGAGTATTGACCTGGTTCGATCGGACGAAAGGTGTCGAAAAATGTCACAAAATTCGCAGTTATCTCTCTCGCACTAATGAGAGGTTCTAGCATCTGATTCATGCCATTAAGCACTACACAATAGTCACGAGTTTTTATGTATAACGAAAAATTTGGGGCTTTGATTTAAAGGAGGCCAAAAGGGTGAATATTATTGGGTGGACAATTTAGTACATTTGTAATGCGTGTAGGAGGAGAGTGCGAGTGACAAACTAACCCGCATCTACCAGTGGCCACTTGAACGGGCGATGAGGACTTTTGCTTCTGTAGGAAAAAAACAGCGAAGGGAGGGAGAAATTTATAAAAAAAAAAAAAAAAAAAACGACGAGAAGGATTAAAAAGAGGTAGGAAGGCAAAGAGAAAGAGCAAAAAAAAAAGCATAGAGGAAAAGAATTTACAAATGAACTATATGCACTTAGGAAAATGGAACTGCTTGGAAAGGCCACCGCGCACTGTTTATAATTTGGATTGTCGAGTCCGTTGTTTCGAACTTTCAATGGGAGCACATATTTTTTAAGAGCCAGCTGCGTATATGTACGAAGCTTTTTGATGGAAAGAGGCAACGTTGCGTGTGTACAAGAGCAGTGCCTGCACAGTCGGCAGAGGGCGCTCCTGTGGCAATAGCTGTGTGTATAGTTTCAAGGACGTCGGTATAACCGCGACCCACACACTTGTTAGGCTATAAACCCGAATGTTTCGAAAACCCTAAATGTATCAGCCGAACGACTACTGTGGATCATCTACACGAGTACTCGAGTACGTCTGGGGTCTGTATTCCGATCCCTGCTGCTTCTACCACCACTTTTTTTGTTGCGAAAATGTACTAATAAGATTTGCCTCGTGACAGCCGTGGTGTTAAGACTCGTACTCGAATGTACAACGAAACAATAGACTCTTTAGAGTCCAACGAAAATCTCGATTTTATGAAAAATAAAAAATACTATTCGATTCTAGAAATTGAGAAAGAAAAAAAAAATTTGCGGGTCTCTCAGACCCAGTGTGGTGGTGGAGTGATAAATAGAAAAAATTCTCGTTTGTATACACCGTTCGCGGATGTTCTTTACGTATTGGACGCGGCGGACGAGAACACGTTGAAAAGAAAAAACTATGATATAATTAATAAACGATGCTGATGGTGCAAAGTTAAAACGAATGATTGAACTAGTAGCTGCGATGCTGAGTTGTTAAGTACATATATACATGTACATAAGGTTTCGTATAAGCCACTGGTTTATCAATATTCCATAAGCTTGGTAAAAAGAGAGTCAAGTGTTTACAAACGAGAAGAGCCGCGTACTGCGCCGACAAGGCACAGGATTTATATATATATATATATCTGTGTATATTGAATATAGGATATGCATAGGATAGAGAAAGATAGACATATATAAATATAAATCGTGTGTCGCCGCAGTGGTGGCGCTGGCGATCGCAGCGCCAGTGGCAGCCAATGGTGCCACTGCCACTTCCACTCAAACGGATTTGCATCCCATTGAATTTTAAACGAGTGCACCGTAGGTTATACCCCGTGCTTTAATCCTATATCGCCGCCATTCTCCACTCGACTACTGTCGCTTCGAGTGTTACTCACAGCGAAATGAAATTATTAATACAGTACCGATTCCCCGCCCGCTGTTTGTCGCCGAGACACGAGGCCAACCGCCATGGAGAGCTCACCGGAATATTTTAATATTGATGACTCCTACGTCTCTAACACTACACGAGTACACATATATATTTTTCGCACTGCTCAAAAATTTACCTCCTAACGTGCTCGACGTGCTGGAGAACAAAAAAATAAATAAAAACACAGGAAAAACCATCAGAGTTGGCTACAAAAAAGTAAATTCAACGAAAAAATCATTCAGATTAGGTTTTTATAGCTAACTGTAGACAATACGATTTTTTAAATCGTTTTTTAATTCTTTGAGCCATAGTAATAGCCATCGTGATCCTTAAATGTCAAAAAAAAATCCTTTTATTTGATCAAATCACAAAAGTCGATGATTGCAATGTATTCATTATTTTCAAGTGCAAATTTTGATGAATCGTTTCATCAAAATTCTATATCCTCATAATCCACCAAAAGCACACAAATCATGCAAGTGCGAACCAGGCATTAAACACATCGTACATCATATGACTTTGTAAAGAGAAATCTGGCTTATCTGTGAAAACAAGTAAACTAAATGAGAAGCCCAAACCATAGATACCTACAAAGTCACATCGGTATCTCGTACGTATTTTACGATCACGTGACCACGCCACTAGCGTTCGCGAAATGTGGAGAATCGTGAGAATTACATATGTTTAGATTCTCGAGAGTCAGGCGTTCTAAAGTCCTTCAAAATTCCTTCCTAATTATTAATTTCATTACAGATTTCATTATTTCTCCATCTTTTGACCTTCACTCAAGAATCATTATTGAAATCTAAGGATCGTCAGAGATTCCATGTAGTTCGCGAAATGTTTATTCAATCTATTTAATTCATTGTGGAAAAATAACAAAGCTCGTAGATCTCTATGACAATATCGCACAATACGTTATCTCTCGTGCTCGACAGAAATACCTTCTTACAATATCTTTATAGTTTGCAATATCAAATCAACTGGAGTAGCGAAAACTTTAGAGAGAAATCGTTTTTACCGTCAAGTCGAGAACACGTTATCGATTTTAACACTCCGCTTCAAACACTAACCACAGTATTTGAGCTCTGTATTCTCAGAGTCAACCAGCCATAGAAATGCTTCGATTTGATCATGCGCTATATCACTGAGAACGTCCTCGATCTTTTTTTTTCTTTTTCTTTCACTTGTTGTTTCTTGTGCAGGTAAATATTCAAGGATTCTATGAAATTTCTATTGAGTTTCGTTATAGTATAAAATGTAACGTGCAACCGTCCAATTTGTAAGCAATTTATTATTTTTGTCGTTTTTTTTTTTCATAAATTATGAAAAATGACAAAAATCTTTCAATTGTGCACTCGTAAATCATACAAATCAAGTTAAAAACATTACGATTACTAATTTTTCATTGATGTCATCAATGCCATCGTTGAATTCGTAAACAAAAATTATTAATTTGATGAAATTCGATGGATTTTAACGAAATGACCAAAATATCGATTCATCGATCGATATACGAAGAAATTAAATTTGCTGAGTCAACAAAGAGAGGCGAACAGAATGAAATTTGTTAATAACTCAACAATAAAATGGTCGCAATGAGCGTTATTTATGTCAACCAGCAAAACAAATGATTGCAACAATAAAATCTTTTTTTGGAATCAGAAAAATGTTTTATTGACTATTGAGGAAAAAAAATGGAACAAAATCTTCATTTCATCGATCTACAACTCGATAAATTAGATTTCGAAAACGAGTTTATTCGTTACGATTTAAAATTCTCTAATGTATAAAAACGCTGGTTATTGAAGCACCAAATTTTTATGAGTGGAGGCGATGATGTCAAGCGTGTAAAAATGGCAATATAGGTACGCAAACTTCAAAGACTGTAGAGCGTCTACAAAATAGTAGATTATAATGAAGCATTTATGAATATTAAACGTTTAGTGGTAGTGTATATATGCGATGACGAATATAATAAGTGAAGAGAGAGGTTACGCGGGGAGGAGAATTAGAAGCTGCTGGTCTGGTGAAACGAGAAAAAAAAAGGTATGTGCAGCAAAGAAACTGAAGAATGGGAGTTGCGGTGGAAACAAGCATTGGACGAGGAAAAAAAAGAGCAAAAGAGACGAAGAGAGTGCAGTTTAAAGATATATTATACGATGATGTTGTATACAGCGAGTAGTTGGTCGAAGAAGAAGAAGGAAAAGAATAGGAACGAAGAAGCAGAAAAAAAAAAAGAGATGCGGAGTTAAGTGGGCGCCACGCGACATCTTGGAAAGGTGCAAAGCCGACAGTATTCTTTGTAGCCGGCCTATAACCGCCTTGGGCTTCGTCGAGCACCACTTGGCACTTCTTTGCCTCGGCTTTCTCTCTTCCGTTCCCTCCCTCCGTTCGTCCCAAGCCCCGACGCTGCTTGTACACATCCGCGTCAGTGTTTGTATCCTCTGAAGCTCGTACACTCTCTTTTCTCTCTCTCTCTCTTCCGAGTCTTTGTCTCATGCTCGACCCTCGGCTTTCGTGCCCGCTCTCCCACACGTCGCTTCTCCCCCTCCCCTTTCTCGTCGTCTCCATTGCCTTCTCCTTCTTCGCAATCCTCCTTCTCCTTCTCCTCTTCCTGCCGCACACCCCTTTCCATGACCGTTCTTCCCCCCACCCTGCAACCGTTAACTCCCTTTTGCAAAGCTTTACAAGCTGCTCTCTCTTTCCCTGCCGGAATATTTACCAACATTCAAGATGGCGGCCATAATCTTTGAGCCAGAACGCTCAGGGATTTTACTGGAGAGAACTCGCGATCGCGCGGGCTTTTGACAATTCTCAACGCCGTTTATACCATCCAAGAATAGTTAAGATTTTTCTACTCATGTACACACACACACAAATATATTTATATGTATATATAAATATATTTGCAACACTGACTTTTCTTTTTCTCCTTCCCTTCTTCCTTTTCTCGTCTCCTCCACATACACCACCAACTTCCTCAATTATGTACTGCTCCTAAGCATTGCTGCGGTCGCGAACTTCACTATTTTACAACAGTCAAAGAAATAAATAAGGAACGCGCATGCGCCATCCCCTCTGTCCTCTCGCTGCCTATAAAAGCTTAAGAAAGAGTAAGAAACAAGAGTTTTTGGAGAGAATGAACAAAGACGTATGAATACTATTGGTAACGTTCGTCCATGAGAGTCGCCAGCCTCAAAAGTACCTCCTTTGTTTCAACGTTAGCACGCCGTTTCTTTTGTCGTTTCATGAAGTTTCCTTTGCGAAAGTACGATTAAAAGAAAAACGTTATAAACTTGGCTTCCATATCTTTTTGGGCATTGAATATTAATCATTATTTATGTGTGAACATTTCTCGTCACTTTTATATTCTCAAACTATTCACTCTTTTGAATTTTCACTTCGAATTTTTAATGTTTTTTATATAAGAAATAACGCGATATAAATTTTGGAAAAATTTTACTTTGTTTTTCATTATCACGTTCCTCAGGAAGAGCCGGAATACTTTTATAACGAAAACTCAACCAATCAACGGAAAAAGTTCGACGACTATGACCTTGCGCTTAAAAATGTTGTAAATTTATTTATTTTTTGGGAATTAAGTCAAATATTTCGTCGATGACGTTCAACAAACTTATATTTTCGGAAAATTTTTGTTATTTTAACAGTGTCCTCGGTTAAACAACAAAATATATTGTTGAGATCAGACAAATTTGGTTAATATCCGAAAATCATTTTGTTGAACGTATTCTATGAAACATTCGACTCGGTGTATTTTTCATCCCAATGTAAATAAAAATCCGTGTCAAATTGCTCTTAGAAATCTTTTTCTTTTTCGAACCTATAGTTTCAGAGTTTTCGACACCCGAACCCAAAGAATTTAGAATAAAAAATCGAAAATTCAACTAACTACAAAAATGAAAAATATATCTAAATTGAAAAATCACTTGTTCCTTTATTTTAGGCACAGAAAAACATCGAAAAAGATGAATTTTTCAAAACGACGAAGATTTCAACCTCAAAAACAGATGGTTGATCGGGACATTGTTTTTTTTCGATAAAAATAGCTCTTTTCATTGTATTCACGTAACGAAGCAATAAAAACTAAAGTCTTCAAACAAACACGTTGCAATAAAATAAAAAAAAAGTTAAAGCCATGTTAAGTAAACACTCGTAATATATAATCTCTCGACTATTATAACCTCTGAATTGCTCGGTGATAAGTTATCGTACAACCGAAGAAATCTTGTCAAAAAAAAAAATCATTTTAGAATGATGCAAAACTATATAATGAGAAAAAGCAAGAACATAAAAAATAAAAAAAATAAACATCAGTGGAAAAGTTTAAAGTTCACGAAAGCATTTTCACTCGGTTGGGTGACGAGATTCACGCAAGCATTCCAGGTGGCAGGATAGATTCGAAAGAGATTCACAGCCACGAGAGGAGAGTGAGATTGCCGAGTAAGTGCAATAATACCGGATTATTTGCATCGCAAAGCCATGTGTACGGGTAAACATAATATTCGCTCTCCTCGCGAATGCCGAGTCTGTGAACCGATTCGAAACAGCACAACGCTATGCGCATTTCCTCTCTCTCTCTCTCTCTCTCTCTTTCCTTCCCTTCCTCATATCCATATGTACCTATTTCGCAAGCACCTATACCGCACCATTGCAAACATGTGTATATGACCTGATCCCTGGCGCGCGCAACATTTCTCTCTCTCTCTTTGTCCACCTCTGTACCCTCCCATCCTCACGCTCTCCTCTTCGTCTCTCGTTGCCGTGCGCGTTCAGGCTGTTTCTCTCATTCGTACATACACACTCTTGCTTTTCTCTACTGTTGATTTCACCCACGCACGAAGATACACGCATACACGCTCTTCCTCTCTCTCTCTCTCTTGCCTTGCTCAATGCACCAACACACGAAAATCTCACGATTCTGTCAACCAACCACTGTGCAGTGCGAACACACAAAAGACGATAAAGGTAGAGTGATGAGCCACCTAAATCGTCCTGAAATTCCGTTATTCATAATTTCGAATAAATATATTTGAAAAAATACTCTGTCAAAAACAGCATAACTGTAACAATTTGTTTTTAATAGTTGAGCGAATAATAACGAACTGAAATTGAAATTGTAAAAATAACTGTCATTTCAATGAAAATTCCAACACGTGTATTTACTTTTTTTTTGGTTAAGTATGCAAGTATTTCGTGCACGTCAAAATGAAAATAATGCTTTAGCAATTAAATTTCCACATGCTACTAAAATAGACTAGAAGAAAAATCCATTTATAAAATTTGCAAAAATGAACACGCAAATTTTTAGCTTGAATTTGGACGTAAAATTTACATTACAGTTTTTTCCCCGTTGCATGGATCCATAGATTTTGGAATCCAAGATGGCCTACCGTACAGGCCTGCCAACGACTGCACATGTAGCCTAATTATTATACATCCACGGTACTCTGCGTCACAAAGCTCTTGTGCGTTTGCGGGAAGCCTCTATTGCCTTGATTCTCTCTGTCCCTCTTCAAATGTCACTTTATCCTTTCTCTATCTACATAACAGAGAACTCGAAACACACGACTGTCACACAACGTTGCCACGGTATACAGAAGATAGAGGGAGCCACGTTATTCTCCCGCAGGCAAAGCAGCATTCTCCTATATATCTCCTGTGTGCTTTGCAGCCACGTAATACCGAATCTGTTTGAGCTGCCTCGCAGGTACGTTAAATTGTCATGCGTACAGAAGCTACGTTTCTGCGAACCTACGAGGCAATTCCCAATACCAGAAAGACCTCCCTTCCTCATTCCCCTCTTCTTCCCATTCCTCGACTCAACTCGTCCAAAATTAGAATCAATTTCATCGCATGTATTTCACTATGTACATGAAATCCTAGTTTTTTTTCCCTGGCTCTTTCCGGCCACGGAACTATCATTTTAAATGCCTTGTTTTTTGCGATATATACCTCGAGACATTTGTAAACTACTTTACTCGAAATCCTATTTAACTGTTTAATTATTCAAATCAAATCGCGCTTTATTACGACCAAAACTTGAAGCCTCAACCTTGATTTCAAAGATCTAAAGATCGCCAAGCGAAAAAACGATTTCCGCTGTTTTTCAATATCCGAATATCGCTAAATATTAATATGAATTGAGTAAAGCTTTGAAATACTTCTTCATTTTAGTACCAAAGCTTCCCGCCCCAGCCACCAGGTGGCGCAGAGCGTCGAAGTGTTTCTCACATACGTAGCGTTCTGCGGATTAGAATAAATTGCAGATGCCCAAGCAATTTTGTAGTGTTTATCAACTCGAACTAAGCAGACGTGGTTTTTCTTAAATACCCAACCGATCATTATTTTAATCCCTATTTTAAGATCCAGTGGGGGCTAATTCTTGATAAAAGTGAAATTTTTTATAAAATCAAGTTCAGATTCGAAACAATTAATAGTTTTGTCTAAATAATCGATTAATTGGCACTTGGATACTTATTTCAATTCGATTAGATTTTTTTTCCAAGTACACTTGCATTTAATATAGGCCTACGGATGTTACGTACGGATGAAAAATAAAAGACAAAGGGGAATTAAAAAAAAAGAAAAGATTTTTTTATCGATATAATTTCTTTTTGTATACATCGAATAATTGTGTACGGTTTTTGTATGTGAAGTGTGTATACGTCGTTGGCATTGTTAGTTTCCAGCGTGGACCCTGCAGAGTCGAGTAGGTAATTGCGCCGTGGCTGAATCATTCGTATCTCGTGATTAAATTGGCGTGAAAATGGGCTACGTTTACGAGAAATCTTGGCTCCCCTTCGCACTACGAAAGACAGATACAGAGGAGAGAGCGAGAGAGAAAGAGAATTGATGAAAATCTGCGAAACGTCGACCACTGGCTTAGCTATGTCACTAGTTTCTATTGTCCATCTCAACCGAGCTCTTGAGCCTCGACAAATTAAGACTTTTTGACCTTACGACTCTCATGCTCTTGTGCCATCGTCGCGATCTTCCTCCAACGCGACGTTTCATTTTGTCCTCTAATGCGTCGACTTATCTCCAATACATTAATCTCGAGGTTAAAAAAATCGTAGTGATGAATAGGCGAAACAAGTTTTTTTTATAAAAAATAATAAACCCATAAATTACTTATGGATTGTGATGAATATTGTGCAAGTTATTCATCGACTCGCTCATTATATTTCGTTGACTGAAAATTGACCACTTTATTGAGAGCACGGGGTCAATTTGACCCGGAGTATATTTCAACCGGCTGCCATCCCGAGCTCATGACAAATGTCTATTATGAAAGTCCGAAAAAATATCGAAGTAAATTGTTGAAAAGAATTATTGAAATATTTAATTCTTGCAAAAGTGAGCTCGTGAGTACAAACAAAAAATAATAATTTCTTGATCTTTGAAAATGTTTCTTTTTTGGAAGAAATAAAAATTGTCCTAAGACCGTATTTCCATGAAAGATTTTCATTTGAAAAAATAAACTTGGCTTATTTTAAAAGTAAAAAAAAATTCTTTAATTTTTGTGTGGTCGTTCTCGAAAATATTTCTAAAATCGACCGAATTAACGTCGAAAAATAATTTCGGGTCAAAATGACCCATCGTGTCAACCAAACGTTCAACTACTTTGGTAAATCTTTTGTAATAAATATTTAGCTCGAGTGGAAATGTAGTACGCGTCCATTGACGCGAGAGGGGCGGATTTTGGTTGGACGAAGTAAGCAGAGGAAAGGGAAGAATCCTTACGGGGTGACGGTATTCGCTCGTCGAGGCAAACTCTCCTGAGATTCTCAAGACTATGGTACAAAGCAAAGCCGCGCGCCTCTGGTCGTTCGTTCTGCTCGAGTGTTACAATTTCACCCTCTGGCGTTCAGGGCCCCCTTTATCTATCTCGCTATTTTACGAACTCTCGGCTAACCCGTATATAGATAGAATCAACATAGTGGCGCTACGGTCGGGCGTGCAGCCAGGCATCCTCCTTCGGCGAACGAGAATGTGGCTGTTCTTGTCGCCTCCTTACTGTTCTCCCGTTTTCATTACTAGGGCGGGGTAACAAGGTTCGTATGAAAACATCGTTGCAATTCACAACAACAACAAAAAATAGTACAATTATCTTGCAAGCGATATGTTGAAAGCACAATTTTTAGGTTAAAAACGTAAAACAGAGATAATTCCTAGGGACGTTCGACAAATTCAACTTTTGGACATATTTTTTTTTGTATACGATGTTGATAAACACTTTATGAGCTTGTTTGAAAAATTCGAACAATATTGACCGGGTAATTTTCCCCACTTTTCTATATAACTTACGAGTCGTTGAGAATCTTATACTTTAGTATAAAAAAATAAAAAAAATCGTCTTCGAACCTAAAAATAATATATAATAATAATAACTAATATATTTTTAAAACGAATGTGCCAAAAAAGATGAAAAAAGTCAAACGTTCGAGTCCAACAGTTACAAGCTCGTACCAGCAGCAACGAGATTTACCCAAAGCTTCGTTTCTCTGAAAAACGTTTGTTTACGGGAGAAACATAGGAATGCCCTTTAGATGACCCCGAATGTACTCGGTCTTGACTACACTGGCGCCACGGTAAAACCCTCTTCCGGGAGAGAGGGTTGTCGTCAAACGAGCAGACAGTGGCTCAACTGGAGGGGGAATCCCCGCCCTTTGAGTCCGCCCCCTCAACGAAGGAGCCTTCCAAATCAATTCGTGAGGACCCCGTATGGCAGTCCATCTCTCGCGCCACGCTGCATCAACGCCGCTCTCGGTACTTGACACTTTCACCGAGAATATCAAGTCACGCGAGTTTATTCACGAAATTAAACGGTGGTACTGGATCGATTTAATTATTTTAAGAACAACAAAAAATATGATCAACATTTCGCATTGTCACAATAAATAATAAAAAGTTTTAAAAAGCAATTTTGTTCTCATTCGTACATCCATTGAATTCTGAAATTCGAATCATGTGAAAATAAAAAGTAACGAAACGAGCTTGTGATTGAAGTTCGACCTTTCGTGGTGAATCATCGAATTTGTGAAAAAAAAAGCAACAACAACAACAACAATTTTCATTAAATGTGAAATACAAAACAGTGAAAATTCACTGGGATTACGAGTCTAAAGTGTAGTTATTTCAGTGTTACCAATTTTCCAAGTTTTTTCATTGAAAAGAGAAAAGAAAAAAAAACAACAGTTCTCCACGCCTTTGAGTGTTTTAATGCGTGGAAGTTGCATTCAACTTGGACAATCCATCATGAAGAGACTATCGGACGATGAAAATGGAATCTTTCGGGTAAATACGAGGTTGCGGGTTTGTGAAGGGCAAACAGAAGCGTCAAGGTTGTGTTGAAGTAGTGAGTTCAACTGAAAGTGGTGCGTGAAGTAATTTTTGAAGAGGAAGACGACACGATGAGAGCAATTCCGTTGCGACGGCATTGCAGCATCGCCGAATGCCGATGATGAGTCTCCGTCATCAGCTGGAGCTTCCCGATTGGCCGTAAGGCGGCGAAAAAAGCTCAATCGTAAGAGAACAGATTGTCAAACAAGTGCCAGGTGATTAATCAAGTGTGTACTGATCCAGAATAATTGAGAGGCGTCGGATGAACGTCATTCTCTCATTGAGTGACAGATCAACGCATGAGGAAACAAAAGAGAAAGAGAGAAAGAAAAATATATTTACGAAGTAAAAGAGGAACGGAAGTGAAGGAGGCAGAGAGAGAAAGAGAGAGAGAGAGAGAGAGCGGGGGAATGATGCGTGAAGGAAAAACATTCTCTCGGTTGCAATCGTTATCTCTTGACAACAAACAAACAATCTCGCTTGAGGATACGAAACTATTAGCGTAAGAGGAGATAGCGTTCGCTAGGGAGATAACTTTGGCGTCTGACACGAAATCAGTTTGCATTAAGAGCAATCGCGACAGTATACGAGGCCAAGGAGAGTCGCAGTAACTTGATACTAGTGAAAATTGATAGACACCGGTGGTTGATGGATGTGATCGAGTGTAAGACGAAACAGTGGTATTGACAAGAAGAAGAATAATGGCCATACCCAAGGTCAAAACCAAGATCATACAATATAGTTCATAGGAATCGAGAAAAGAGTCGAATCACTAGTGGTTCGATGAATCGGCAATTGTTTTATTGGGTGTCTTGTCAATAAAACGGATAACGGTGTTAATTGATGCAATCGCGAGTTGCGGCTACGTTGATAACTCATGTTCCGATATAAACGTCTATTAACCTAGTGAATTGGGTGATTGTGATAAGTCGTTATAATCGAGTTACGGAAACTCGATAAATGTTCGATATAACGCCAATGAAAATGGACGTAAATTCGATGATCGGCTCGAACGCCTCGTGCGACGGATGCGCCGACAGTGATAGGGACTCGGACAGTAGCGGCATGATAGTCGATCCTGTAAGTCTCGACAAGCACGTCAACATTGGAAGGTCGGCGCATCCCATTTTACCATTGTCACCGTGTTTACCGCGAAATCGTAACAGAAACGTTAAGAAGAAGTACTCGATGATATCGTCTTCGTCGAGCACATCGTCGGGAGTCAAATGTTCCAGTAATCCACAATCCTCCGCGTACCCGACGAACGAAGGAAAATTACCTGGCACACACATAAAACCACCTTATTCGTATATAGCTCTTATTACAATGGCGATATTACAATCGCCGCAAAAGAAGCTGACCCTTAGCGGTATTTGCGAATTTATAATGGCAAGGTTTCCTTATTATCACGACAAATTTCCAGCGTGGCAAAATTCCATAAGGCACAATTTGTCGCTGAACGATTGTTTCGTTAAGATTCCAAGGGAACCCGGTAATCCGGGCAAAGGCAATTATTGGACCCTCGATCCTCTTGCGGAAGACATGTTCGATAACGGTAGCTTTCTCAGGCGTCGCAAGAGATACAAGAGGCCACCACCTCACTACGTTTTACGGGATCGAGCGATTATGGCAACTTTTGCGATATGCGGAGGTCCCGGTGGCGTTGGTGCTGGTGAACGAGGTGTCTGTCCAGCTGGTCTTGGACATCCAGCAACAGCGGGCATTCATTATCCAGCGGCTGCTGCAGCCGCCGCTGCTGCTTATCTCTCCCAGCAAGGTCCACCGGGCTTACCGCTTCTCAATTTTCCACCATCAGCTTTGGAAGCACTTAAACTCAGTGGGTTCCCCGAACCACCACCGTCGCTCTATAAACCTGTCGCCATTGCGGCACCACCCATGAGACAAGCACAAAATCATCATTACCACGATCATCATCATCATCACCATCAACAGCAGCAACAGCATCAACAACAGCAACAAAACATCATATCACCTGCAGGAAGAATGAGTTTCACATCCGGCAGAACCTCTACGTCCCTCGATAAGAAACAAAGCTTCAGCATAGACGCTCTTATTGGTAAACAAGCCGTCAACACTGATCACACGATCGTCGGTGGATTGCTCGATCTTAGCCCGTCGGAACATCGCGAAATAAGAAGTCAAACATCAGCATTTTCTCCTCTCGTTTAATCACTCGCGAGGGAATTCTGTATTGACTTGCATCGAAACACCAAAAGAAATCGAGCCTCCTAATCGTCCAAAATGCAACAGCTTTCCACTGCATTCTCAATGTTCATTCATTTACCAAGCGTCAAACACCATTCGATAAACACATCTTTAAAATTAGCATTTCAAACAACAATCAAATTCAAATATTATATTTGTTTGTCAAACAACCAAAAAATGTATCTTCCGAAAATTCTACACTCCAGTATTTTAACAGCAACTTTTTCGATGTCATTATTTCCCTACACCAAAAAATTGGTTATCACCAAATAATTCATTGAAAAATTATGAAAAGATGTTTATCTTCGTAACAACAATGGAGAATGTATGTGAGACTTTTTGATGTACCGGTGGGCTCGTGTATCCAACGATCATAGGGAATAACAGGTTACTTGATTTTTCGTCGTAAGTTTTATCGATGGAGCAGCAGCATAGAGCAATAACAGCATTGTAAATACGGCAACCACGATTTCACGTGTGTGCATAGCACTTGATTTTTATGGGGGGTTTTAAGGGGGTTCTCTTCTTTTTTTATTCTTTGGACCATTGGCATTCTCCCTTGGTGTTGAATAAAGAGCTCAGGCAAAAGAGTGAGTGCGGGAGGTAGAGAGGGTGCCGAGGGTTGCCGGTATTATCCTTTGTATTGTTGTCTGCGCGCGTGCGTACGTATGTTTGAGTATGTACGAGTATATTTATCGGCTAAAGAGAAAAAAAAAGGCCCCGGACCGGCATGTCTACTGCGCGAGAGCATGCTTAGTGTACATAATACGATGATAAGGTACGGAGATGCGTTAGCTCATAGGCTCTTATTATACACAACGATACGTACGAAAAAACACACATAGGACACACATTAACGTATTGATAAAAGGTGGGACAAGACGATACAGAAGAGGAAGCTATGACAAGATGTAAAAAAAAAATAAAAAAAAATAAAAATAAACAAATGAACAAAACAAAATAAAACTCGTCATTGCTATGATGCGGTATTTTATACGTACATATTGTACAGGTTTAGAACTTAATTAAAAAGAAACACAACAACAAATAAATATGAAAATACACTAAAATTAAGATTTATTCAAAAAAATTAACTTAATAAGATTACAGAGAAAATTAAGAACTTGGTCAGGCGGTAGTTTGCAGAGTTGATATAAGAATTAATGTAAGTACAGACAAAACTACGTTAGAGAAGTCACAGGAATTTTATTTTCATCGTAGAAATCATGTCCCGTGTTTTTTTAACTTCTAACGCATGACCGGGGTCGTTATTGACTCCCAGGGTAATTTTCGTAGTAAATTTAATTCCATCGTAGTTCAGTTGGCGAATGAATCATTTGAATTTTATTTTTTTCTTTTCAAATTTGGAAAATCGACAAAAAACTCAATTTTTAGATTTTTGAACGCACCCTTCGTATTCTTATTCTTTGCAGAAAAGAAAGCTTTAATATCGATTGTAATTTTGCATTTTGTACGTTCGCGTTGTTGTACATTTATCAGTGACGAAGCAAAAGAGCTTTTTTTTGTTAAAATTTACGTTCGGCTGCGCCGGAATAAGTATCTGAGGTGACATTGAACGTTTCCCGTGTCTTGTCCCACCCGACCTCACTACAATTATTATGCACACATTAAAGATATATGAAAGTAAAATGAAATGAAAAAGAATAATATTGTGAATGAAATAAGAGTGTATAGATAGACGAGATAAAGGAAGACGAAAGAAAATAAGATTTTTGAACGAAAGACATTAATCCTAGTCCCTTACAATATATTTTTTTCGAACGTAAACCCCACAACGGGGTTGAAATGACCCCAATCTTCTTTTAAGCATAAAAAATGTCTCTGATGCCATAATGAGGGTTGAGTATACACCATTCTCTTCGTTTTTTGATAACGAAGAGAATGGTATATGATAAAGTTAATTTTGGGCAATATTTGATGACGAAAACTCTGTAAAACTTAAAAAAAATGAATAAAAGGTCGTTTTTGACCCCATTGCAGAGGCTTCCTTCGTAATTCTCTGAAGTTCCAGTTCGAAATTTGCAAATAATAGGACAAACAAAGGGATAAGAAAGGGGGAACCAATATGATTGGAAAAAATATAAGAGAACGTTTGAAAAGCCTCGCTGTTATTATTATGCCCTTAAACCACCGTGCAATTTCTTCTTAGTTAACGTACTTTCTATATGTATATCGATTGAAATAATTCATGAAAAAATGAAAATAAATATGAACGAAGGCCAAAGAACATTAATTGGACGGAGCTTAATACGCTCGTTAATTACACAAAAACCCAACGTATAGCGAATACTCTGTGTCAAAACAATAGATTTATAAAGTAAAACGATAATAAATTGTACTTAAGTGTATATTCATCTCACCGAACGTCTATGTGTCTTTTTCTCTCTTTGCCTCTATTAGCAATTTTGATAAAACCCAATCCCACTATCGCACTCATAGACAGAAACAAATGCACATTGTTTTACTGTGTTCAGATCTTAGCAAACTCGACTCAAAAGGAAATAACACGATAGCAAAGATTTTATTTGTCATCCATTTCGTAATATTATTTTGACTATTTATTTCAATTTTTTTTTTTCACATAAAATCAAATCAAATCATAAATAACCTAATCATTTTTTTTATCAAATAAATTTGTTCAAAAAAAATCGTAACTAAAAATTCAGAATCGTCAAGAAAAAAATATCGCAATGGTAAGTAAAAATCAATTTATCTAACGATTTAATTAAAATCATTAACTTTAGTGCCTGAAAAAAAAAAAAAAGTTTTTCATTGAGATGTCCAAAAAGTGGAAAAAAAAACCTTCGGACTCAATTACTTCGAAGATTTTCGTATTTTGTGATTTTTTTTCCAAACGATTCTCCATTTCCAATTATTTTAATTCAAAAGAAACGAAAAATGATTATAATATCGTAAAAAAATAAAAGAAATAAATAAGAACTGGAAAGAAGCATCAAAAACCACGTGACTAGCGTGCATGTTGATTTCTACTCTACGAAGAAACTATTTTCTCGATCTCTTTCATGGGGGAACAAGAGAGAAGAGTATGAGTGGATTTTCATTGCGCTTTAATCCTCTCATCCTGTGGAGCACGAAGAGGGGATTTCTGGATCGCGAGCGTGATGATACCGAAGAAACTTTTGTCGCATGGGGTGACGATATTGCATTCCTTGATCGTGATGTGGAGATAACAGACACCCCTCCCCCCTCCTCTCTTTCTCTTTCTCTCTCTCTCTCTCTCGCACCAACTCCTTCCACACTTCGATAATCATCGCATCCCTATCTCACATAGTAGCGAGTTTCTGATAGTCAAAGCTGTTGACTTTCATATATCCTTGCATCTCCTTCCATTCCCTTTTCACTCTCACAAAATTCACGAGCACTTGTTACCTAACGACCCTAAATACTTGACATTGAATTCAACGAATCAGGTTAACAAATACGATGCAATTTTTTTGTTTTTTTTTGTTTCTATTTTGTTTTTCTATAATATTTTTATCTAATTATTGATAATTCATTGCTTGATATTGAAACAAACAAAAAATACAAAAACAAAATCATACAGTAGCAAAAAAAAATCAAACATCGATAAAAATACGCTGTTTTTTCAATTTTTTTTTTTTGCATATTTCAAATAGTCAACAACATTATTGCAGCTGAAAAAAAAAAGTTTCTAGGTTCCAAAATATTACTGAGTTATTTATCAAAGAAAAACAGTTGAACGAAGTTACTGGAAAACCCCAAAATTCGTTTGAAACCGAATATAAAATAAAATTTGTTAAATGATCAAAAAATATTGTTCTTGATACATAATTATGTTGTGAATTTGAAGATTTTATCAAACACGTTGAATGCAAGTCTCAATCAAAAGATTCGAACGATCTCAATGAACTTTATTTACGAAGCAGAGATAAAAGGAGAACATTGTTTTTTTTTTTTCGAATCTATGGAGTGGGACGAGGAGAGAATGTTTTTAGGGTATGCTGGGAAAGCGTTTGCCTAAACAGCTCGAAATAGTAAACAATAAATAAAAATATAGATATACGTATAAATACATGTCTCGTTTGATATAGCAGTGGTGACAATACAAACCGAAACAAACACTCACTGGCACGCGACCAGTCACGTGCCACGAACCCAGCGATATATTACATTCCGTAAGCACACACACTTGACGACCAAACGATTAAAGGGGTGTTCGCACAGGGACACGGAGCTGTCTCATCATACAAATATATATATATATATATATATGTATGAATATAAATAACACGTAAACGTATATAAATAGAGGTTCCCGAACGAGAGATCGTGTCATCTCATTTTTCTTCTTCTTTTTTTTTTTTATTCATTCCTACAACGAGAACTAATACCTACTAACGATCTCCGCTTTATACAAGCTTCACCAAACACCTTGCTTTCTGAATTCTTTCGTAACTTCTAAGCCCTCGATGTATTGCGACCCCATACTGTGCATTCTTCGTGACATAATTGTTCGTCTAATTAATTTTTATTCACTAATTTCCATTTAAATACAACTTAACTATCGATTGATTTATAATAATTTATTATTTTGTTTATATTAATAAAAACACGACGTTAAATCGAAACGTATCGAAAATTTATATTTGATTTATATCGAGTAATTATAATTACACTCACAGAGAATTGTTGAGTCAAAGAGCGTACGAATGTGACACAAAAATATTTCGTTCTTTTGGCACTAATAATAGAATCGTAGCAAAATCGAACGAGAAAAATAAAAGTCTCAAAATTCATAACCTAAAAAAGCGCCAAAAGATACACTTCAACGAACCCGTATATAAAAAGTATGTACATTACGAGAAATTATTAGACTTATTGAAGTAATTGATTAATAATTCAGTGTAAACGAGTTAAGAGTCGCGACTAAAATCGAGAGTAAAAGTGAAAGCGCGAGTAAAATGGATAAAACGGATTGATAATCGGTATGGAATTCCGAGTGTTTGACATAATGTGAGAGAAAGTTAAAGAATGAGAAGAGAAATATGGAAAAGTGTGTGTTTAGTACGGATCATTGAACCGAGAGGTCGCTGCGGTAGTGACAGTACGTTTCGTCACGATATAAAATGCATGCACGCCATCTAATGACCGACAGTATAATGACAGTTGTCAGAACTCATGAGTAGCAGGATAACGAACACGAGGTGTTCGTTCGTGAATTTTGATGGACCATTGAAAACTGCGGAAAGGTCTCAATCTATAAAATATATTTATTTTCCCTTTATGTACATATTTTTCTCACACACACACAGTATTTTCTATACATATATATATATTGACAAATATACATGTGTAGAAAGTGCTGTTAGCGAGAATTCGTTGATCGTGCGTCGGCCATGTTTATTACGGGGGGAGGCGTGGCGATAAACGTGGTTGCCCATGGATACGCTGTGTTAGCGCGTTATCTGCGGAAATATCGATCTGCGGGTAGGCGACCGCGTCGCCTACAGGGTTGCTAGGCTTCTGTCCGGGAGGGAAAATGTTATCACTGCTTTGTGGCGGCTAAGATAGCAACTCCCTCTCTCCCGCGATCCTTTCCTCTCCCTTCGCTCTGCCATTCTCGATTAGACGCACACGCTCGCCCTTTCTCTCACTCTCTCTCTCTCTCTCTCTCTCTCTCTCTCTCGAATCCCTCACACCATCCCCTCTACCCTCAGCCCTGTTCCCTTTCTTCCTTCCGCGACCGCGACTCCGATTCCCTCTTTTCTTCCGTACCGCGTATACCCTCTACACATTGTAAAACTCACGATGACACTGCCGTATACATTGAGATATAAAGCCACGTAAATATACATGTAGTTGTGTAGAAAAATTGTTTTAACTGTGTACCAGTTCTTCGTCCATGCGGGCTTTTTTCTCAGGGCATTTTACGCTTTGAACGTCAAAGCCACTCTCTTAATAATCCTAAATTAGTTATATTTCATTTTTATTATGAAAAGTATAGTAGAAAATAAAAAATACGATCTGTTTCCAAACACGCATGAAAATTAACCGAAAAAATATTATTTTTTGCAATTATTGTTATTAATTATTAGAATGTGACAAAATAAACAATAAATCAAAAATTGAACACCGTTAATCGAAACAAAATCGAGGTACAGGTCATTTGGACTGAGAGTTAAAATTATTGCCACGAAACAACTCCATCTCTGATGAAAATTTCTCAACTATTCGCTATTCGCTACTTCCAGTCAAATTCTCAGCATTTTTACATTCGTTACAACAGTACAATGAAATTTTTTTACCGTAAATTTGTTTCTAACCTTCATTCGATAAAATGCCAGTTAAATTTCATAAGTTCTCTACGAAGTAACAAAAGAATCGCGTAAGAAATAATACGTTCCGAATTTCAATGATATTGGCACGTAACGCATTCGTGTATATGTTGAGGTTAAACATGAATATAGAAAAGGTTCCGGGCGTGGTACAAACGATAAGAGAGGGAGGGCGCTGCCATGTTGTCCGATATATATATATATATATATATATCTGAAGCACTACATTGAGAACCTTAGCTTTTCCGGAATCTCCAGAATGTATGTGTACCAGGGATAATATTAGATTCTTGGACAAAGTTTTCGCATGGTCGAAGCACAGCCAAGATCGCCGTTCAACAGCAACTCACCAATAACTCGTTTCAACTCATTTTATGTGTACATATTTATATATATGTCTTGTATGTACATATTTGTACATATATGACATGTGTTTATATTCGTCTGGGTTATGAGAGAATATTTATTATATCTATATATTTATATATACGTATACGAATGTTCTATTCGTTTTCACTGCATTCTATGTCACGGTACACACAAAGGGTTCAAAGTTGTTAACAACCTTATCGTTCTCCTTATTCTTTGTACGACCGTCTTTTATTGCTACCGTTTTTAGCGTATAATCGATTCGTTGTTACATTAATTATGACGTTTAAAAATAAAACTATTGTATGAATTTAACAATAATAATAATATTTTTTAAATATTGGATCCTGATGAGACGATAGAGAAAAAAATTTCGTTTTTTATACATATATAGCCATAGATAAGTTACGAAATAGTGAAAACACTCCGTTCATTTTGTTTGACATTCAAAAATATCTAGAATTGAAAAAAAATCGATCAATTGATTTGTTCAATATTTTGGTGATCAGCTTGAGGTCAACACTTGGTTGGGTGACCGCTTAGCTATGAAACTAGATTTCTGAACTGAGAAGAAAATATGTATGACTCCTCAGGTTCGTAAAAACCCGCAAAGGCACATGCAGAAAGAAAAAAAAACTTGAATCATAGAAAAACTAGAATAATAAAAGAGGAATAAATTTTCAAAAAAGAAAAATAATGCAAAAGTTTGGACGGGATGAAATTTTCTTCGTAATTATGAATTTGATTATTTTCGGTTAATGCAGAAAAGTAATAAAAAATCTGGTGAATAAGATAGACTTTTTTTCGAATAATGAAACATGGTGGCACCACTGATCGTAAATAATGCAACGATATTGAAGAAAAATTTCGACGCATATATTAAAAAAGCCCCGAAACAAATTAACTCGTGAAACGAGACTGTGTCAATGCTCGATACAACACTATAAACCAATATCCGCGAATCCCAACCCGAACATGGGGGACGAAAAAGATAAAAAAAAAAAACGATTTTCATCGCTCGGTCACAGAATCGGATTGAACACGGGTGTGTTTCATGCGCTATGAACTGACAAATTTAAATCTCTCTAAGCCGAGCCATTAGTGCCAAGTGTAAACAGCAAACAGTGCATTAAAATAGAGCCTATGTACTGAGTAAGTAAGTGTAGCATCGAACAGGAGCGGGGTCGATGGTTAAACGAGTGTTTCTGTACAGTGTTCGTTCCCACGAGGATTCTCGATGGACAATGACAAGATCGAGGGAGGTTATGCCTGTCTTTTTCTCTCCACTATTTGTTTTCCATTGTCCATCATTTGTGCTCTCACACATTTTTCCTCATAATATGTTTTCATACCATTTACATTAGAGCTCATTAAAGAACTTTATTACAAATATTCCAATAAAATAGAAAATCATTTTTCTTCGAATTCTCATTCATTCCGAAAGATTTCCTAACCTCAAAAAAAGAAAAAATACAAAATTTGTGGTACAGATTCGTAAAAAATGACTTTTTGCACTAAAAAAATGTACTTTTGGAAAAAGTTTGGGAATTTTTTTGTCATTTGTGTGAATTTGATGAAAATTGTTCATTCTTAACCTAAAATTTTTAAATATTGCTCACAGTATCGTTTTCATTTATTTTGATACGTTAATACATAAAAATCGAATATAATTCGTGCATAAAGACTATCGTTTGGAATGCATGAAGTATGTTTTCTCAATGGAAGATGAGAATTGGTGGGAACAGGATGGCGAGGGTGGTAAACCGAATGAAAGCACGCGAGAAATAGAAGCTCGAAGATCTGGTAGTCTGGATAAGCGAAGCATTCCAACATAACGGACGCGTCTGGAAATAATTTTGCGTCCCAAGAATGTGTATATCCATATAAACATGTAGAGTTATGTCAAAAAGTATAATTGCCCTTTTTTTATTGCGAAATAAATTTTCTACGAAAAAGTTTAAAATCGACTGATTATAAAAAACAAAATTTCATCATTATCCACAAAAATTGTGCAATTTTTTAAATAAATTCGTTTTTTTTTGCCTTTTACACGAACAAAACCCAAAAAAATATCATCGACAACAACTGATCGATCTTTAACATATAACCCTCATATTTTTTCTCGACGGGCAGTCGAGAGTTGAAAAAAAGAATTAAATGGGGTGGCAATGCTTGGAATAAACGCTTTGGGGGTTTCGCCATATACACTTGAACATCGCAACAAGCCTGCCTGCTCAATCAACCCGTATTACTTCGATATTCAATGTCGTTTAACCATGTAACTCAATTGTGCCTTTAGAGCCATATTTCTTGTAAGCAATACACAAGAAAAAAATATAGTGCAAAATTTCGAACTCGTTAAAAACACCCGTACACGAGTTCTTTTCCTTTATTTGATTCGATGATTTTCTTCTGTAAATTTGTCAGTTTAATTTATTCGATCAAAAATGAAATATTTTATAAATTTCTCAATTTCAATTATTTGTTTTTTTTTTTTTTTTTTTTTAATTCCTGCGTATACCCTTGTGGGTCATTTTGACTCCATCCCATTACTTAAATCCCCCACTTCACTGTTCCTGTGAGTGGTCCCCGGAGTGTTGCCCACGACCACTTTTTCCTGATGTATTACTGTGTCGCATTTGCACGAGGGCCAAGGGAAACTGTGAAAAACCCTGGTCGATACAGGTGGCTATTTTTAAATGGAATTACAATTGGTTAGCACCATCAGAAACTCAGAAAAACTGCGTTCCAGTCAGCGATTGATACGCGAACCGATGCATCGCTGAGCGGTTACCCAACCAAGTACTGACCTCCACTCGAGTCTGCTTAACTTTGTGATCGCCGGAGTCCTACACCGAACGCGAACCTATCGCTGTTGACTTCATATGATTTAATTATAAGTGTGAAATATTAAAATGAAACTGTCGTGTTTAATAAAAATATGAAATCATTGATTATTTATTTATTTTTAATGAATCTCGACCTATTTAGGACAAAGAAAAATACAACGAGGCCCCTATTAACGACTCGAGACGAATGTATTTCTTGTTGCATATCTATATATCTAACAATTTATGTACAAATTGTACATAGAGTATACGCAAATTTAGCAAGGGATGGAGTAAATTGTCGGCTCCTCTTTGGCTCAACTATAACCATTTCTCTAGTCTCCGAGGCATTTTTACTTTTTGAAGAAGTTTATATCCCGGGGCGTTGCACGACGACTCTTGGACTACGTTTCGCCTCTTTTATTCGGACGACATTGTTTTTTTTTCTTCTCTTTTTATTTTTTTGTATCTTTTTTCTTTTTTCTTCATTTCTCTAGCTTCGAGGGTCTCACTACGAGGCACACACTTTTTCAGTATTTTAATACGTGCCGGTGCCGCTACTATACACTCCCGAGAAATATCGAAGTAAATGGAGAAAACTTTGCAATTAACCGTTTACCCCTTTGTATATATGTCTATATCGCTGTTTCGCCACTCTTCCGGAATCCCTCGGGCGAGATACTTAAATGCCGGATAATGGAAGACCTGATAACATTTTTATTAACTTTTACTTAAATTTCAAACCTTCTATATACACTTCAAAACTTTTTTTTTTCTTTTTTTCCATCAAAATTAATATCACGGTGTTGCAACTTCTTTTATACGTAAACTGTCAAATGAATTTTTTTTTCCTTGCAATAGAAGATGAAAAGAAAACGTAACTTTTTTTTTCTCTTTCGAAATAATTCCGTCTCGTTTAATTAACGTGCAATTCTTAACATTGACAAGTTATTTTGTTTTTCTTGTTTTATGAATACTCTCGAAAATTCAAAACTCGATCGTTAATGAATTGGACATTTGATAACTCTGAAAAATCTTCATTTTAGATAAACAGAAAAAAAAACAGTCAAAGCCGAAATTTGAATTACGATTCAATCCCAAGGTCATGATATTTAAAGGTCGTTGGATTTTATTTTGTGTCTCAGTTGACCTTGAAGTCAGGTTGACATGTTTTGACGTGAAAATAATCTGACGATCGAAACGTACATTTTTAGAAGTCTTTCAAATTCATCATCCTTTAAATATTTTTATTTTGAAACAATATTTATAGAAGTTTTGACAACACTTTTAAAAAAATTTTTTTTATTCATTCACCCTCTATATTTATACACAAAATACAAATTCATACGAACATAAAGAGTTTTTTCACGATATCACTAATTCTATGTTACGATTTATTTTGACACGTCGCACGTGACCCTACAAAAACGTTTGACAATTCTTTAATCCACTTGGGGGTTCGAAAAACGATCTGAACTCCGCACCTGCTCGCCACGAACAGATGCTCCTACGTCTCCCTGCTCATACATGCACTGGCCCATTGTAAACCTCGCACCAACCGAATTATTTCTATTATTCAATGATCCGCTGCATTAAGAGGTTTATAAAATGATATTTGACACCAAACTCCCTGACGCCACTTAATATATTAGAGATTTTATATTCATCGGATACCGGCATCATCGCTGTCATTATATTCCCTGTCACGTTTTTAATACTTCTTCTTACATTATGAAGTGTATTATTTTTTTAGATATTTTTTCCAATCACGTGCTTGTGACACTTTTTAATTTATCGTTACAACGGTAAATAATTCGCTAGTTTAAATGCATATAATTTAAATAAATGTAAAAAAATTAATATAAAGTAAATTTGACATTAAAAATGCGAAAAGTTTTTTTAATTAAAATTTATTACGAATCTCGAAGTTTTTATGTTCAACTGAACGAATTAGTTTCATGGCAAACGTTATTAAAAAAAAAAAGAATATCAAAATTGTGTTTTATTTTATAAATTCCTAGTAAATCTCGTGCTCTTTTTTTTATCCTGTTCGCGATTCATTCACAACTATAATATGAGGTTTCATCGATATTTTGATTGTTCAACTGTCATTGTGACATTTCAGGACAGCCGGAAGTACTTCGAAATTATAATTTGATTTTAACTGTCATTGCGATCCAATCAAAATCGCAAAAACGTGATGACAAAACTGCAGTTTCATGAACTTTGTAGAAGAGGCTTTTAATCATTCGTACCGTTTACACGGACAAAAATTTAAGGTCGCGTCACGGTCACCTTGAAAAGTTCGACTGTCTGGTTAATTTCTAAAAACTTGGATACAATTTTCGGAATAATTTTATAAAATTAATCGTTATATCTTAAAGGAATGTAAAAACATAAACTTTTTGGCATTTTTTTACTTTTTAGCGTTTTATTTGTTTTGTATAAAATGTTTTCACATTTTACGAATTTCTTGTTGTCGCTTGACTCGATTTCCACATGAATTTTCCAAATATTTTGCATCGAGGTTACGCAGTAATTTCGAAGCTTCAGATTCAATGCAATCACACCCTTGTCCCAGTTCGAAATCCCGAAATCAATATTTTTCGAGTCGATTCACCGAGTCTGAATGAAACTGAGTCCATGTAAAATCATGACAAAACGAAGCTAAATACTTCACAACGAAACAAAAGAGTCGTTCAAAGAAAAAGTACACGATTCTCGTTCAGCGATCGTTCCAACTCTCGCATTAATAATATTTTCCCAATGTTTCCTGCCGAGATGCCTCAACATTGCTCAGTCGTCTTTGCAGAATATTGTTTTCGGTAAACAGTGAAAGCAACGCGATAAGAAATCTAATTGTGGTACGTCGAAAACTACATTTTTTTTGTGTAAAGTGTCTGTTTGAAAATCTTTGAGAATTCGTTTGGTTGTGTGTGACACTTGACGAAAATTGCTCATTTTTTTTAGAGCGCGAACAAAGAAAAATAACGACAGAGAGAGAAAGAATGAGAGAGAGAGAGAGAGGAAAATACAAGAAGACGAAGAAAAATGAATTGAGAAAGGAGGTGAAAAGACTGACAGAGAGAATGGTGGAACCCGGAAAAGAGGGGAAAAGGGAGAGAGAGAGAGAGAGAAAGAGAGAAATGGAGATGGGCGGCTTGTGTGGTAAAGCAAAGTCACTGTGGGCCAATGAACTAGTCGTTTGACGTCGTGTTGGGGGCTATTATTGGGCGTGGCTAAGCGATCGGTCGAGTAGAGCACAAGAGGACTGTTTGAAAAGGAGCTAAAAGAGGGGGTAGAATAGAGAAGAGAGAGAGAGATAGAGGGAGAGTGAAAATTGACGGTAACGTGTGCGCGGTAGCGTGAATGGCGAGTTGGCCCCAAAGTGTGCCTCAGGGTGTAATATCATACCGCTACGTGGATAAATAGAGGCGTGAAAGGGGCACGGGTTGCCACGATATAGCAAGAAAATAAACGACATTCTGACAGTCTCGATCTCTCTCCTTTTCTCTCTCTCTCTCTTTCTCTCTTTCTCTCTCTGCTTCTTTCTCTTTGTATGTGCCTAAGAGTGTATATTTGTAACATATATATTGGTGTGCAAACGCCAATTTGCGTTTTCGTACGTTTGGAACGAGTAGAGCTCGTGACTTCCGCTTTGTCCGAGTATTTCGTCTACAACACATCTTTTTCTCCTTTGGTTCGATGTTACGTTGAATGAACCATTACGTATCTTTTCACTTGTTTCTTTTCAAATTCATCCAAACTAATGTTGCCTAAAAAAAAATTTCGTATCATATTCATCAATTGTTTTAATTATAACTTATTTCGTTATTTGTAATCGATTTATTGGATGTTTGTTTATAGTGATAACGAAAACAAAACAGAAAAAAAACACTAGTGTAAAAAAGATCGATCGTCCTTCGAGCTTGCCGGTTTCTAAGAAACTTGATATTCAAATGTTTGTTGTTGTGTGTGAGTGAGAAAAAAGAAATTAAAAAACTGAAATTTATTTCTAAACGATTAACGTTCAAAAATAAATAAAAATAATAAAAATAGGAATAATAAACGTTCCGGTATTTAAAAAAGTTGTCGTTATGAGTCACGAAGTCATCCAGTCATCCAGCTGTTGACATAACCAAAAAATGAGGCTCGGGGAACCGAACTTGAAATGATGCGTTAACACAATTACGTGGATTTGTTTCATTTATAATATTGATTGGATTCTGTCGAGACTGCCTTAAAATTATATCAAGATTCTTCAAACTTGCACGATTCGATTAGTTCCTCTCTAGACGTGCAAGATTTCTAAGAAATCTGGTCATTGATGTTTTCACTTTCAAAAGTCAAAAAATCTTCTTTATTTTCAATCATTTATTTTTGGTTGATTAGTAAATTACTGTTATTTCTAGACTGGCTGACAATTTAAATTTAATTGCAGTTGTCGATAATATGCCGATTGCTGGTCATTATTGGAAGTGCATTTTTATCGGTAAACAATGTTTTACCGATTGCAACACTACTTTATCGACCGTGCCGAGAGCCAACATAGTTATCTTCGAATAGTTCAATTTTATAGTATCGACAAGTTTGTTGAAGTAATTTTATATAATGATGAATATTTTTTTGTATTTGATATTCCAAATAAAAGCTTAATTGGTAGAGTACCAGTAAAATCTTTGTTGGTACATGTGAAAAAATGCTTTTTATCGTACTTTTTCGTACCATCAAAAGAAAAATCATGCAAAGATTCTTCAATGACTATCATTTGCGAGGAACAGATTATTGCAATCGATTGGCAACGAATTATTTTTTCTACTGAATGTATCTCGCAAGGTAATTTCACTCAAAAATATAAAGTTGGGATTAGCTTTACCGACTTATAATCCAGTGGGAAATAACGAGAATTGATTAAAATATTACCAACAGTTGATGATCTGTAAAAATTTTCTTTATCATTATTTTGTTTTACAAATTCGTTTCCTCAATCTTCCGTGGCTAAAATAGGAGAAAAAACTTTCACCCGAAAGCGAAATTATTTTCAGAAACTATTTCGAGCCAACTTTTTACAATAAATTGTCACGAATTTTTCCAAGTTTTATCATATAGTTTACTAAATTTCGATACAATGCCTATTTCAGGCCGAACTACGTTTTCCTATGCTAAACGATGAGTCCCAAAATTCCCGAGTGTTCCTGACAGGCATACGAACGCTTTTAGCCTTTTTTTCAAACAGGACTAACTATAGTTAATGCTTAAAATGAGGCAAGACACGAATTTAGCATAAGTTTGTCCGAAAATGGGGTTAAGCTCATAAAAGCATTAAAAAAAAAAAAAAAAAAAAATAAGGATTAAGAAAAAGCTGGTTAGGTTAAGTCGAGAAAGTATAATTGATGTGAAAAAAATGTACAAACAAGAAATATTGCGATTTGGGATTTAATAGCAGCCGGATATATATTCGCAACAATCGATTAGACTAATACCGTAATAAAATGATGGAAAGGATTTTTATATATATATATTTATTTTACAAGCTGAATCGTATATATTCACATTACACGTTACGAATTTGGGGAAGAGGTTATATAGTTAGGACCGCGTGTGGGTCGACGTTGGGGCATTTTGCATCTCTCTCTACGAGGCCATCTCAATCTCTCGCCGTCTGCTTCTCTCTTATTTCTTTTCGCTGCTTCCAGAGAAAACGATCCGTAAATTGTATAGATTGTATAGAGAAGACAGGTACACGATATACCTGCTCTCGGGGTTCTTCGCTGCTACGAGGTTTACCTGCGAGCCTTCTCAAATACTAAATGGCTCCCTCTAGCCGGTAAATACAAGTCCGCGAGAACGTCTCAAAAGCCTGGACCTGGGCAGCTCTTCACGCAGCCACCAGTTGTGCGAGTCGTGAAGCTCGACGGAATCTTTAGAGTGGGTCTACATTTTTGTGTGTACACATACTACAATTTCGCTTCCCAAGAACTCAACACGTAGTTTACACTATATATATATATATATAGAATACACAGACACATACATAAAATATATATTCGAGACCGAAAGCAAACCGTGAAATTCTCTGTAGTCATCAGTCAATCGAGTCTTTTCCCAACCGCTCTGCTAACCAACAATATCACAAGAATACAGTCTCGCGAGTTTGTTCGTACAATTGCTATACATACGGCAATAAGTACGTAAAAGTTTGTCCTATTCAAAGTTTTTCAAACGGAAATAAGAGCGAGAAAGAGAAAGTTGTTATTTTTCGAGGAAAAATTAAGTAATTAGATCATTTTAGCCATAATTTCACGTTCGATAAGCTAAATTTCATTCCATTTGGTCGAAACGTTTGAATAAATAGTGCTTTCGAAATTACGAAGCGAACGAAGTGTGATACACTGCTATTAATACTAGAAAACGACACACCGTACGTCGTTCGAGCACTAAACTCTGCGTAGGCAATTTCCATTGTTGTTGATGTTTTTTTTTCCCCCCCATTCTTTTATTTCTTTATTTTTTTATTTTTTATTTGTATATTATATTTCTGTAGCAACGTGAAACGATTTTTATACGAAACTAACAGTACAATCGTCATAAAGTATCATACTACCGTCCATTGTTCTTTGTATACCTATATATACACATGCACGTATCGTGGATCGTATAGACGAACACTCCTAGTGAAAGAGAATAAGGTAGAGAAGAAGACGAAAGAGAAAAAAAGGAATGAAAACTTTGACTGACGTAGGTCTGTGAAAAGAATTTAAAAAATATATAGCAGACCCCGGCAGCGAGGTTCGAATGACCGGGGATAATATTTTTCAAGGGTCTCCCGGGGGCTCTTCGAAGGAGAAAAGCGGGTCGTCGAGTTCTTGCGGATTGGAAGCCTCCGCGTACGAAAGCATCACGCGAATCCTCTTACACACAGTCGCCGACGTATAACATCCGAGAAACGAAGCCTAACACTTATGTATATATATATACACTTAACGTACACATGTACTTTGCCTGGTATTCTGCTTTCCCTCCCCCCCCCTCCTTTTATTCTTTTCTTTTCATTTTGCCCCTATACTTGGAGAGAAAAAAATATGTCCCCGCGTGCACGAATTTTGTGCAATGCATCTCTATTTAAATACACGTGTGTGTTGAACAGTTCGTGATACTTTCGTTGTTGCGAAACTACGAAATTTTATATTTTTTAACCGTTTTTTTCTCAGTTATGAACTTTTGTGTGAAAAATAATCTTTGATTCGGAATAATAATATAACCTCAAAAATGGTCGACGTCGTCTGGTTATAACCAGAAGCGTTTCTACTTTTTTGTCTCATGCTTCATGGCTTTCGGGCTAATTCTCTTATATAGGCTCTTCTAATTCGCGTAGCCATTGTTTTTTAAAGCATCTTGTTATTCAGTAGCTAAAGAAGATTGAGTTACCAAAATGATAACTTGAAACCGCGGTTATTGGTGCGTGCAGAAATAAAGTATTTTAGGATATGGTATGATCCGTGGAAGGGATGCTTGGTGGTCGCTGCTGCAGCCACATTCTTATACATATGTATATATATATAGTTATACGAACACGATTGCATGTGATTCTTCAGAAAACTGACACCTTTAAAACCCCATGGTCTCAGATTTTCTTGTAACTTTGAGATAGACTCACATACATCGAGCAGCCATATTAGAATTTTTTTTAACCATTGAATCCATTCGACCATATGATACAGCGTTTTTTCATCATGGAAAATTCTTTTTCATTTTCTCCGCAACTGATGCTGGTCAAGTTTATAAATGATCATGAGAAAAATATAGAGCCCTATGAAGATCGACGAGTCTTGGCTTTTCATTTCATGATAAATATATTTTACTGTTCTCGTAACTACTTGAAAAATACGGGTACGATGAATTTCATTTTGTTAAAAATCTATTTTTTACTAGGATTTACGTGTTTTTTTTTTCTACAGATTACCACATTTTTGTATGAAATTCTTTTTTTTTCTCTACGAATGTTCAATATTTATTTCAAGTACACAATATTCTGTGAGATATATACACTCGACGCATATTTGTTTCTGCTGGGCCGGGGAGAGGGTCGAACGATGTGTGAGAGAAACAACATGCTGGGAACGTCAGAGTGCGCCACGTGTTGTCATGCGTTCGCTCACAATCTCTGCCCCGAGTATTCCGTTTTTTTTCTCCCAAATATACATATATGGCAACTGATAATAATCTATTGACGTTAACAGTCACGAAGCGGAACGAAAAAATCAACTTTTTTCCAAGCGTCTGGCGTAATGGACAATGTTCCCGAATGTTTCAACTTTTTTGTTGTTTTTATTTTTTTTCTAACGTCACGCTATTAATGAAAGTGCAAAAATTTAACGAAAAGATTGAGAAAGTGATGTTGAATTTCTCAAAAACACAAGATTCTAACGAGAATCGAATGGAACTCGAAGCCCAGACAGTGGCACCGGAAATATTGAAATTTCGTCGATTTTGGGATTTATGATTGAACATAAGCAGCTTAATCCTAAATTTTTATCCGTCCCGAAAAGTTCAGATCAAGCTATTCTTTTTCCTCGATATTGTTACCAAGAGGTATATGGGCGTCTGCAGACAGGTTTGACGTTAAATTTTGGAATTTTCGTCGTTACGGTATTTTCATGCTGGCTGTGTATAATGAATAATTGCGACCTATAACTGCAGGAGGTTTTAAATATTATCAAAGCCAGTAAATTACAGATGACCATCAAAATTACTGACCCTTCTTTCGCTTTCTTAACCCTTTCGCTTTTATGTCCAAATAAAACGTCTACAACGTTGAAACCGTAAAACCATTTTCATTTTCATCTTTTGAAAGGATATTTCAAGGTACGAAAACCTTACGAGGCCAGATGTTTAAAAATACTTACGATTTCACTGAAAATACTGAAAAAAAAAAAAAAAATAACGTTTTCGCGTGGACGTTAACACATGTTGCCCCAGTTTTTATTTATTTTTTATATTTTTTATTTTCTGATTGTATACAATCCTAGACTCATATTTATGTGCAGATTCGAATCTATCACTTTGTATATAAATCTGTAATGCAAAAATATGTTCAGTCGTTTTTCACTCGAGAACGAGTGAACCGATTTCGATAAATTTTTCACAGGAATAAAGCTCATGATTCAGAATAGATCGAAGGTTGTATAACATTCCGATCAAAAGTTTTTCAAACGAATGCAAAAATACAAAACAAATTCTTCATTCATTGTCCAACTTTAGAAAAATTCATCTGTCATTGAAAAATATGAATAAACAAGTAACAGAATATCCCAATTCGAGAATAATTGAAAAACAAAGAAAATGATTGATGGTCGAGGATTCTTTCGAATGTTTTATTTTACAACGGTATGTCATTTTGGCGAAACAGGTCATTATGACCCGGTGTGTCGTTTTTGGTCGATGTGTCATTTTCATTTAGTAGATTCATTTGTTTCGATATTAAAAAGGGAAAATATCATTGGCGTCGAGTTCTGGGAAAGCCCAAAACTGAAGGTCAAGATGGAAGAAGATTAAGTGGTCAAATAATCCAGAAACTCTAATCTTTTACAATCTAAAATCGAACGATTCCCATTATTCAAGGAAAAATTCCAAAATTTTTGTAAATTAGTACATAATTGTTATTTTATCATAACATCAACATTTATTACTACAAACACAGCTATAGTATATTTATGTATATTTGTATCTCGAGAACGTACAGCAACAGCAGCTGCTCATGTGCGTACGTATAGAAGGTTGATAATCGAGTAACGTTGACGGTCTGGTAACAAGTGTTACGTATATATATATACTCTCATCCCTCTATATCCCTCTCTCTCTCTCTCTCTCTCTATATATATATATATATATGGTCACCCACGTTAAAGCGTATACCTAGGGTTTCTTCGATCCGTAGGCACGGAAGGGAGTCCACGGAGCCGATTAGTAATACATATAATAACCGTATATACAAGAGCTATGTAAAAAAAAAAAAAAAAAAGGCCACGTATATATGTATACATGATCGTCATACGAGAGTACAGTGGGCCACGATTCTATATAATTTCGTTAAGTCTCCGTAGGGTTTAGAAATTTTTAGAGAAATACAATAAAAAAAAGAAAGAAAGAAAGAATAGAGGGGGGGGGGGAGATAGAGCGAAAGGCGAAGAGGAGAAGGAGAAAGAGAAGGACGAGGAGGGGTGGAGGGGGGGGGGGGGCGAGGAAAATGAAAGCACGAAATGCCCGCACTGTGTTGGGTTCTGTGTGTGAGGAGATATGAGAAGGGCCTGTGTGCGGGTCTGGGTTGTCGTTTCAGCAGTGTTCACAGGGGTGCAACTAAGCCCGTCGGTTCGGCACAATTGGGCACAGTTGGCCATCGTCACGATACGCTTCTGTCTATAGATATATATGTATCGTCATATGTGCCGAGTATATATATATATTTAGTGCGATATAGAACTAAGAGAAGTAGAATATATAGATATATATATGTATAATATGAATCTACGAACACGAATGTACGTATAAGCCGCTCAGGAGCTCACTGAAGAGGCAGCAGAGCTCGTTCGACAGGGCTGTACGTATGAAAAGCCTCGCGAAGTTTATAGAAACGAATAGTTTATAAAAAATGACGACTTTTGTGTGATTATTGCTCCTGGAATGAAATGCAAATGATGTAGTTTCAATATAAGATTAAAACTGGCACCAACGCTTAGGATTATTTGGCGATTAAAGATTAATATTTTGGTCGAAGTTATGCAGACTTTTGGAGGTTAGATTTTACGGACGAAATCGTTATAATGTGGCGCCGTATAGTTATTATCGAAGAAGAGTTAGGCCAAAGAGAAAGAGACGGATTGAACGAGTGCTGGAATGGAAGGGAAGGTTGCCGGTGTGCCAAATACGTTACTGAACGTGGCAAAGCAAACGTCGGATGACAGAGAGACATGGGGGCCCACGATAGAATGGTCGAGTCGCGACGGCTATGGCGTATATACCCGTGGGGCGGCGAACACAGAGAACGGGGGCTCGACGCTGTATTATAACCTACTATGTATATCTATATACTTATATATGTGGGCACAGACACTAACTAAGGAAATATACGTTTATATATTCGTATACATTGAAGCACAGAATGGCGGGTATATACGGATGGAGCCTCAGATCGTGGTTATATGGTAGCGTAATGGTTTTCGGTGCGATAGAGACCGACCAACCAAATTGCAACAGAAGAGAGAGAGACAGAGAGCAAGACAGAAGAGAAGGAGGAGGCTCAAAAGGGCGGCCAATTCTCTACCCACGAAGGGACCAAAAGGCCTCGTGAAACTGACATAGGGCGAGTCTCTGTGTGGTGGTTGGTTCATCTCTGTAGTTGTAGTTGCGGCAGCAGCAGCAGCAAAAGCGGAAACACGTCAAGGGGGCGCACATATGCGTGCAATACAGATATACTCAAATACATAACATACAGTATAACTTCCAACCAGTTAAAAAGCTTCAACATTTCTACTCTTTTTAAGTTATTAACGAAATTACTGTTCAGTGTACAATTTTCGACTTTTTTTTTCGCATCTGAATTTGTGTTTATCGATGTATTCAATAAAAATCATCTCCTGACAGACGGATTTTTTTTTCTCTTTTTCGTTATGTGAGGCAGATTTAGAACTGGAACAAAGCTCAGTTATTATTCGATATAAACATTTCTACTGTAAAAACTTATCACACCGTTTCCCATCTGTAAGGGGGCGTCATACTTTCAGATACAAACGAAAACTGAAATTCCGTTTAAACGGACTGTTTATTACGCGAGGAAGATTATTCTTTATGCTACTTATCATATCCGTCAAAAATTTCACGGTTGACGAATTTGAAAGAAATGTTAGCGTATAAAAAATTGAGTCAAAACAATGAAAATACTAGATACCACAGAATCCCACTTTTGGGGACTTTCATTCTAGACTCGCGTGCATATCGATTCGCGCGGTGCATGGTGGGAGAAGTTCTGCACCTCTGATCAAAGCGTTCTGTATTAAATGTGCTTCAGTTTTTTGATAAACTGTTAAAAACTATATAGACGAAGGGGGTGTGTTCCGAAAACTTATAAAAACACCGTCCTCATCGAATACTCACAATAAAATATAAAAAAAGACTATTTTAACTTTTTTTTTCCGAATCACAATCCCGTGACTATCCGAACTGTTTCGAGCTACACGAATTTTGTTTAATTGGTAAAAAAAAATGATTAAATAGTTAAAACTTGTTGGAAGTTAAACTGTATACTCGAGGGTCTAGCCTGCGGCAGCGGCACGAAGCATGAGAATGACGCGAGGCCTGTAGGGGAAGGGGAAGAAACTCGTGACGAAACGGGGAGTCGAAGCAGCAGCAGCAGCATCACTAGCGTCGGCCGCTAGGAGCGCAGCAGCCGGGATCCAGTCGCAAGCTGGCAAGGCGTAGCCAGCAACCGTTCACAGACATTGGGAGTGTGAGAGAGAGAGAGCGCCAGTCGCAGCTCGACTTCCGCCGCGAGAGGGTCGAGCGACAAGCACGATCGATAACGAAAGTTCATATAACATTATAAAGAGAGGGGCCAGGGCAAGCATTTTCCCCGGCACACCTTGTCGCTTGTACTCTTCGTATTCTCTTACGGTTTATTCCATCTTTTTATTAATTCGACACAAATGTTAGTCCAACTTTTCGGACGTATTAGCAAAAGTATTGTGTAAAAAAAACCGATCGGATCGGTAATGAAGTGTATATAGGTCCGCGATGTAATTGTGTGCGCGTGAATGTGTGTGCATACACGTCGTTGAACAGCACGAGAAAAGAGGAGTTACGTGTGAAATAATGGCCTTAAAGCTCGAAAAATAATAACCAAGAAACATAAAGAATCCCGAGCACAGTTGGAACGATCGAATGGACTGGAAGCTCGAGGAGGGGGGCGAGAAAAGAAGAAAGAAAGACGAAGAAAACGTTAAGAAAAGATGTCTTGAATAAGAAGAATTTATGCCTCTTTTTACCAAAATATCAAACGTCACAGTGAGATCTCGTGTCGTATGAATTGTGCGTGTACGTGCGTTTAAAAAGAAGTTTTCACAGAATAAGTCGTGTGAAATGTCAATTAAACAATAACCGAAAGATTACGAAAAAAAAAAGAAAAAATAAAGATATACGTCAACTCGAGTGATGTAAAAGTGCGCGTGTGCATTTAATTGGCAATGAGGAATACGTACGTCGCTACGTGTTGGAGTGAAAAATAATATAATAATAATAATTTAAAAAAAAGAAGTTACTATGGATTTGTCGATGCCGAACAGCCGTGATCGCGAGCCTCGTGTGCGTTGATTGAAGCCTGTGTATCAGCGAGTAGAAGGGGCAAGTAGGGGAAAAGGCTTTATGTGCAAATTTCGTACGGTTCCCATCGAGAACTTGGGTTTTGTTAAATCGGTTTTCTTCATTCTCCTTTTTTTTCGTGTTTTTTTTTCTTTTTCGCCAGTCACGAATTGGTGGAGGTGCGTGTACACACCAGTGAAAAGTTTCATAATCAGTGAATTTGGTATTGAGTGTCGGTGTAGCAGACGAGTGGTGTTTGAAGGTGAAGGAGACAGAATTTTAGTTGGAGTTAGTGGTTTGGTGTGTCGGTGTCCGACCACGGGCTTGCAATCGTGAAAATTCGTCGTCGTCGTCGTCGTCGTCGCCGTTTTCTTCGTCGTCGTCGTCGTCGTCGTCGTTGTTGTCGTGATCATCATCATTATCATCATCTTTGTCATTGTTGGCCACTCGTTCTCATTCGGCCGTAGGTGTTGTGCGCGTGTCGCCGGGCTGTGCGGCTGTGCCTACTTCGTTGTTCTATATGTGTGAATTGAACGGTGGTGGTGTACCCTTCGGAAAGAAGAAGAAGAAAGGAAGAAGGATCGAGCAGCGGCACGAAGCTCGAAAGGGAGGAGGAACTACGATTCACGGTGGAAGAGAGACTATTCGTTCTCTCTGCATTCGCCGTTACTAATACCTTAAGCGACGTACGTTCATTCTTCATACACACTCTCTATCTCTGTTTCTGTCTGTCTTACTCATCCATTCACTCTCTCTCTCTCTCTTTCTCTCTCTCTCGCTCATTTCCCCTCCCACTTGATTCTCCTTTCCTCTTTCGCTCTGACGCAAGTCTCCGTAATTTCCTTCGTGCGTAAAAGTGAGGCATTTCCTTGGCGTTGGATATATGAAATATTGGTCCGAGCCTTGGTTCACCTCTGGGAACTGAAGTGATTATTCCTCAGATCGTATTTATTATATCGCGACAATCTACGACACATAAAAATCATCGAATCGTTTTTCATTTGATCACAGAATACGCTGAAACTCCGTGCATTACGAGCCACACATAAAGGTGGACAAATAAAGAAGAAATTATTGAAAAGTAATTGAGAGAAGAAAGGTGAAAGGGCGCTGCGAGAAATAAAGAAGGGAACAAAAAGAGAAAGAGACAAGCACGAAATCATCGCGAAACTCCGAGCGACGAAATAACATACGGCGACGACGACGACGACCAACGAAAATTGATTTTTCATTGTTTTTGTTCAATCGTCCAGCGCCATTGTTATAAATATCAAACGCAAAATTTACACATCGTGTGTACAAGACCACGCAACAATACGTGAAAGAGAAGAAATTTGAAGAAAAAAAAAATCAACGTTCAGGAGAGCGAGACTGGAGAAGCAAGAAGAAGAAGAAGAAGAAGAAGGGAGGAACGTAAAAGGAGAGATCCTGAAGACTGAAGCCGAACGAACCTTGTATGTGCATATATATGTGTGTGTGTGTCCCTGACTGACCGGGAGATTGGGAGTGTGTGTGCAAAAGCCTAGCGGAAATTACCCTAACCGGGCTTCCCAAGCAAGGCTCTCTTTCTCACGAGATTATTCTTTGTGTTCCGGCACGTTCGAAGAGAGAAGGGCCTCTTTCTGTCGCTCTCTCACTCTTTGTGTCTTAACCCCCTCTCCCTTAAGTGTGTTGGTGGGTAAGCTTAATCGATTTCGTTGGATCACCGGAGAAGCGAAGATCCCGCAGTGAGATCGTATTCGCAAGAGGCTGGCGCGATCGCCGATAAGACGAGAATTCATTTTTTTCTTCGTTTTATATTCCGTCTTGAACATACCTAACCACTGAACGAAAGAAGAGCCGCTGAGAGGCTAAGATTGCGAGAAACGTGGCGAACTCGTCGTCAGTAAGCAACGACGAGGAAGACGGCGACGACGACGACGGTAACGACGGTAACAATAGCAAGAAGAAAAGAATCAACAAAAATAACAACAACCGCAAGAACGAGGTGCAGCAAGAAGAAAAGAGAAAAGAAGAAAGAAGCAGCAGAAATTTAACCAACAGTGACAACGAAGCATCTCGACCACGGAGTCCCTTGTGTTACTTGTGCTGCTATTGCTGCCTAATACGCCGCAAGAGCAGCCACGCTCTTCCCACAAACGTTACGATGATAGCATAGCGTTACGTATCCATCGACGTTTTTTAGCGTCCAAGGGCGTCGTCTTAACCCTCGTTATATTTCACGTCGTTATTTTCATTATTTGGCTGACCGTCACGTGGTACGCATGCGCTCATACCGCTATTAAGCGGCTCTCCATTCATCACAAATACCACGAATATAATTACAATTATAATTATAATAATCATTATAATCACAATAACGATAACAATCATCGGAATCAGGATTATACGTTGGCCCTGATCTTATCGATACTGGGTAGCGTAGTTACGATACTCCTGCGCACCGATTTACGAGCTGATCATACCGAAATGGCCGCGAGCATATGCTACGAGAAAGAAATCGCCGCGGTTCCAACCTCGAGCAGTCTTCATCATCATCATCATCTTCATCATCAACAACAGCATCATCCGCCTCGTACACGCCATCAAGTTTTGCTGCAACAGCAACAGCAGCAACAACAACAACAACAACAACAACAACAACAACAACAGCAACAACAACAACAACAGTCGCAACAACAGCAACAGCAGATCCATCTGCACAATGTACATCATCATCGAGGTGCAGCATCCGTTGCACCGAGCAACTCCATCGTCAAAGAAGAGCCCAGCAGTGCAGCCGGTTCTCTCGTTTCCGGTATCGTACAGACCATACTGGGTTCACCAACGAGCGTGAGCACCGGTGCTCAATTACCTACGAGCTCTATCGGTCCAATGTCCGCTTCGACCCCGTACAAGGATTACAAGGATTACGCTCAGCCGCTTCACGTTGATTGTAGCGTCGAATACGAACTACCGAGCCAGGCGAAACCTCCGCCAGGCGGGGGTGAGCCACTCTTAATGATACATCCGTGTTATTACAGGCGCGCCGAGCGCGAGAGACGAAGCCTTTTCGTCAATAATTTACCCTCCACGGGTGCAGCATCCACTGCATCCTCCGGTATCTCCGGGACGACCGGTACCGTTTCGACAGGCGTTGTTCCTGCTAGTACACACGCTCCGCGTAGCGTGTCGTCCTCCAGTTTAGCCGCGAACAGTGCAAATTCGACAATACCAAGTTCGTCCTCGTTACGACCCTTAAAAAATGTAACCCGCGCGAGAACGAATCTGAATGCGAACGCTTCGGTAGTGGCCTTAGCCACTAATCCCATTGCACCATCCAGTTTGAGATCGAGCGAGTCGACGATGATGAATTGTGCGACTGTCGCCGCGATAGCACCTCAAGCTGCTTTACCACCTGCACCAGCCGCCATTTCCATTTGTTCCATTGGCACTGCGGCTCTGACGTCCTCGTGTAACGCGAAAACGTCAAACACTATTCTATCAAGTTCTAATCCTGACGCAAGGACTTCCAATCCAAGTGGTAACGCTGTTATACCGCTGGACATGAACTCGAAGAATGCTCGTAGTACGGGCAGCATCGAAGCCACCTCGACAACTACCTTGGGAGCTCCGACCTCGAGTTCTCACTCGACAACGGTCCAAAGCAATCCCAGTGCTGTCACGGGTGCTAAACATTTGAATGCGACGGGTGCCAGTAGTAATTCCCTCATTACGGCAGACGAGAAAGCCGTCATATCAGGTATTTATCAGCACTACTTCCGAGCGATGCAACGCGCTCATCATCATCATCATCATCACCATCACCATCATCATAATCCCGAACAACAACAGCAACAACAACCGCAACCTCCCAGTCGTTCGAATCAACGCCAACAACAAATCGTTGATTCTCATCGCCAGTCAAATCATCGGTTGAGCGGCGTTAATGGATCAAGCACCCAAGCTTCTAGCGTATCAAGGATAACTAACATCGCCACCCCCTTACGTGCTGTACAGAGTTATCAACAGGTGTACGACGCTGCTGCTGCCGCAGCCGCTGCCGCCGCCGCTGCCGCTGCAACCTCCTCCAGAAATTCGTCTTTGACCGGATCTTCGTCGACGACATCCTCCCTCACAAGGCACGCCATGCATCATCACACCACCGGTGGTTTAGTCTCGCATCATCCTTATCGACGACCAACAACCGGAGCTTCGTCCTTACGTTCCAGTTCACATCTTCCCCATCAAACTACCACCGGAGTTTCTGCATCCGCGGGCATACCATCATCCACCGAAGTCTCCAGTGTCTATGCAACTGCGATGCACAGGCATCATGCAGCATCCCTACAAGCTCTACAAGCAGCAGCAGGCTTTTATGAGGCTGCACCCGCCTATCACGCACTTTTGCCTCAGAGCTAGGGTCCGAATAACGCCAAACTCTCCCCCGTATCCTGTGCACATACGAACAATGTATTTCCGTTTTAATTACGCCTCCGACTGTCCTCTTTGGTTTGTATAGGCTCGTGATCACCCACCCCCCGCGTTCAATTCTTGGCTCATAGAGTACTTCCTCATTTTTTTTTCTTTTTTTTTTTTTTTTTCACCGCCTCGTCTCGTTCGCGGGTAAAACCGCTCGAGGAATCGTAATTCTAAATTTAGCCATTTGTAACGAACAATCGACGCGTACTTTAGTCGTAAGTCTTTCTTTTTTCCTGTCAACTTTTTCCTCGTCTCGCTTTTATTGTCACAACTATTATTTAGGCTTCTCTTATGGCTGCTCCGTTGACCTCGATTCGGGTATTAAAGTCGGACGCTCGCACGGCTCATACTTCAGCTCCCCTCTCCTCCCTTTCTGCCCCGCGTTTCTGTTACTTGAGGCATAGCTTATCGAACTTTGCTTTACGTCATTCCCACCGATTCATTCAACGCTCGATTCCAGTTGAATCTTTGATTAACTTACGTCCTCGGTTGATCTTCAGCTCGTGTATATCTATGATATGCCGTATATATTTATATGTACAAATATATATATAGTCGTGTTGAAAAAATCATTTCAGCACGTGTTTACGTTGGTTTGTTATTTCAAACTCGTTCGTACTTATGAAATTTTGTTTTCTCGTTGCAACCACGATTACAATTTTAATCTCGATTCCGCGAGTCTAGTTCCTACAAACATGAAATGAAAAAGAAGAAAAAAAAAACAAAAAACTAAAAGTAGTATTATCCGCATTCGGGATCGGGAGTTCGCAGTTAACGACAAACTCAATGAAATATTTTCCATTCGAGTGTAATGTATTCTTTCGCTCGACAAAGGCCCGCATTAAAATCCGCTAGGACAAATAAAAGTTTGAGAATTACTGCGAACTCTTGTGGACGACTGTACATTAGCATAGGTATACAATGAGCCAAGACATGACGACGATATCGCGATCCTACCTCCCTACCTCGGCCTTAAAAAGGAAGAAAAAAAGAACGATAAAAAAAAAAAAACAAAGAGAGAAAACGAAAGAAAAGGTAACTCTCAAACTGCCTCATACAATTATGTTTAAAAAAAACAAACACTCATACACGGAGACACTCACAAACAACACCAAACGACATTCCTAAATACGATGATTAGCTTGTACATGTATATACGAAAAAAATGATAAAAAATAAAATTAAAAAAAATAAAATAATAAACAAATATATAAGTTGTTCTCAACAGCTGACTGAAAGACTTGAGAAGTAAAAAAAATTGCGTAATCACAAACACACTCTCTCTAAGCCATAAACAAATACATATGAAAAGATCGAGAACCCATTGAAAAAAATAAAATAATAATAATAATAATAAAAAACGAGGATCATGTACAGTAGAGCAGAACTATATGCCAACGTACGTTAGCGAAATATCGTGTTTGAGCATAGAGACGCGGTATATAAGAAAAACACTTGCAGAAGAAATAATGAATAAAAAATAATAATAAAAGTATCATTGAAAAATAAATAAATGATAAAAACATACAAAATCTTTGCTTTGACTATACTATGCCGCGTATTCATATGTAACTAATGCTCCATTTACATATGTATATTGTGCGTACGTATTACATAGTTGAATTATTGTAACTACGTATATACCGCGCTCTATTTCAATACTCACATATATATAAACAGCTGCTCCAGCCCAGAAGCCTTAGATCGAAAGGAAGAGAAGATACAAAAAAGAAAACAAAAGAATAAAGAGAAAAGAACGCGAGTAAGAGACGGAGAGAGAGAAAGAGAGAAAGAGAGAAAGAGAGAGAGAGAGAACGAGAACCGAGCGAAATTATACGCGTAGTGAGAAAAAGTGAAAGATACGTGTGTGTGTTTGTATAGCTCCGTCGGTAATTGTAGATATAAGGACCCAGCGTGTCACTGACTACCATGCCTAACTTTTACTATACTTAATCACGGAACTAATCCAATAACTATTTATTACTTACGCATACTATAAACTGCTACCTTACGACTGCAGCTACCACGAAAAAAACTATCACGTGTATAAACACATACACACAAAAACACGATATACACATGTCCAAGAAGAACAACATACAAAAAAAAAAACGAAAAAAAACGAACGTACGATCATTACGAAGATAGAACAAAATTGCAACCGATATTACGAACGATACTGAAGTTTGCATCGATCGAGCACATTGAAATTTCTATTTTTTCTATTATTGAATCCTGTTTAATTGTTTGGCACTATTCATGGCCACTCAATGTTCAAAAATTGCAAAACAAAATGAAGAAATATTGAAAATTCGACGAATAACGGACAAATTAACATCTCATTGCGTTCAAACGATGAAGCAAACTTCAATACACACCATAGACTACGAACCTACATAACTTTCGTCTTCCGCTGGTTGTGCCACGCTCAGGGTCTTAGCTCGAATGCTTGTACTGACGCGCGACAATAACCACCATTTATAGAAAAAAAAAACACAAAAATAAGAAAAACGATGAAAAAAGATTACGATAGTGAATGCACGGATTGTATAATGAACTGTATAGTTTCTTCTGCTAGCGGACGCATTTATCACGGATAGAATATATTATTATTATTATTACTATTATGTTTGGAATGCATATTTAGGAGAGAGAGGCAAAACTCGTCACCAACAGACTTCAGTGAGAACGCGTTATGAATTTTGACTGGAGCGTTCTCCGTTCGTTCGTATCGTCATGCTATTTTCTTCATTTTTTTTCTTTTATTTATCATTTTTTTCCATTTTCGTTCGAGCTAAAAATGCTCGATCGTATTTTTCATTGCTAGAAATTTTCAATCGTTTATAGTCTCAACCCGTGACGTCCGGGTGGCCGTTTTTATCGATCTTGGGTGAATGAGAAATATATATATATATATATATATATATATATATCTGCGTTTGTTCGTTGTGCTACAGTCCTCGAAGGGAACAATCTCTGTTGGGCTCTTCTCTCGACGAGAATTTATCGTCTCATTGCCATGCCCCGCGACTGTATTCGCCAAGGGCCACACCCGAATGAGCTCGTATATCGAGTCCCATGTACTCTCTTCGTGTGAGTAGACAAAGAGAGAAAGAAAGAGAGAGAGAGAGAGAGAGAAAAAGCCTTCACAACGAGCCCTTCGCGTGCTGAAGCATCGATCGAATATTCTGCGATGTAACGGTCAACAATTACGATGACAAGACAGCGTGTCAATGTATTAGAAGGCCTCATGAGCAAAAGAGAGAGAGAGAGAAAGAGACAGAAAGAGGTTATGATTCGGAAAGGTGAGCGCAACGACTGCCCACGACGTGGAGGGGCAAGAAGAGGAGTTACGACCGACACAAACCGACTATTCTGCCATACACACACAAACACACACTTATACATATGTGTCCTAACCACAGTACAATTTATAACCCGATACTGTACTACGTACGAGGGATACAGCAACTTGACGCGACACGAGGTTATCCTCTCCCAGACTGTACGACGAAAAAAAAAGTATATCTCTCTCCTGCCCCTCCAACCGTCATCCGGATGAAGGGAGAATCACGGAGAGAGAGTAACAGACATAAACAGTGATGTAAAGTTCCCATCGTCTCATCGTCAATGACCGTCTTATTTTTATTTCTTTTTTTTATTTCAAACAATTTGACTGTTATTCTTCCGTATCGTATACGTTCCTTGAGTCGTCGAAGAAATCTTGACTTTGTTAAGGAATTATCGCGAATCTCATGACTGTTCGTTTTTTTACTTTTTTTTTTCGTTATTTGTTGCTAGAAATTACGCTTCTGTCAATGTCATCCTCGTTCGATGCTTATTTCAAATGAATTTCGTGCGCGAAGTCTGCTAACGTTACGTCAGCCAATGTGACAAGCAAATCACACAGTTTCTTATTAGCGTTCAATTCAATCATCGCGAAATTTATTCCGACCGTCAATGATTGATGTACTTTGGAATTGTTTTCGTTTCTCGTTCGTAAATTACGTTTTTTTTTCCTTTTTTACTATCGTATTATCGTTTTCTTCCAAAACCGTTCCGTTGAATCAGAACTCGAGCATATCTAACGATAAAACGAATATTGGGAAGCAGCCATATTGAAAAACATCAAATATTCTTAGTAACGATGGAAACGTAGACAATTGCTATATATCTACGATTTTTTTTCCTATTCGGGACGAAGATCCAGCCGTTTTTTTTACAACCTTTGTCAAAGAATAAAATTCATCTTTATTTACTCGAATAAAGCTTTCGAGTTTTGAAGCCACTCTGAAATAATATTCCATCAACGAAAGATTTCGTTATTCCTTTTTTTTTTTGGTCGATTTGACAGCTCGTTCAACAATGAAGTAAAAGTATTAAATTCGAGCATCTGTTATAACGCTGACGAGGAATCTGTCAATTCCTAGTAGCCATTTACAGAGTTAGTCTCATCGTGTGCTTCGCGCAACGATCATTCGACGAATGATGGCGTCGATGCTTTACGTCACTGAGAATAAAAATTAAAATAAAAATTAACGAAGTTTGCTGACGACGAATGTGTGCGTACGTGCGTGCGTGTGTGTGCCGACTTGACGTTGGCTGCGTATGAATAAAAAAAAAGTAAAACAAAGAAGAAATAAGAACGAAAAATAAAAATATCGGCGGCCTTGTTCATAAAGCCCTTGTACACGTGTTATTAAGAGTGAAAAGCAAAGGGGGCGGGGAGGAGGAGGAGGAGGAGAGGGAAAAAGCTTTCGAAGCCTGAGAGGAGTGTGTCGTAACCTAGCCTACTTTGATAAATAAGTCAAGTTTATTGGTTAACGGGAGCTTAGCATTAGTCATCGTGTAGCATCCAGCTGAGCGAATGAAAGAAATAAGTAAAGAATTTAAAAAAACGCAAAAAAAAAATAAAAATTGTACTTCCATCGACTCGTCGAGAGCCTCGCGCCATTTTACCATCTGCCTATAAACTAACCATGTGGTAAGAATAAAAAAAATGAAAAAAAAAAAAAAACTATACCCACGCATCGTGGAAAATGAAAGCAGACAACTGAAAAAAAAAAAAAAAAAAAATAACTAAAGAAATCACCTAATACCTGCGCATTTAAATATTAACGTACAAGTTTCTAGTGTGATACATTTCTACGCTTATTCTCCGACTATATAGTCTTTAAGTAGAATGTAAAAGTGTCAAGTCATGAGATGCGGATGTAGCCGCGAATTCTGCAGTCCTTTTAGCGTTATATCGAATAAGGCTAAGCGCGAAAATACGAGAGACACAAAAACAATATAGGAAAAGAAATTAAAAACAAAATATACGATTGAAATGTCAACAACAAAAACAATTGGGTGTGTGAGAGAGCAAAAGAGAGAACGCGATCTGTTGAATTTTTTTGTCACTTTTGTTTTTTTTTTCCTTTTCTTTTCTATTATTTTTTCACATTTTCACATGTATATCCGCGATGAGAAAATTTGAACCCCTTGACCTACCCACCTTATATGCGATTGTATGAGTCTGCTGCATGTATGATAAGTGCGTATGTGTGCTGTGTGCGTTCTTGATTCGTCCGTTAGAGGGACACGGCTTGTATTTCTCTTCGCGACGTCTGACATGACGATTATGATGAGATGATGACTACGAGACTCTATCGAGTTTCTTTATTATTATTATTATCATTTTTATCATTATTATTATTATTACTATTATTATTATCATTATCATCATTATTATATGCATATTATTGTCATTATTATCATTATTACTATTATTATTATTATTATTATTATTATTATTATAGGAAGGAAAAATAATTCGTTGATACGGGGAAAAAAGAAACCAAGTCTCTCACGTGTACATAGCTGTTGTATATATACATGAAACGAAAAAAAAAAAAAAAACATTCACTGACTGTACAATATCACCAAAATATATTTATATTTCATGTTAACAATGATCCCGATGAAAATATTTGTCTTGATATTTTTACCAATTCCATAAAAACGTTCCTGAAAGAAAAAAAAAAAAAAAAATTATGCTCACGACGAATTATCAGTTTTTTTACATCTGAAATACTTGAAGTTTGGGCTTCGACACCGACTTAATCACCATGACTGCGGGGGTGATGACCGTCGTTACGTTCTCATATTTTTCTTTGAAAATTAGATATTTTGGGGAAAGGAAAAGAAACCTTTCGGTTTTCACTTGGAATGTGTAATTGATGGCTATTAAGGCCATTAGTGCATATTTTCTTGACGTTTTTAAACTTTTTTGCTGGTTAAAAAGGATGAAAATTTAGGCTTGAAAAAGTCAATTGAATGGAAAAACTTTGACGGTATTAAAAAAAGGTTACTGAAAATGAGCCTTTTCTATAATATCTTCAGGTGTATAGACGGAGAAAATTGACATTTTAAAATGACCGCTATAGCAATAAAAACAGGAGCCGACCCTTGACTTTGGGTGATTTCTACTGTGGAAAATGTAAATCTTCATGGAAATCTATGAAAGTTTATTGTCATGGAAATTGACATTTTACATCGTGAACATTACCCGAAATTCAAGGTTATCCCTCGTTTCTGTTAGTGTTGCGATCATTCTTTAATTTTTATTCTCTTCGTGTACCGTCGATTCGAAAATTTGGACGATTCTCTTGCACGTGTGACATTTGATAATGAAATGCTAATCCGTTGTCACGAGATCGTCAAATACCCATGACAGCTTCTACTTAATAATTCAATGCCAAATATTGTTTTCTTTTCTTTCAATAGTACAACTTTGAAATTGAATCGATCGAAGTAAAATAAACTGTTTCTGTCTTTCATGAAAAACAGAAGGCCAAATTGTATGTTGACTGAATGAAACACATGTGACGATCCCATTTCGCCAATGGCGTATAAAAATATGATATATATATATATATATACATGAAAACATGTATTTTTTTCATATGTATACACTCGCGAATATTTGTTGAATCAGCACAATTGTTCTTGATAAAAAGCCAAGATGAGGTTATGTTTTTATTCTCAGATAATGCTGATGTTAATTTGCTCGTTTCATCATATTTGGGAAAACTTTTTGTTTTCGTCTTTCTTCGGGCATTTTAACACATTGACAAATAAAAAAAAAAAAAAAAAGCAAAGTAGAACGACTTGAGAGGCATTCTGCGGGTAGATTTAAGCAGGACTAAATAACGTGGCCTCGTTTCTTATTTTTCGATGGAAAATGGCGCCGTTTATACGCGTGTGAAAAATTGCGCGAACCAATAAAAACACATGTTTGTTAATTTTTATATTTCATATGCTAAAAAAATTGAGGGCGTGAAAAACTTTGAAGTCTGCTTATGAAAGTACCTCAAGGACAAAAAAAAACATGAAAGAGACGTTAGTGTTTTCAATGACACATTTATTCGACGAAAAAGAGCGTGCTCTATGTAGATATAAGACAGGGAACATTGCGAGGGAGGTACTGGCAACGTCATATGCAAAGTCCCGTCTCCATCCGCTCTACAAAGGCATACACACTCCGGCAATATGCTAACAGGAAATAATAAAAAATTCTCCAAACATACGCGCGAGCTCGGATGCGAAAACAGTCATTTCTTTCAGGTGCCCGAGAAACTTGACTACTAAGAAAAAAATATATATGTAGATGAACGGTGTACTGTTCATACACACTGCTCGATCAAAGCAATAAATTCTGCGCGTTTTCAAAATTTTCGGCTTCTTTCCACTTTGAAACCGTAAATAATGACAGGTAAGTGAATAATCGAATTAACCGAATTTCTAATGTTTTTTCGTCGATGATTTTGTGCCCGTAAGAAAAAGAAAGAAAAAAAAAACAACTCTAAGAACACAAGTTAGACGATTGTCCGCCCGAGGGCGCCACTGTACACAGCGAAGGTGGAAACACGATTTCCGCTATTACCAACAGTTGGAAAGTTTGTCGTTCACAATATGACCGCGTTGCTTCTTTTTCTGTTCGACATTTTCAACGGAAAGCAAATACAAAAAATGAAATCGAATGAAATATGAAA